>SJYO01052474.1:59527600-60127600 GCA_006410555.1 Capra ibex
GTTTCTTAACTACGAAAACTTGACACCACAACCCCTTCTGAGAACTCTCAGGGAACCTGACGTTCCTCTAGGTTGGTCAGGTAAGACTTCCTCTAGTTGGGACCCTACAGAAACCTTCCTTACTACGATTTCGACTTCGAGGTCATGAAACCGGTGGAGTACTCTTCTTCAACTGAGTAACCTTTTCTGAGACTACGACCCTCCCTAACCCCCGTCCTCCTCTTCCCCTGCTGTCTCCTACTCTACCGACCTACCGTAGTACCTGAGCTACCTGTACTCAGACTCACTTGAGACCCTCAACCACTACCTGTCCCTCCGGACCGCACGACACTAAGTACCGCAGAGTTTCTCAACCTGTGCTGACTCGCTGACTTGACTTGACTTGACAGGAAGTATAATGTACGAGGTGAGTTTCATATGAAGTGTATAGTAGTAGTAAAAGTAATACGAGTAAATAATTAATGTATTTTTTAAGGAATGAAAAAAAAGTAGTACTTCTGGTCTACTGTGGACATTCAAATGGACTAATTTATCAATGGGTTTAGTGGTTAAGAATTACGGGGATTTTGGATATATAGGGTAACCGACAAATTGGAGGAACGGGACGTAAAGGACTCTTTGTGTCTCAGAGTGAGGATGAGTACCATGTAGGTCCGGACAGCCGGGGATTTGAGACCCCCGGAAGTCAGGAGAGGGGGTGTCACGTATAAGGAAATCTTCGACTCGGGAAGATAAACTACAACAAGTGTTCCGTGTTGACTGTCAGTCATACTAAGTGATCGTGAGGACTAAGTGAAAAAAAAATTAATTTTAAAAATAAAATTTTTTCAGAGTAAATGTCTCTTCAACTTTCAGTCATGTCAAAAAAAAAAAAAGGGGGAAGGTGTGAGTGATCTCTCCCGTAACGACTAGACTAAGGGATGTAAAAGAAATCATAAGGGATGTTTGTTCCCACAAGAGGAAGTGTTGGTATCGTTTTGGTAGTTTCATCTAAGACGATTGATTAGTCAAATTAGTCTTTAACCGTGTCATGACGAGAGATCAAGAGTCCGGGATAAGCTCAGAGTGGTCACCAAGGTTATTACACGAAATATCGTTTTGCTAGTAAACGTTAACGCATTTAACGACACAGAGAAATCCGAAGAAATCAGAACTTGTCAAGGAGTCAAAAAAGAACTGACAGCCCTGGACCTAGAAAAGCTACTTATGTACGACCAATAAACCATCTTCCACGAAGTTAGACCCAAACGGGTTTAACTAATTCATTTCAGTCCAATACACACATGGAACTGGTCTTAAAGTGTCATCGTTGCGACAAAAAAAAAAAGTGAAACAAGACAGAGTATGCCTCTTCCGCTACCGTGGGGTGAGGTCATGAGAACGGGACTTTTAGGGTACCTACCTCCTCGGACCACCCGACGTCAGGTACCCCAGCGCTTCTCAACCTGTGCTGACTCGCTGAAGGGAAAGTGAAAAGTGAAACTACGTAACCTCTTCCTTTACCGTTGGGTGAGGTCACAAGAACGGACCTCTTAGGGTCCCTGTCCCCTCGGACCACCCGACGGCAGATACCCCAGTGTGTCTCAGCCTGTGCTCCGGCTGAATCGTCGTCGTCGACAGACCATCGAGTACTAAAAATAAACGGGAGAATGGCTACTACGAGTAAAACCATTAAACTTAAGAACACAGACGTTCCTAAACAATGACATTCCAAAAAGAATGAAGAAAACATCAATCATAAAACACCTCTTCTCGAAATATTCATATATTTAAGAAGGAGTCTGAAAGTCACATAAGTAAATCAAGGAATACTGTCATATCTGAGGACCAAAGGACACAATAAGTCACCCAATATTAAACATTAATAGTGGGAATAATCAAACTATGAGTTTGACACTCGGGGAAGTTCGACAAGACATAGGAAGACTGTACAGGGACAGTAAGGAACTCTTGAACTAATAAAAGATTCTACAAGGTCAGAGGTGAACATGAAATGGATGAGATTAGAACCTTAGTCGTCAAAGAGATTCTTAGGGGAAAAGGAAAATCACCTCTTTTTACAAATGTTCGGTTCTAGACCCGGGTTCCACACCAATAACGACGACCCCAAAATGACGAGGGTCGGGAGAGTCTACTATCTCGTCCCCTTATATACATATATACGTATATATCTCTATCCGTGTAAATGCACACATAAAGAAATATAGACAAATAAGGTATAGAGAGAGTACTCAAGTGTAACTATGGAGAAAGAGTAGGGATGTCCCAAGTAAGGTCAAAAGAAAGAAAGACATAAACAAAGAAGTGACTGCTACTCCTTGGCCTCAGGGTTATAGGAGTTATATGAATGACAAACGAGTCATATAGACATACATGAACGTAGAGAATTGTAAGGAAGAGTGGAAGGAGACCGAGACTGTATGAATCAAGACTTTGATGTACGACTTGTCAGGAGGTTCCGGGTCGAGAAGAACAAACCTAAAATTGGGGGTCAGGGAGATGTAAGGAGGGGTGGGACGGGTCCTGTCACACAAGGAGAGTGATAAATCGAGACTGGGGTATAAACCCCGGTGAGGGACAAGGACACGGGGGAGAATGAGACGGACCCGAGACTGTGGGACTCGTCTCCACGAGCGTACATACCTACGAGAGGAGTGGAACGAGACCCGGTGGGTAGTAGCACACAACGGTGGGGCCGTCTCTCCGGAGGAACGAAACGTGGGGGATACTCAAAACTACAACAAAAAGTCACCGAGTCGACACAACTTGAGAAACGTTGAGGTACCTGACGTCCTGTGGTCCGAAGGGACAGGTGATAGAGGGTCTCAAACAAGTTTGAGTACAGGTAACTCAACTACTACGTAGGACGGTAGAGTAGGACAGTGAGCAAAGAGGAAGACGGAAGTCAGAAAGAGTCGTAGTCCAAGAAAAGGGTACTCAGCCGAGAAGGGTAGTCCATCGACTTCATGACGTCGAAGTCAAAGTCGTAGTCAGGAAGGTCACTTATAAGTCCCAACTAAAGGAAATCCTAAACTAACTGACCAAACTAGAGAAACGACAGGTTCCCTGAGAGTTCTCAGAATAAGTCGTGGTTTCAAGTTTTCGTAGTCAATAAGACACGAGTCGGAAGAAATACCAGGTTGAGAGTGTAGGTATGTATTGATGACCTTTTTGGTCTCGAAACTCATATACCTAGAAACAACCGTTTTCACTACAGAGACGAAAAATTATACTACAGATCCAAACAGTATCGAAAAGAAGGGTCCTCGTTTACAGAAAATTAAAACACCGATGTCAGTGGTAGACGTCACCAAAACGTCACCGTCTTTTATATTAGACGGTGACAAAGAACACTCAAATCATACTTTAATAAATCCTTCTCTTTCTCTTCTCCATGTTAGTGGAAATTCTAATAGGGGGGGAAGAAAGTAAAATTAAAACGTTTGTTAAGTTTATTAGACAATTAGTTAATACCGTCTGGACCGTAAAGTCATCTGGACCAAGGTTTCAAAATAGGAGAAGACAGTTCGTGGTAGTAGATAAAAAATATAGAAAAGTCAAAAATTTTACCTTAACTAGATTTAGACACTTATACATTCCGGGACCTCTTGACTTGAAAAAACGTTTGCCATACAGACGACCTTTCGTCTTCAAACTTAAGTTTGGGGTCAAACATGTATAAACACACACACTTTCTCTTTCCCCTCTCCTCTCTCCTCTCTTCTCTCTTCTCTCTCTTGTAAAACTTTCAACACTACTTATTGTATACTTTCGGAGAGAACACTTCCTAGGTCAAAAATACGTTCTTTTTGTTTTAAGACTCTTTGAGGACGAAAAACGGGATTTGATCCAATACCTAATTCATCGGAGAGGTTGACACGGTTTTCCTGTGTGACCAGACAGTGAAAGAGAAGATCTGATACTTAAAGAGTTCCAGTCCTGACATCCGAGAAACTCTCGTCCAGTATAGACGGATCTTTGAAAACACAGGGGTCGTGACACGAGACGACGCACCCTCCGTAAGACAATTATAATCAAACATTGTGACCAAAATCAATCCGGACTGTGGTTTCAGGTACTTGAAAGGTGATGTGAATCAGGACACAAGTCCTGATTCTACCCGAAACAGGAGAAACTCTACCGTCAGACTAATTAGAGTTTCTGACTCCCTAATAGACAGTAGGGTATAGTACAGAGAGAAAAGATACAACCTCAGTCAATGTACACCGGATTTGATCACGAGTCACTCAAACATATTTCACTTCACTTCAGCGTGTCAGCACGGGCTGAGAAACACTGGGGTACCTATCATCGAACGTGGTTCGAGGAGGTAGGAACCCTAAAAGTTCCGTTCTCATGACCTCACCCAACGGTAAAGGAAGAAGTCCCTTAGAAGGGTTGGGTCCAGAGAGTGTAACATTTGTCTACGAAATGGCAGACTCGGTGGCCCCTTCAGGCTCTCAAACATATGTGAAGTAGATAACATAATGAAATTAAAAGGAGGGTTCCTAGGTCAATGTCAATCTCCTCGTCACCTACCCTTCCACTGAAGTAGTGAAGACAGACATCCTGAATTGTTCAGGAAATTATATACTCCAAGTCGAAGGAGTAAACGCGTCCCCTCTGAAATTATTGAAGGAATGACCCGACAACACCCCTAATTTACTCTACATTGTATACATTTATACGGGTTGTGTAACGTCTCACCCCCGAGTTACGTCCACAATCAAGTGAAGGAAGGTGAAGTCTAACTTCTTCCAGTAAGTTCTCACAATTTTGTCGACTTGGACCTGACAGACTTACTGGTAAATCAAAATTAGAAACAAGAATTTTGAGAACTAAATTCTCGGTGTACCAATAATTTGTAAAATTGTTTTGACCCAGGATTCGTCGCTTACAGATTCTAAATCTAAAACCCAGCATTAAAGTAAATCTAGACACGTACGTACCAGTCAACACAGGTAGAAAAACACTGGAGAACCTGACATCGGACGATCCGAGGAGACAGGTACCTTAAAAGGTTCGTTCTTATGACCCAGCCAATAGTAAAGTAGGAGGTCCCTTAAAAGAGATGGATCCCTAACTTCGACGTAGAGGACGTAACCGTCCGTCTAAGAATTGGTGACACGGTGGACCCTTCGATGAGAAATCTAGATGACAGTTACTAGAGAAATAGACCTCATTAAGAAAAACGGTGATCTACCACGAACAGGTATGTAAACACTCCGAAAGGATACATTTCAATAAAATAAACCCCCTTTTCTGTAGAACAATGAAAACTCCGAACACGTACACTATAACTATGAGTATAAGTTGGACAACTAATTTATAAAATTTCAATTTGATCTCCAACCCCGTTTTTAATGATTCTTGAATTTTCAAGGAAATCTCGTAAGATAAACAAATATATTAAGGGCTTAAATTTGTATACTGTAATTAATTTGTTTATTTCTCTACTCTCCTTAATCCACTCATTTATACAATAAGAATAAAAACTCTATATGTATTTGAAACTGGATCCTATTAAGTACTTAATCAATATTTATAGTTTCATTATTCGTGAAACATCCGGATACATATTAAGAGAACTAAAAAGTCATACTAATCTTTCTGACTCCTTTGTCAAGTAGGAGTCTACATAATCATCGTCTATTAATCGTAGTGTAAATCGAGTCTTATGAACAGTAAACTTCCTACCCCTAACAAAATGTTTACACTTCGTAAAAGATATGACGAAACACTATTTTAAGTTGTAAATAGTTCGGACGGAGAGTACCCCTACATCTTTACTCCTCTAGGCACCGAGAAAGGAGAGTACTTCAGTACTTATTAATTAAGACAAACCGACGAAATTATCTCTAATACACCCTAGTCTCCGTCCCTAATAGTATTAAACACCATAACCTGAAAAAATCTACTTGACGCCCCCCTTAGGACAATCTCTAAAGGATAAGTAACACAAAAGGTACCTATTGACCTGTATTGGTCAAATCCTTATTTATAAATGTAGTCACTTTCTATTAAAATTGAAAATCTTAAAGAGCCAATTGCATCTCTTGTCAAGACCCGTACATACTAATCTCAGACAATATTAACTTTCACCCTATTGAAACTAAAAAGTAGCATGGACATGTATCTCACCTCCTCTCTCCTGTCTCAAACCACTGTCTAACCCTCAACCACCACCATTTCGGTTCAGTCACTTGACTCTCGACCACTAATACGGGTCATTCCCCAAAATCAACGTCCGTCGTCTTCGTCGGACTGGTTAAATTCCCTTTCACTTTTACAAGTGTTAGATTACTTTTCGACTTCTTAATCTAAAGTCTTTCCTGTTTTATAACGTGTAGAGGTCCCTAGATTCATAGTCCTTGATTACCTATCAATGGAATATACGGTGACAAGTTACTTACTTGTAGTCGATGAAGTCAAAAAACAAAAACAAAAATTTTTTATGACGTTTTATAGTCTAACGAACCTCTCGAATAGGTACATTGGTAGGGTGAACCGTGGTTTACTTTACCCCTTACGATCAAACTCACCTTCCTCCTCGTCCAACCCCCCTTCTGAGTAAACCTTATACAATTGAACCTTTATAGGTCTATAAGTTTACCCTCGATATTCCATCCCGCAACCTATAAACTCAGACTTCTATCTCTAAAGTCTGTGTCAAATATCCATCATAAATTTCGGTACTGCAATCTAATCTAACAACTTTCTCACTTATGTCTCTTCTCTTTTTCGAGATCTGACTAAGGACCTCGAAAAGTCAAGAGGCTCTAACCTTTCTTTTACTCCTTGGTCGTTTCCACTAATTCTTCTTACAAATTCCAGAAGAGAACGTCGACCCGGAAAATGACTCTTAAGTGCACGTACAAAAATAGGTGGTTCGGGAAAATTTATCAGGTGTAAGGGAGTGGAGATTGGAGGATCGGTGGTTACAAATCATAATGAGTTCAGGAACTAGTAGGTCGTCCCGTAATCGGTCACAGGTTTTTAAATACATCTAAGACTCGAAGTCGAAAAAGAAGAATGTCTACACAATAAACTTCAAGACGGACGGGTTTCGTAGAGAGAAAAAGGAATAGGAGTTTCAGTGAGGTTTCTTCCTGACATTTAACACTTACTCACGATCACCCAATACATCTCGGCAGATTTACCCGAATCACCAAAAACAGACATACGTAGAATCACCAAGACCCCTTCAGGGGGACTTCGGTCCTGCACCAACTCCCTTCCTTTGGAACCCGTCTTCACGGAGTGACCCTGGTACGTAAGAGGACTCTGGAAGCCCGAACGACATCGTAGTGACCGGACCGACGAGTTCTGACATCGTTCTTTTGACGAGGTTGAACCTAAAAGATACGGAGCAGAATATAAGAACAAGGACTTTTGACCGGGGACGAAACCAAGAACTGAGATGTGGTGGGGGAACTTAAAACATACATAATAAAGGGTATTCTAACGAGAACCGTGAAATAAGACGTCTAAGTAATGACTGGAATGAGGAATGAGTCTGTCTGGAGTGTCCTTCGGATAGTGGGTCCCGAAGAGAACAAGGGTGTAGACCTCAGTGAAAGATAGATCATAACCCTGAGTGGGTAGTACTGGTGTGAGGAGAAAAGAATAAAAGGTTCTAAGGTCTCGACCGAGCAGGACAATGATTTGTAATAGGGAAACGACGAAATCCTCATAACCGATAAATCGGAACAAGACTGGAATTTTTAAGTTTCACGAACTCCGTAAAAATGTTAAGAAATTTTCCTAAGTTTTCATGAAAGGACTTAGTCGAGTAAAGAATTGAAGTAACCAACGAAACTATTTAGATTATCTCACAAATAAACCGATATAAACCCCACTACAACCACCCTTCTAATCTAACGTTCAAATGGGTGAACTTATTTTAACTCATAAATAACTATAATTTTTTATTATGACTTATTATAAAAGAGAAGATGAAAGTAATTTAACCAAACAAACTCCGGGTATAAAATCGATAAGTGTCGTTAATTAAAAAATGATACAAAAAAGGTTCAGAAAGACGTATAAAGGTACATGTCTAAAGTACTAATTTAAATAAAATTAAAAAAACATTTCGTTGAACTAGGGAGACCTGTTTACATAAATAAGATTATGATAGTAGTCACGATCTCCCGTCTGAAATTTTTTACTCTTAAAAGTTAAAAATAGAAAACAACCAGTAAAATTTCATAAAAACCATATGAAATATCTAGTGTTAAAAATTAGGCTACTAGCAAAATGAGTGATCAGAGTTAATAAACTTATCGACACTAGTGTCTCTAAAAGTTTTAGTTCTTTACTCCTTTAAACCAAAATAACAGAGACAAAGAAGGTAAACAGAAAATTTTTCTTCACTAAAACAACAAAAACAGTGACAAAAAAAAGACAATCTTTAAAAGAGAAGTGTATAGACCATTATACACCGACTATCTTTCCCCACACACACACACACACACACACACACACACAGACCATTATACACCGACTATCCACACACACACACACACACACACACACACACAGACCATTATACACCGACTATCTTTTGAGACACACACACACACAGAGACACACACACACACACTACAAAAGTCCTCACCCCTTCAACCACTAACAACTTGCAACTGAAGTGACATTTTCAGTCAGTCATTCACTTTACTCATTAAAGAGGAAAATGAAAGAAAATAGAGGTCAAACCTGTTGAAAGAAAGACCAGACCCAAAAATTGAAACTGAAAACAAATCGTACGATCGTCACAAACACGAATTCTTAGGGAAAAAAAGATTCCTCAGTCTGAACAAAACAGGACAACACAAGTGTATACTCCTTTATCGGAAATTTTTTTAATGTCAATAGATCCAACAATATTAACGTGATTTTATTCCTTCCTTCCACCTTTTATCCACCTATCAAAAGAGATACAGTGTATTTAACGTCAAATATTCGTGACCAACTCGATACACAAGATCCGTGTCAGGGAATCTATCGACGTAACAAGTGTGGGAGTGAAAAACTCCAAAGATAAGTTTATAGTGGAAAAGTCGAGTCAAAAGGAACTGGAAACTTTTATCATTTAGGGAATGAAATGGACAGATGTATGGGTAAGATGAAAGACGGAGATACTTAAACTGATGAACTTCTTGGATTATAATTCCCTTAGTATGTTATAAACAGGGAAACACTGATCAAATAAAGTGAATCGTATTATAGAAGTTCCAAGATTTAAAAGAAAACTTCGTTTGTCTATACTTCTACAAGTCGTTAGGGTGAGGACCCGTATATAGGTCTTTTCTACTTTTGAGATCGAACTTTTTTATGTACATGGGGTTACAAATATTGTCGTGATAAACGTTATCGGTTCTATATCTTCGTCGAGTTCACAGGTAGTTGTCAACTTATCTATTTCTTCTACACCACACACATATACATATATGTGTGTGTGTTCCCTGATAATGAGTCGGTATTTTTTCTTACTTTATAACAGTAAACGTTGTTGTGTCCATCTTGAGTTCTTATAATACAATTCACTCTATTCAGGGTATCCCTTTCTGTTTATGATATACTATAGTGAAGATGCACGTTAGATTTTTCGATTATGTCTACTTGAGTAAATGTTTTGTCTTTGTCTGAGTGTCGGCATCTTTTGTTCAAATACCAATGGTTTCCCCTTTCCTTCCCTCCCTATTTAATCCTCACACGCTAATTGTCTATGTAGGATGATATATATTTTATCTATTTCTTGTTCCTTAATGATATATCGTGTCCTTTGACATAAGTCAGACATTATTTGATATTCCCTTTTCTTACACATTTTCTTATATATATTGACTTAGTAAAACGATATCTGGACTTTGATTATTATATGAATCAACTTTAATTATGAAGTTAACTTTTTCCTCCTACAAAACGTGAACTAATTATTTATATGAATTGAAACATCTTCAATTATAAAGAAAGGTTTTCATACTTTCTTCGAATTTCTATATTAATAAACGGTTTTTTATACAGATTAACTGGTCACTAAAAACATGTATTATTTAGTATCTTAGTAACTGATTTCCTTCATTGAAATTATTTCTATAAGACTAAAAATATCATCTTAAAGGATTTGCTCTTCTATATAAATGAAAGTTTGTTCCTCTTTGACCACCCGTGTCACAAAAATCTAATTCTCTTTTAGGAACCGCTATAAAAATATGGTTTCTGATAATCTGTGTTTAAGTAATTCCGTGATCTTCCTCATGAAACTGTACTTCCTCTAGACTGAATCACTGGTGGTATTTTTTCTCTTTATTTATATATCAAGAACTCGTACTTCACGATTGTTATCCAGATATCTCTTTAACCACGACCTTTATATACACTATAGAAAAGAGGAAAATCTATTTATTAACCTCTATTAAATCTATTTATTACATGACCAGTAGAAGACAAAAGAGGAAGTGTAAGTGAAAAAATGGGAATAGAAGATAGGATCCTCCACTGATTATATCTGAAAAGATCAGTCTACAGACCAAAGACCAACTCAAATCAGTTACCCTTTTTCGGACCATCCCTTGACCTACTGGATCCCTCTCACTCAATAGACCGACACGGGGAGACACTTTCGGCGTAATGGACATATACTTAAAGTGACAGATATACCAAAAGCAAAAGGACCAAAACCATTAAAGAAGAACCGAGAAAGGTAGAACCCCTACCATTACCAAGATCCCTTGCCTGATAAGGAATACTATTAAGTCACGGGAAAGGTGTAGTAACATTTATCAAGAAATAATTAGAGACGGATTTCATAAGACTAGAACCACACTATAGAAGAAGGACGGTCCCGGGACGGATTATATGTATTACCTTAAATCACCATCAACCTTCTCTCCTTTCTTGGTGGTCGGGTCCTCTAGATCTATAATCGGGACCAGGACGAAACTGAACACTCTTTGATATTAAAGAAAACCCGAACGGACCACCGATTCTTCTATTTCTTAGGTGGACGTTAGACCCTATGGGCACAAGTTACGGACCCAGTCCTTCTAGGGGACCTCTTCCCTTACCGTTGGGTGAGGTTATAAGAAGGGACCTCTTAGGGTGGCTGTCTCCTCGGGCCGTTCGATGTCAGATACCCCAGTGTCTCACCCCGTGCTGACTCGCTGAAGTGATGATGACGATATTAGAGAAAATGGAAAACTGTCCAATCCTCATCATTACACGACACACCCAAACAGTACTGAAAGGAAGGTTCCTCGTTCGTAGAAAATTAAAGTACAGACGTCAGTGGTGGAAGTCACTAAAACCTCGGGTTCTTTTATTTTAGATAGTCACGAAGGTGAAAAAGGGGAAGATAACCGGCACTTCACTACCCTGGTCTACGGTACGAGAATCAAAAAACTTACAACTCAAAGTTCGGTCGAAAAAGTAAGAGAAGAAAGTGCAAGTCGTTCTCCGAGAAAAAGGAGAAGTGAAAATGGAGTCAAACGGTTCGTTAGACGACGTATTTCAGAGACTCGGACAGTCAAGCATCTCCTAGTCCCTGCCTTTAGTCCGTACGGTAACGACGTGACGGAAGGTTTAATGAAACTTTACAGGGGAGAAGGCGGAAAATTACCACCTGCATAATTATTTGAAGTCATGTGGTCTTCAAAACCTTTTAAACAAATATGTCTTAATGTTGTCTTAATGACGGGATTAGAATCTCAAAGGTTATCACCTCTCCATCTTTTTATGTAAATGTCAGAATGGTGGACGAAAAAGTCCTTAAACGTATGATTTGTAAGATATATCAACATCACATCGGAGGGTCCGAGGAGGAACCTGTATTAAGGTTCACACCATTCACTCGCTTGATGTTTGGGACACTCGTTCTCGTGAGTCCCTGTCTATTTTCTCTTCTACTTGGTGGAAACTTAAACCCTCCCTTTTTATCCTCGTTTAGATACGGAGACACCAAGGTTTCCCGATGTGTCTCGGAACACCTCCCGTATGATCGGTGGTCTGTCAACACAATTATTTTGTTTTAACACTGTGAATCATCTACTATTAAACCTTTTCTTTCTAATCTACGGAAGGATCATAATAAGGTGACTAATCACAGTAGAGTATCTTGTTAAACAAACACTGATAAAATTCTTTCGACTTGGTAAGACATCGATGATTAGTTGAACCAGATTATAACTTCAAAGACAAAAACTACAACGGGTACAGATCTTAAAACAAGGTTTCCGAATTGACAATTTTTTCAAACCTAAACTTGATGCTAATGTATTCACAAAAGACAGTGACGGTGACTTCTTAAGATACGGAAACGACACTTAAGGGAAGTCTTACCGTCACTCTATGTGACAGTATACGAATCCTTCGAAGTCTCGTCACGATGGGTTATCTTGAAAGACACTGTCACCTCTACTAGATTTTATTTCGTAGACAACTTGTATACACTGACCACAATGACTCCTTGACTTAAAAATTAAATTTATATTTATCGGTATCAATCGATCACCGATGGTACAACCTATCCTTTCGAAGTCTCCGTTGAAATTATACTCATAAAAACATTCACTGGTTCTTTGTTTCACTAGAAAACCTGAAAAAGTTCGACGTACAATTTGTAAGGAAATCCCAAATCAAGATATAAGTTATAGTAAAAGTAAACATAGAGGTAAATCAAGACATCGGATAGTTTTATCATTTCAATTATTCTTTTCGAAACACGTTGAAGTTTAAATTCTACCATCCCTTTATATCATAATTCCAACCCTCCTGTCACGACAGGGTGATCGTCGGTACATCTTTACACACACACCCGAAACACAACAGTGTCACTGACCAGCACCAACCGGAAATTACGGACCCCCGGTCCCTACAATTTTGACATCACAATAACGAATTTTATGGGTATCACGGGAGTGACTCTTTATGACAACCTAGAAAAGCTACCATTCTCAATACAATGTCAACTCTTTAGGATCACAGGTTTACGAATAGAGAAGAGACTTTTTGAGTCTATTAAAAAGAGACTTTTTAAACCTTCTGTAAGAGATTTCGAAGACCGATACTCTAAAAAAAGACAAGACATCGGATACCACAACACTTAGATCCTCAAGAAAAGTCGTGGTTGGTTAATCATCTTGTAAATCTACGACTACAACCTTTTGTGACAAAACAGTGAACGAATCGCGTCTTCGTCACTTTGACCTTGAAATAGGTCACACGTATTTTTAGGTGTCCCGCCTAACTATTTTGACAAGACGACGTTTACTTACCTTCGTTGTCGCCAGATCAGTAACAGTTGACTCAGGAGTGGGTTTGACGAAATTTTCTGGACAGTCAGTTTGATGAACATCACGATACACCTCTGTACGTACATAAATATCTTATATAAAGGTCTAAATTTCTGGTGAAAGAAGGACATTCTTACTTCATCTTTTGAAGGTTACGATTCACGTCAACTTACCAAAATGACGATAAAAGACAATACCAGGGACCTCGAGTCCACAGACAAAAGGACCCTTCCTTGGAAAGTGAACTATTTACTCGACCTTTCTCTCCGAAAATATAGTCACACTCAATACCTTTCCTGATCACCAAACATTTCCACTATTTTAACGTCCCTAGTCCTTTACTATGAAAGTCTTCGTTAGGTACATCCGATAATTGTCTCGGATGTTTGGAAGTTCTAACAAAGACCCGGTTCGAACGCTTTTCCACACAGTATATATTGACAGTATCATCGGTCTCTGGTAAAGACTATGTAAGAACAAAGAACACAACGTCACGAAAAAAGGGGGTAAAGAACATTGATACCCACCATCTAAGCATTGACATAATTACAGTCAAAACCCCCATATGACTGAAAAGGAAACACGGTATCTTTACCGTCTTAGGAACAGAATAAGATCGTCTTGTATTAGACTAAATTAGAACGAATTTCCGTTTTACATTAATTTTTGTATACCTTTGGACTTTTCTACAGTACGAAATATTTGTATGAAAGAATTTATAACTTCAAAGTGATGTATTAAAAACGACTTCTAGGTTAGTTCTTTCTTACAAAAACCCTCCTCTAAAGTTTAAAGATTACGTTATAACAACAAAAATATGTCATAAACCAATACGAATGTTCGAAGAATTAATGGAAGTCAACTATTGTAATAATTACGTCGGATAAAGTTTAACTAATCCATATATCTTAAAGACGACCAAGGGATTCCCGAAGTCACACACACACACAATTTCCATCTTAGGGAAGTTACTTTTTTTATACGTTCAGTTATTATTGTTTTAGAATGAGAAAAAAGGTGTTACTGTCTAATTAAATGACTTAATCAAAAAAATCTTACACGAAAATTTTTACAAAGAAACCTTCCTCAAGATTTACCCAACAGATAGTGAGTATTTAACGACGATATAACTGAGTACTGTGTACCTCTCACAGAAACATCCCACTGATGTTAGAAATCTCTGGAGTGAAAGTAAAAGTCATCAAAAACGTTTAAATTCTACTCCCAGAGAGTTTTACTATATGTAGTAATATATAAACAGACAAAAAATTTAACTCTTTTGACTGAAAATACCATAGAATAAAATTTATTACAAATCCAAGAAACAAGAATTTCAAAGAATTGTAAGTACACCTACTTACAACTTGTCATACGTAGTATAAAGAAACTGTCTTATTGAACTAAGCCCACCTTTTACCAATATAACCTATATATCATTCTTTTAATAATTTAATTCCTCCCTTTTTGGGTCACAGGACTTTTATTAGAGAACCTGTCACTATTAGTCTCTAGATCCCTCTGTCAATTTCCTAAGAAACTGGAACAAAAACATAATAGGTGAACCGAGTCTTAAAATGGTAAAACAATACAACGGGTACAAGGGACTTCTCTTTGCTACTTTATAAGTTGAATAACTTAGAGAATTAAGTCTTTATACAACTTTTCTTTAATTGTCACATATCTTTAAAAATTTTTGAGACCATTCTAAATTTCGAAAACTAACGGGAAACTTTCTCAGGTAATACTAAAATATCGTTCTACCTCCGTTACTAACACTATTACAATTATATACTGTCAAAGATAGTATCACAAAGTTACAGAGACTATGTGTATGATTTCTTGGATTATTTACATTCAACAACAGAACAAAAAAGAAAGAAAACAACTTTACATTTTGTCAGTAAAAAACCCTATTATAATATATTAAAGATTTCAATATAAAAAACAGTGTTAAGCCTGTTTATGTAAACATAAGACGGTTTTTTCCCTCTTGTTGGAGTCAGGAGTCTGTAATTGAGTTTAAGTTTTCATCGTACGGAGGATACATTTCACTTCAGTGAGTCAACACGGGCTGAGAATCGCCGGGGGACCTGACGTCGGATGGTCCGAGGAGGTAGGTACCCTAAAAGGTCCGGAGCATGCATGAAGGGGGATTAAGAAACTCACCTAAACCTCCTGACACATTGGTTCAGGACGAGACACGAGTCCCTCTTTTTACATCTTCAATATTAACGTGATAGGGGGTTTACTGGATTTATTAGATAAGTGGAAATCCTTTAGCCAGAAACTTATCCGTAACTAAGATCAACTACTCACAGACTTTTATCTGAAAACTAATATCTTTATTTTGTAAAAAGAAAAAATACGTAAAATCACACGAATACAAATACAGACCATAATTCTTGACAGATACTCGGAAATAAAAATAGAACATTACGAAATCGTTATTCACGAAATGTAATTGAATTTTTCTCATGAATTAAAAATTTTTACACATTCATATTTATTAATTTTTATACTGTAAAAAGTACCTGATAAAACTTATCTTCTTTTGTAAATACTATGAAATATAAAGATACTTCTGTGTTGAGTTCATATTAATCCTTATAAAATCCATTCATCAACATCCTTGGATTATAACTCACTTGAGGCCCTCAACCACTACCTGTCCCTCCGGACCGCACGACGTTAAGTACCCCAGCGTTTCTCAGCCTGTGCTGACTCGCTGACTTGACTTGACTGACTTGACTTATATATAAATTAAAGGAGTCTATTAAAACTTCGTACCGATACAAACTCACAAAACGATACCATATTACGGACCTTAAGTGACTGTGAACATAAAACAAGTAACAATATGGTAGATAGGAGTCACATACATACAAAATTTCTTTGTATATGTGTAAGGATCTCAGACGTAAGAGTTACTTTATAGTACTGTATCAAGAAAACTTAGATTAAAGTGACTTCGTCATCCACAAACAACTATGTGAAATTATAACTGTTTTATCGAATTTTAAAGAGGGTAAAACAACTAGTGATAAGTAATACTACCGTCTGAAAAATACAATCATTAAGTATAATATATTTATATTTTACATTATAATAAATTGTAACATGTCTTTCCTTTTAGCTTTTAGACAACTAAGATTCAGATCAGAGCCAAAAGTTAGGTGAAGTGGAAGTCAATAGAGGACACCACTACTCAGTATGTATCAGGAACAAAAAGGACAGACAGAGACGTAACTAACAATAGTAATCATATTTTTGTAAAGGTCAAAAGTACTAATCAATACATATAGTTTAAAAACATTTTACGATATCTTGTAATGGCTATCTAGGGTATTCTAAGTCAAGGAAGAAACGTATAATATGAAGGACGGATTCACGACTAGCCGACACCTTTGTTACTGATTGTACTTCGTGACAAAATTCTATGTCATACGACTTAAGGGTCTGTATTTAAATTTTTATTTAATATAAGTACTTTTCATACATTCCGTACAAAGACGATTTTTTTCCAGGACCCTTTTTTTAGATTCAACTTAGTTCCTCTACCTCATGGTTCATTTCTTACTAAGTTTTCTGTCTATATATATATATATATATATATATATAAAATTTAGAAATCCGTAAATTGTATAAGTTTTTCGACTACATACTTGTTTATGTATCTAGAATTTATCTTTACAAAGTCAGTACAAAGGGTCCACCGTGATCACCATTTCTTGAGCGGACGGTTACATCCTCTATATTCTCTACGTCTAAACTAGGGACTTAGGTCTTCTAGGGGACCTCCTCTCCCTGAGGTTATGAGAACGGACCTCTCAGGGGTACCTGGCTCCTCACACTACCTGATGTCAGGTGTCCCAGCGTTTGTCAGCCTCTGCTGACTTCGTTGAATCGTACGTTCGAATGTGTTGATTAAATTAATTATTATTATTTATTTCCTGAAGGAACCACCAGGTCACCAAGTTTTTGAGATAAAAGGGTTAAGTCCCCTGTGTCTAAACTAGGGATCAGTCTATAGATTCTAGGACGTACGACGTATCGGACCGGTAATTTTTTTTTTTCTTTTTTATTATGATTAAGGACTGTAAAATGGTAAATGTCTTACCAGAGCGTATACTTTATACCCATTATCTAAGGACTCTCCGAGTATGTAAAGTATAGACTCTTTTGAACTCCATGTAACAACGGATTTCATCTTAAGTTTTAACCTAGAACGAGATTGAGGTTCATTAAAAAGGTTGAGTACAGAAAAAGTATCAACTAAATATCGTCTCAACTACGATAAATATCGTCGTAGGTTATTTTATTCCTGTCACGGAAAAATTTCCTGTCACAGGTATAAACCCGAAGGGATTACCGAATCGTCGTCGTCGTTACCGAGTCTCCTATTTCTTAGGTAGACGTTACGTCCTCTGGACCCAAGTTAGGGACGCAACCCTTCTAGGGGACCTCCTCACGTACCGTTGGGTGAGGTCATAAGAACGGACATCTTAGGGGTACCTGTCCCCTCGGAACTTAACATTTCTCAACCTGTACTGACTCGCTGATTCGTGTCGTGTCAGGTATAAAATAACCTTTATCATTTCAAAAGTTTCCTCTTTTCAACAATGTTCAGACAGTGGGAAAATAAATGTAGAAAATTTCAAAGTCTCACTTGAACAAGGAAAGGATAAAAAAACAGGAACATAAAATCCCTACGACGGTGGTCAACCATCGTCACACTATATTAATATATAAGACTTACGACACATTTAAATGACTCTAAGTTCCTCAACGACAGTAAAGTTCAAACAGGTGAATAAGTGAATTCATCTGTAACTCGTAACGATCCGTGCCCTCAATTCTTACTTTAAAAATAAGAAATATACGACAAAGTAAGTTTAAATTTTAAATTTGTTTAAAACTTATTTACGGTCAATTTCATAAAGGGAGGTTTAAATTATTACGTTTATATAAATAAAAGTGATTTTCTTAATAGTAAGAAAATCAGTCGGTCAGACTGAAATTAATATACATATCAAGGACCACTGACGTAAATTAGAATTACATAAAGCTGATCTACTTATATCAAGGTACACGAATATATAGGGAATATCCAATAATATTTTGTAACTTATATGGAGGGACACGATATGTCATCTAAGAAAACAAACAAAATATATACTATCATATAGACAATGAGGGTTTGAGGATTAAATAGGGAAAGTGGGAAAGAGGAAACCATTGGTATTCAAACAATAGATTCAGACACTTAGATACAGACAAAACATTTATTTAAGTGAACATAGTAAAAAATCTTAAGGTGTATATTCATTATAGTATATTATAAAGAGAAAAAGACAGACTGAAGTGAATTAGACTATTAGGGATCCAGGTAGGTACAACGACGTTACCGTAATGAAGTAGGGAAAAATACCGACTCATTATCTATCTATCTATCTAGAGTGTAGAAGAAATAAATAAGTAGACGACTACCCGTAAATCCAACGAAGGTACAGAACCGATAGTACATATCACATAACATTTGTACCCCCATGTACATAGAAAAGTTTAATATCAAAAGAAGTCTACATACGGGTCTTCACCCTAAAGACCTAGTATACCATTGAGATAAAATTCAAAAAATTCCTTGGAGGCACAACAAGAGGTATCACCGACGTGGTCAAATGTAAGGTTGGTTCTCACATCCTCTCAAGAAAAAAGAGGTGTGGGAGAGATCTTAAATAAAAAACATCTGAAAATTACTACCGGTAATACTGACCACATTCCACTATGGAGTAATATCAAAACCAAACGGCAAGAGATTATTAACTATAACTCGTAGAAAAGTACACGGACAACCGGTAGACATACAGAAGAAACCTCTTTACAGACAAATCCAGAAGACGAGTAAAAAAGTAACCCAATAAAGAAAACTATGTCTCGATATATTCTACAAACATCTAAAATCTTTAATTTGGGAGCAGTCAACGTAGTAAACGTGTATAAAAGAGGGTAAGACATCCAAAAGAAGTAAAACAACTACTAAAGGACACGACACGTTTTTGAAAATTAATTCAGGGTAAGTATATAAAAACGAAAACAAAGGTATTAAGATCCTCTGTCTAATTTTTTTTAGAACGACACTAAATACAGTTTCTCACAAGACGAATACAAAAGAAGATCCTCAAAATCTCATTGGTCAGAATGTAAATCCAGACAGTAATTAAAACTCAAATAAAAACATATACCATAATTTCTCACAAAATGAAAGTAAGAAAATGTGTAACGAAAGGTCAAGAGGGTCGTGGTGAATAACTTCTCTGACAGAAAAGAGGTAACATATAAGAACGGAGGAAACGGTAAATAATTAACCAGTATTCTCGTACCCAAATATAGATTCGAAAGATAGAACAAGGTAACTAGATACACAAAACACACACACATACACGGTCATGGTATGACAAAACTAACGACATCGAAACTCATATTAGACTTCAGTCTCTTACACCAAAGAGGTCGAGACAAGAAATAGTTCTAATAAAACCGACAAACCTCAGAAAACACAAAGATATGTTCAACTTTTTAAAAACAAGATGAAACACTTTTTACGGCGACCATCAAACTATTCCTAACGAAACTTAGATATCTAACGGAACCCATCATACCAGTAAAATTGTAACCAAGAGGGTCATGTTCTTGTACGATATAGAAAGGTAGACGAACACAGTAGAATTCAAAGAAAGGAGTCGTAGAATGTCAAAAGACTCTAGAGAACGGAAGAACCAATCCAAATAAAGATCCATAAAATAAGAAAAACTACGGTACCACTTACTCTCACACGGGAATTTAAGAGAAAGACTATCAGCAATCGCATACCTTTGTCGTCTAAAGACACATAATCAAAACATAGGACGTTGAAACGGTTTAAGTAACTATTCGAGATCATCAAAAGACCACCGTAGAAATCCTAAAAAGATATACATCATAGTACGGTATACGTTTGTCACTCAAAATGAAGAAGGAAAGGTTAACCCTAAGGAAAATAAAGAAAAAGACTAACACTACCAATTGTGAAGGTTATGATACAACTTATTTTCACGACTATTACCTGTAGGAACAGAACAAGGACTAGAATCTCCTTTACAAAAGTCGAAAATGGTAACTCACACAATCGACTCCCAAACAGGACATACCGGAAATAATAAACTCCCATACAAGGGAAAAACGGGTGAAAAACCTCCAAAAATTCAGTATTTAGCTACAACTTAAAATAGTTTTCGAAAAAGACGGGGATAAGTCTTCTAGTAAACAAAAAATAAGAAGTCGAACAATTATATCACATAGTGTAACAATGTGGTATAGTTTAGTTAGTGTAACTAACTAAACATCTATAACTTTTTAGGAATATAGACACCCTATTTACACTATTTGAACTAGTACTACATACTAGTAAAATGACATAACAACCTAAGTCAAACGATCATATAACAACTCCTAAAAATGGAGACACAAGTAGTCACTATAACCGGACATTAAAAGAAAATAGTATTATTAATATTACCTACTTTTAGACTTTTTCTTATATACATGTAATTTTTGGTTTAGTGAAACCACATATGGACTTCGAGGGTGGCGTAACATTTAGTTGATATGAAGTTAATTTTTCTTTTTCTGATTAACCTGGAAATTGACGATCTAAAAATGTCAAAAGTCCGAAAATCCGAATGAAATGTATATTTTTACTTCTACGTAAAAAAGGGGGACCCAACTTACAAAAGGTGTCACTTGAGTAAGATGACAACGTCGTCACTGTTTAGTATATTTCATCTTCCACTTTTAGCAGTCATCAATATGACGGTTTCCTCAGGTAACATACGAAAAAATTTCACAGAATTTAAAATAAAATAAATTTTGAAATGACTTTTAAAATTTAACACCCTTTTAAATGTATTACAATTTAAATGGTAGAACCGATCAAAAATTCACATGTCAAGTCACCACAATTCATGTAAGTGTAACAACACATTGGTTAGAAGTCTTGAAAAAGAATAGAGTGACTTCACGTTCACAATGCAGGTAATGTTAAGGGGAGAGGGGAGGATGGTCGGAGACGTTACTGGGAAGATGAAAGAAAGAGATACTGACATAGATGATATCTATAGGGTACATTCACCTTACTACGTTATCATACAGAATGGTACTGACTGAATAAAGTGAACAACAATCTATTACAGGAGTTCTAAGAAGGTATAACATCGTACACAGTCTTAAAGGAAGGAAAAAGAGTGACATACGAAAAGTTTTTGTTTCGATTTCATAATCGTATAATAAGGATAAAAAATTCGAATTGTTGTATAACGTCTATAGAAGAGTTCTTGTAGTCATAAATATATGGTAACACATACATAGTAAAGGTAACGATGGTTCTTACCACAAGGACAAGGTGTCAACCCTTTTTATTCTGAACCTCCACTCACTCATGGAAAGTCAAATGTTAATCGTTACCGTCCCTGACTTAAGTCAAAACGAAGTAAGATCTCCGTCAACTTCGTACCAAACATATCTATTTCCTACACTAATAACATCTTTTTTACTTCGTCAAAATTTCTGTTTAAAGACATCATCGATTTCCTGGACTACACACGAAAACAATTGCTTTGAACCTAAAATATCAACGTCGTCTGTGTTTATACACAGAGACCTTCGTAGAAGGTTCATAATATGACGTAATGTAAAAGAGAATTTAGTGAATATAGACACAGTTCTTACCCATAAAGATTCCTCCGTCGTTGATGAGATTAGTCTTCACATAAAAGTCACCGGAAAGCTTTTCGGTCTTTACTTGTCTCTCTTTTAATAGACGAAGAACAGACTCCCTATTACTTTTCACTTTTAGCGACTTTGAAAGTCACTCAATGTAGTCTATAGTATTAATTACATGTAGTCTATAGTATTAATACATTAATGTATTAATTACATTTATTAATTACATCGAGATTTTTAAAATCTCGATCTTTTCATGGTTTTATTAGATTTGGATGAAGAATTAAAGTATTTTTAGTCCACAACAACACTTTATCGATGGGTTTCATCAACTTATACGTGAATCAGAACTTTAAATTCAAAGAATAAAGAGTTCTTAAGAGAAAGTCGATGACAACCACTTACCCCAGTCGAAAAAGGTATGGTTTGATCGACAATAAACATAAAATAAGAGACTCACATGAAACATGTTTCAAAGGACCGAATATCATGTTAACTCCACTAAATCTCCACAATTACTAAAGGTAAAAATATATTAAAAACTCCCGATATCTACTTGCACCCAACTTTTACAAAAACAATGTGACACTTTCATCAACTGAAGAATGTTCAATTAATTCGTAAATAGTGATTAAGATTGTACGACCTGTCACTTGTACATCACACCCGACAGTTCTGATTCACAACGAGTATAGTATTTTACTCCCCTTAACCTTATCTTCAAAAGAACTCAAAGGGTGGGACTAGGTAGTTCGACAAAAACTACCTTAGGTAATGGAAACACTTAAAACAATTACCATCTCTGGATTGACTTTTAGTCAAGAAAGTTTCTTTCCAGTTTAATTGATATCATTTCTAATATCTTGTCCCGGTCGTCTGATATCAGGTTCCCGGTGGACAAAGAAGTTCGATTGTCATAAAGAATTTTCATAAAATTCACCAATTTTTTTTCTTCTTTTTGTAAAGTACTATGTATTTTTAATATTTTTTAAATCAAGGTGTCAGACATTTATTTCAAAATAGCCTTATGTGATGTATATGAGTAAATAAATACACAACATACTAATGAAGTCCACAAAGAACTGAAGGATGAAAACGCAAGGTCAGGGGATATTACTTTTCCTATAGAAAAAACCAACAATCAAGATTTTCCAGAACATCTAGAAGTATCTTGACAAGTCGAAGTCGAAGAAGTCTATTGACCAACCCCGTATCCGAACCTAATGGCACTATAACTTACCAAACAGAACCTTTACTTGTCTCTAGTAAGACAGTAGAACCTCTGACGTAGGTTCATGACGTAAAGACTGAGAAAACAACTGGTACTACCGATAAGGTAAAGAAGATTCCCTGAGGACGGGTGTCATCATCTATATTACCAGTAGACTCAATTTAAGTGGTAAGGTCAGGCAAAATCAAGCGACTAAGGATCTTACAGCTACAAATGAGAACGGTAGAGGACAAACTGGCGAAGGTTAAACGGAACTAAGTACCTGGATCGTAAGATCCAAGGATACGTTATAACGAGAAATGTCGTAGCCTGGAACGAAGATAGTGGTCAGTGTAGGTGTTGCCTCATAACAAAAACTAAACCGCGGTAGGGAAGTAAGAAAGACCTCAACAAAGACGTGACTAGAGGTCATCGTATAACCCGTGGATGACTGGACCCCTCAAGGGGAAAGTCATAGGATAGTAAAACGGAAAAGTATGACAAGTACCCTAAGAGTTCTGTTCTTCTGACTTCGGTCCGAAGTCGTTATGTACTTGGCACTTGAAGGTCTACAAGTTCGATCAAAATGTTTTCCGTCTCCTTGGTCTCTAGTTTAACGGTTGTAGGCGACCTACTACCTTTTTCGTTCTCTCAAGGTCTTTTCGTAGATAAAGACGAAATAACTGATACGGTTTCGGAAACTGACACACCTTGTGTTATTTGACACCTTTTAAGACTTTCTCTACCCTTATAGTCTGGTGGACTGGACGGAGGACTTTTTAGACATCCGTCCAGTCCTTCGTTGTCAATTTTGATCTGTACCTTGTTGTCTGACCAAGGTTTATCCTTTTCCTTATGCAGTTCCGACATATAACAGTGGGACGAATAAATTGAATATACGTCTCATGTAGTACTCTTTGCGACCCGACCTACTTCGTGTTCGACCTTAGTTCTTACGACCCTCTTTATATTATTAGAGTCTATACGTCTACTGTGGTGGGATACCGTCTTTCACTTCTTCTTGATTTTTCGAAGAACTACTTTCACTTTCTCCTCTCACTTTTTCAACCGAATTTCGAGTTGTAAGTCTTTTGCTTCTAGTACCGTAGACCAGGGTAGTGAAGTACCCTGTATCTACCCCTTTGTCACAGTCTGAAATAAAAACCCCCGAGGTTTTAGTGACGTCTACCACTGACGTCGGTACTTTAATTTTCTGCGAATGAGAAACCTTCCTTTCAATACTGGTTGGATCTAGCGTATAATTTTTCGTCTCTGTAATGAAACGATTGTTTCCAGGTAGATCAGTTCCGATATCAAAAAGATCACCAGTGCATACCTACACTCTCACCCTGACACTTCTTTCGACTCGTGGCTTCTTAACTACGAAAACTTGACACCACAACCTCTTCTGAGAACTCTCAGGGAACCTGACGTTCTTCTAGGTTGGTCAGGTAGGATTTCCTCTAGTCAGGACCCACAAGTAACCTTCCTGACTACGACTTCGACTTTGAGGTTATGAAACCGGTGGAGTACGCTTCTCAACTGAGTAACCTTTTCTGGGACTACGACCCTCCCTAACCCCCGTCCTCCTCTTCCCCTGCTGTCTCCTACTCTACCGACCTACCGTGGTGGTTGAGTTACCTGTACTCAAACCCATTTGAGGCCCTCAACCACTACCTGTCCCTTCGGACCGCACGTCGCTAAGTACCCCAGCGTTTCTCAACCTGTGCTGACTCACTGACTTAACTCGACTTGAATACTAATGAAGACGTGATTTTACCGTCTTAACTCATCCACACTCTCTGACCTGGCAGGGTACCTTAGCTTTTATAAAAACAAACCAAGAAACATCTTTCTCACGACCGGGGACAACTTTGTAGTTCCAATCAAATACAAAACCTCATGTATACCTTTAAACACTGAAAGAAACGAATGGTTTTTGAGATCCGACTTATGACGGTGTAAAGAACTTCCTAAGAGGTGACAAAACAAAAAAAAAAAAACAGAGACCCTGTTGGGTGTCATTAGGTAAGCACTGATAAAAAGTACTGAAGGAAACGAATAAAAGGTCACCAAGGAAAACGGTCGGTCCATTTGTCTGACTCTGGTGTGTCCAGACACCAAAAAGATTTCTTCGAAACATGTCTTCCTATACGAACCGAACCCGTGGAGAGACAAACAACATCTTTGGACCTAAACGAACACTAGAAAGGTAATCTCGAAACTAAGTTCGTATATATTTTACTAGGAGTTTCACATTTTACTTGTTTACGTCAATAACAATCTAGGTATAAGTACCCTTCTAGAATTAGAAAGTACAAAAATGGTCGGTAAATAAAAGTGGGACGTAGGGGAGTGGAAATGGTCCGTAAAATTATTATAATCAATACAAAGAGTACTGAGAATTGAGATACAGTCCCAATCAACTACCTAAAGAGTGACCAATTGAAATTTGTAAATTTGACTACAGAGAAAAATGTTATGACAAGACTATTTTATTTTTATAGTCACCATAAGGTGGAGAATATTTTCAATAAAAGGGGGAGAAAGGTCGACACCAATGAACTATAGTGACAAAAACCTCGAGTACTTTCGTCCCTCACTGGGAAGATGAAGTATTCTCCAGACTCAAAACGTCGATGACTCTCGAAACTTAGGACGGTGGCAACTGGAAAAAGAAAAGTTTATATCGTCTCTTCAACAGATAGATCTTTATTAGGGATAGAGTCCCAAACCTCAACCCATTTCATCTAGAAGACAGTCTAAAGTGGAACGGAAACCAGTATTAACACGAAAACACGAACCACTCCTACTGACAATTGAAAGAACTTCTTATATATCGTGACCAGAACCAGGTACCATAACTCAACTTGTCAAGGACAGGACAAAACAATAGACCAACCACGAACTACAACGACACAGAATCAAATAATTTGTAAAACTTCATACCACTCGTGTGAGTACGTTCCTCTACCCGATTACGACAATCTTAAAAGAAATCAGTCTCTTGGGAAAAACGTCACCTCAGAAGAGTGTATACCCTCCCTGGTACACTATCAGTACATCTGGACATTCGTTACTTCCTACTGTCTTGTACTTTTCGTTTATGACTCCGACTACGTCCGACATTACACAACCATCCTTCGTACCTATTCGTCACTGAAGAATCCATTGGAAACAAGAGGGAATCTCATTTACCTTTAACCCTACTCCACATGGTAATTCCGTAAAAGTGAATTCACTGAACAACCACTCCTCCTACTCTTATCTCTGTCCTCCCTTTTGAGGTAGAAAAGTAAAGACCCTATTGTCTCACTCGTAAATATTAGGTTGGGATCCGTACCCCAAAATTTTACACGCTATTTCATTCAATAAGATAGCCAACCTTTATACTACATTCTATAATACCATGTTAATACCATTTACCATAAGTCCAAATTCTCCTTTCACATTTCACCCTCGAGACAAATAAGAGAAAGAGACTCCTCCTCTTCCCGATACCCGAGTGTATGTTCCTTGATGAGGTCTATCCTTTCGGTACTGCTTCTTTCGCTCGTCTAGACAAAATCGGGACTCGACAGTAGACATCTTTAGAACCGTTAGGGACAGGTCAGACAGAGTCGACACAAAACCTTCCTCCCCAGTGCAAGTCGTCGAAATAACGACCATGGGTCTGGAACAACAGGATTCTCCATACTAGGGGGTCTGGTACTTGAGTGGTCATTCCTCCCGGAGGTTGGTCAACAAAGATAACAGAAAGCACTTACAAACATAAACAGACGAGTAGGGATACGACTCAATGATCCCGAACAGATCAGAAAGTGAAAAGTGAAAGTACGTAACCTCTTCCTTTACCGTTGGGTGAGGTCACAAGAACGGACCTCTTAGGGTCCCTACCCCCTCGGACTACCCGATGGCAGACACCCCAACGTGTCTCAACCTGTGCTGACTTCGCTGAATCGTCGTCGTCGTCGTCGTCTCTCCTTATCACAGACTTGGAAACCTCTTTAATCTGTAAGTTCCATTTACGTGATCTAAAGCTGTTGTGGACGACTCAGCGACCAAAGGGTGGGAACTCCACCCCGACAAGGGTTGTGGGATCGTGTTACCTCTTCCCCCACTGCACCCGACCTCCTTTTCCTTCGTGAGGGACGACCTTCAGTGAAGTCAAAAGAGTAGGTCGATATTAACCGAATTTCATCTTAGGACATAGCAATCTCAACGTGTCCCAAAATCACTAGTAAGTCAAGTTGGAGGAGTAAAATGGATACTCCTTTATCCATTCTGTGTAGATATTCATAAGGTCTTGAAAAGGTTTGGTCTCTCCATTACTCATCGTCACAACTAAGTTGTCCAGACCAAGTCATTAAAATGAAGAAGACCGAACCTGGTACTTCCCTATTTAATATCGGGCTTAGACCCTACCCCAAGCCCCTACGCCACACCCGTCAAGGACTCAGTCCGTCAACGTGAATCCTGTAAACAGGGAGCCGACATCTGACCCTTGTCTACTGAACGTTTCTTGGACACTGCGGGTACTGAACATTCACACAAAACCCCTCCTGACACTACATTAACACAGACACAGACTCCCCACGTAGATCCGTATGATCACTCAGAGGAAACAACTCCCACTCTACTCCGATCTCTTCTGAGAACCCCTCCTTCCGTCCCCCTAGATGGACTTCCACGACAGGAGGACTCATTCGAAACTTCAATGTCAGTCTCCTTTGACGAGTCGGAGAAACCTCCGGTCTATTCAGCATAGAAGACACTGTAAACCTTTGACTTTTCATCTCTCCCCTTCCTCCCTGAATCACCAACGACCCTCTCACCCCATCATGTGTCATGTTCAGGAAAATACCAATATTGAAAGACGTGAACTCATGAATAAAGACGAATTGACCGATCACGTTGAGAGTAAAATTCGATAGTGTTACTGAAATCTGTAATAGGGAAAGTAGGACGAATAGACAAATTAAAAAGACACATAACCCTAACTTGTATCTGATATTTTTCTCTCAAAAATACTTGAGACTTGATTTTATAAACCGTTTGACGTCCTGACCAAAATAACCTTTCTTACTTGGATCAAAAACCTTTACTAGAAAGAACAAGACGAAGGTAAATAACTAGTAGATAGACACCTCCACCAATTCTTGTCCTTTAGATTCACTCCGATGAACCCAACTTAGGACCGAAACAATACATACCACACGCCGGAGTCAGTTCGATGTATGGGAGGCGTGGAGTCAAAGGAGTGGATATTGTACTCCTATTATGGAGTGTCCCAATAGCATACCCAATCCATTCAATAATTACGTACTAAGTCTTGTTACGGACCTGGTGTAATTCACCACAAATGTATGATCGACAACCGTGTTTGGTCTACAACTAGATCCGGGAAACAGTGAATCAACTCTAGTCTCTCTAAATTTTTGAACGAATTCTAACAGACTGTGTTTCGGACCCAGAATTGGTGAGACGACCGCAAGACTCCACACCACTTAATGAATTGACACCTGACATCCAAAATCTCGGTAGATGGGTAGATAGACAAAAAATGAAAGAGTAAACCTAAAAAGTAATACAAGAATAAACACTTATTTTACGTAAAGGAATTTTATAGACACTAAATTCTCAATATTTTATATTTCCTATTTTTATTTTCAATAAGAATTTTACTACCACGAGTTTAGGTACGATTGTCGTGATTCAACACTTTACGAGTTTTGTAGTAAAGAACACTGTAGACTATTACCGATAGTTATAAAGGTGTATGAACATTCAACACACCTTTAATTCTGTCTATAATAATCCTTAAAAATTGAATGGTAAAATTTTGTTAGTATTACAAAATCGGTAAACGTGTAAAATTAATGGTCCTTTTTTCATATAGTTTAAAAATACCGAGTACCTTTCGAGGGGTCAGTCATGGGATCTAACTCTATTTCTCTTAATTTCGGGGTCTTCATTCTGTCCCGACGAATCGTTGTCACTGTCCACTTCAACTACCCTTAATTGTCGAAAACTGACAATCGTCTTACCACCACATTACCCTAGACGAATACCATTACTTCGTAGCGGATCTACCGACTTACATTACTACGAAAGAGTAAGTAAAGTATCTTGATAACTACTACAACCCGAGTTTTACAAATTTAAAGACATGACAAATATGAAGACTACAATATAACTTCTAATCTTAGTATAACAAATCATAACAGTTGAAACATTAATAGAGTACCTCTTTGGATAAGGTACCTTTCTTTTCACCGTTTTATAGGGTGATGAGGTTATTTTGGTGAGTCTTGTAGTTATGAAAAGAAAGAGTTTCATCAACGTTAGACCCTCTCATAACGATATAAATATTTGACCTTTAATAGGTTGGTAAGTCCAACGACTTTTTTTTCCTGTCCACTATTTTTTAAATTTTTAAACATAGAACACAGACACGTTCCAGATTTCTTAACAACACAGCTCTACTCTATTGGTAAGAATTCCAAAGAAATCGGTCCTGTATAAGTTCTACTTTTGTTAACCATTACTTCCTTTTCTACCGAGTCACGTACACCGTTACACTGTATTTTCTACTGTAGTCTATGTCAGACAATGTCCTTACTGGTATACAGGAAAAGTAGACTACAGACAAAGTCCCGAGTCTATTTACGCAATTTCCAAAATCTATACGAGATTTTCTAACAAGAAAGTAGTGGACATAATCCAAACAAATGTTTAGTTTACACAAAGTTCATCTAGTGTACACGTATGATAGTTTCCTTACTCGTATTACTGTTTTCTGACAAAAAGGATTTTGAAACCAACGACTGAGAGAAGTCCAATACGACGAACCATTACAACTCATAATCCTACTTCATATGTATAAAACTCAAGAAAAGTGAGTCTCTTTCTTGTTTTAAATAAAAAAGGGATCAAAATTTGACTATTATATCCTTACTTTACCCTTCTTTATTATGAAGAGAAGATTCTTTCTGAAAAGATTCCTACTGATTTTTTTGTCCGTTTCCTCTCGTCTCGGTACTGGCAACGTTGAACTTATCTCTATTCGTCTTCACACACACACGAGTTACAGTGTACCGTCCTCCGACAGGGGTCTCGCCAAACGGACAGGTCCCTCGACAAAGTAAAACTCAAACTATCTCAAAATGAAACCTTTTATGGGCCAAGGGACGGATGACGAAGAGATACCTAATATGTCCATCTTAATTTAAATTTTATAAAAGGTCGGTACATCTTAATGAATTTTATATGATAAAACTTAATAAAATTTTAATGTAACCAATACAAACATTTACTTCCATAAATTTTTAATAATGCGTACTCAAATGAGGACAACATAATGAAACAACATATGTTTAGTACTAATTAAATCGTATGTATATATGAATTCCCTTAAACAGTCTGTATACGAACAACAAAGAACATAAAATCAAACTCGGTATGTGTCAAGTCAAGTCAAGTCAGCGAGTCGGTATGTGTTTGTCTGAATTTTGTTTATCGTTGAGTATAAATTAAGTGTAAAACTAGGAGACCAGTTCTTCGAAACCTCATGTTTGTAGACTCAAGTCTGATACGGTGTCTCTCTTATTTTATATGTGTACAAACTGTAACACCACGAACAAAACATGTACACACGCCGAGGTAGAAAATCTACCTCAACTGTATCACTTCACTTAACCTCTTAAAGTCAAAAATAGGATTTAAAGACTCACATTGATCGGAGAAGAAAAAAATTTGACCAATTGGAACAAGAATCAAAGATCAAAGTGACTCACTATTCAACCATGTTCTCATTTCAATTCTAATTCAATTGACACCCACCACCAAGAACTACTCATTCATCCCCTAAGGGAATCTAACCTACCCCACTTTCACCCCAACTCTCCACTCCACCATTATCCTCTATTCCCGTACCTAGAAACGAGTTTGAAACACGTTGATCAAGTTTTAATATAAAGGGATTTAAACTTGAAAACCAATACCACTGTGAAAAGACTGTATAAGGAATATTTGATTTGTTGTTTTTGAAAATTCTTCTAAAAAGACGGTCCCGTCTCTGGATAAAAGGCATGTGGTTTATTACTGTTTTAAGATCACACGTAAATTTAATTCGAGAATGTACAAGAAATATTTACTAGGGAAAACGAGATACCTATCTAGAAATCGTTCTATCGATTAATACCACTTTTAGTTTAATAACACTTTAACAATTATTTTACGTTTAAAATCCGTGAACGATACATTTCCTGAAAACACCACTTATAAAAAACTTCGACTTTGTAAATCTTCATTAATAAGATTTATGAGTTTATGTAAAAAAGATATTTAGGATAAAATCTCAAGAAATTTCGTTTAAGTTATAATCATAGAGAGAGAGACAGACCTAAAACCTAAAAAAAGAAAAACTAAAATTACATGGTCTTAAAACACGGTCCTGAGACTTTATCTTATATGAATAAACAATCTTCCGAATGTACATACAATCTTCCGAGATACAGACAAAGATACGACTTTGTCCTTCCTTATGTAAAATATCTGTTTCTTTATTTTAAAGACTTCAGGATGGTCCCTCGAAATGATATGTACATAAAAATTAATATTTAAACATGTTAAAAAAGGGGTTTCCTATCTTAGTGACTAAAAATTTCAAAAAGACATCAAATATATAACAGTAATTTTGTGAAGAGACAACAAAAATTCATTATTGGGTATGTACCATAAAAAAAAAGTATCTACCATAAAATTTTCTGTGTTGAAAATTGTACGATTTGTTTGTAGTTCTCCTTATGATTCTTTTATTTTGAAATTACACTTGTTTCCTATGTCGAGGTCTCCTTGAGGTCTATACTGTGAAAATTTTAACGACATATATGAGAATTCTCTTTTACTCCAAATTTAAGAATGGTTTAATTATCTCTATTAATTTAGTTAATTTAATCAACAGACTACACCACCCTTCGATAAAACTCACAACAGAAGATACCACTAAAATTTTTTTATAAAGGTATAAACGTTTTTATCCATATAAACCATATAATTTGAAACTACTCTTCTTGTGTACAAAAGTCGAGTACCCTCTCACTTAAGAAAACGTAAGCTTTTATCTTAAATAAAACGACAGTCGTGTCAAATCGTGTTGGTGAAAATGATTATTAAAATGATTAATAATTATGATTACTGTCGTAGTGTCGTGATCTCCCCAATAGAAGGTTCTCTTTTAACTCAGAATTAATAAATTCTTATCTAAATAAAACAAAAAGACCTTTCAAGAAAAGGGGTACATCAAAGGTACAATGGGTACACCTAAGAAGAGTCAAAAAGTCCAGAGACAACTTCAGTAGAAAAATCCTACTGTAATGAACTGTCAAAATGGATTTTATTGGGAGGGTAAGTTAGTCAGAAGTAGGAGATTAAGGAGAATAGAAAGAAATATTGTATATGGGGGTGACTTATGTAATGTATAAACAAACAGACGGAGTGGGAGACCTTATATTCGAGGTATCTCCTCCCTCAAACAATTACCGATATGGGAATCTCACGTTCTTCTCATCCGAAAGTCCTTTATCAACAACTCAGCTAAATACTTAGCCCAAAGAAGATTTTTAATAATAACTGAATGAAATTATAAAATGATAACAAAAAGAGTGTTGTAAGATCAAATTGTTATTAATAAAACTGGTGATTTAATAAAACTTACAACTAGAGAAGAAAGTAATGATTAAAATAGGACTTTAATTGTCATGACTAAAATGATTATCTTCCCGTCCCACCGTCCGTCCGTTCCAGTGTCCGTCCGTACTAACATGTATTAACTATTAGGTTTCTAGTGAAACCAAAATCTCATATAATACACTAAAATACTTCCTCACACTTCCTGTAATCAGTCAAAATAAGAAGGAAGTAAAGGAAAGAAATGTAAAAGGAATCCATCGTATAATTTTAAACAGAAGTAAGAGACTCGAGTACGATCGACGGGTCGCCTCTCTTACCCTCGTTTGATTTTAAAGTTTTAGACATAAAAGTTTCTGCCCAGAAGTCGGTATACCTAAGGTTGGAAGGTCTCCACAAATCTTTATGGAGACTGTAGACTTCTAATATCTCTGGAATTATCCTTAATCTCCGACAGTATACACAGGTCAAAACGCCGTTCACTCTGGATTAAAAAAAAATTGTATGACTAGGACGATACGACACGAATCAACGAGTCAGCACAGGTTGAGAAAAGCTGCGGTACCTGACATCGGGCGGTCCGAGGAGACGGGTACCCCTAAGAGATCCGTTCTTATGACCTCACCCAACGGTACGGGTGGAGGTCCCCTAGAAGGGTTGGGTCCCTAACTTAGGTCCAGAGGGTGTAACGTCCGTCTAAGAAATGGTTGACTCGGGATCCCTTCGGACTAGGACGATATCAATAGATTTTTCATCTACAGAACTTTTTATTACGTCGGAGATTAAATGACAATCTTCAGACACGGTCCTTTATTTATATCCGTGAGTTTACATAAATGTATACGTATATCTGTAGAAGTACATACTTGACTTCTCTCCCCGATGTAGTCACTCAACCGTTCTTCAACAACATATATCTGATACCTTTCATGTAAACAGTGAGTCATAGACGTCCCCTACCAAAGTCTGATAGGTGGGGTTTAGAGGTCTACGAGTTTATCGAATATATTTTTAACGCATCACAAACGAATATTGGATGTGTGTAGGGGAGACGTATAAAACTTAGTAGAGTTCTAATGAATATTATGGATTATACTCTATTTACGATACATTCAACATTCATGTTACATTTACGTTACGTGTACGGTACAGTTTTTATCGTAAAAACTGTGTTTTTTGAACACAGTTCAAGTTTAAAACGAAGACCTTGAACGACATTATAAAAAAGGACTTACAAAACTAGGCAACAACCAACTTAGGTGTCTACACCTTGACCAAGTATACCTCCTTATTGATATAGACAATAGGTACCTAGGAAACGAATAAGACGAAAAGGAAACGGAAAGAAAACCGGTGTAGGTGGGGGAAAACACACTGATAAGTACACGTTGTAGACCATATGTTAAATTTTGTCTAGAGTACATTCTATTATAAGACCAAAATCGGGAAAACTTCACATAACGGGAAAGGATGAAGGATGTCGATATATATAGTCGTGGTAATAACTATGTCCGTATGGAGCAGAAGAACTCGAAGGAAAATAACGAGAAACGTCTTTAACGTAGGAAAATGTTTAACGTTCAAAACCCCTTGGGACGTAGTTCGTTCAGACAGTCGTGGTAAAAAAGGTTGTCTAAACGGGTGAGAGACAGAGAGAGAGTAAAACCATTAAGAGTGTTTGAAAAGTAAAAAGTAAAAGTGTGTGAAAGTAGAGTGTGTAAAAAGTTTGAAAAAGTCACACTGTAAACAATGTTACCACTGGGTATTAGTCACTAGAAACTACAATAATGACGTTGAGTGACTTCCGAGTCCACTACCAGTCATAAAAAATCGTTAATTTCATAAATTTTTAATTGTAAAAAAATTCTGTATTACGACACCGTGTGAATTATCTAATATCATGTCACATTTGTATTGAAAACATATGTGACCTTATGGTCTTTCAACACACTGAACGAAATGACACCACCAGACCTTGTCTCGGATGTCATAGAAACTCCATATGGACACAAAAGGTGACCAACAATTGGACCTGACGAATAAAACCCTCCCTACGTAAAAAGAATTCAAAACGTTAAAAGAGAGTAAAAATCACAAAAACCACTGGAAAAAGAAGATTCTTGAAAGAAGAGGTATAAAAAATAACTAAAGATAAAAGGAAAATTAACTTAAGAATTTTATATCAAAACCATTAAAAAAAAAGTTCTCTGTAATATCTACTCATCAATGCTCGTATACATACCTTTGGTCTCACGGACTCAAACTTAGGGTCGAATAGTAAATCATTGGACGTACTGGTGGTAGATAGTTTACACCTATTATTACCATAGACGGAACATCCTAACAATGTTTCTAATTCATTCGACTATATACACTTCAAAAGTTTTATTATGGACCATGTCTCATTTGTAAATCATTTTTAACCAATAATAACAGAATACACACAAACAAGGTAGTGAAGTCTACACAGACTGAGAAACACTGGGAGAAGACAGGCACCCTAGGAGGTCCGTTCTTATGACCTCACCCAACGGTACGGGAGGAGGTCCCCTAGAAGGGTTGAGTCCCTAGTTTAGGTGTAGAAGTCGTAAAGGACGAAACGTCCTCCTAAGAAATGGTGATTCTATGGTCCCTTCGGGAATAATAATAGAAACAATTACAATTACACAATCAGTGAGTCAGGACAGACTGAGAAACACTGGGGTACCTAACATCGGGTGGTCCGAGGAGACAGGTACCTTAAGAGGTCCGTTCTTATAACCTCACCTAACGGAACGGGAAGAAGTCCCCTAGAAGGACTGGGTCCCTAACTTGGGTTCAGAGGCCGTAACGTCTGTCTAAGAAATGGTAGACGACGATTCAACGAAGTCAGCACAGGTTGAGACACGCTGGGGTATCTGTCGTCGGGTGGTCCGAGGCGACAGGGACCCTAAGAGGTTCGTTCTTGTGACCTCACCCAACGGTAAAGGAAGAGGTTACGTGTTTTCACTTTTCACTTTCACTTCAGTGACTCAGTGCAGGTTGAGAGTCGCTGGGGTACCTGACGTCGGGTGGTCCGAGAAGGCAGGTACCCTAAAAGGTCCGTTCTCGTGACCTCACCCCACGGTAACGGAGGACTCGGTGGTCATTTCGGGGTAATAATAGAATGGATGTTATTTTGTAAACAAGAATACATCGTAGTAACGTTAAAGAGGTATTACCAAATTGTAAAAACCATTCTACTTCCAGTTTAATGGAAATACGTGTAGGTATGCTACCTGAGAATACATTGGTAAATTTCTACTCCACCTACATGTATATGACTGATCTTCTTGATAATCACTACAAAAATCTACCTTTAAACGTCAAGGTGTTGGTATATTTTTAAATCACAATTTTTCGACACAATATATTTCTGTACGGATATTTAAAATCTTTCATAATCTTTTTCATATATGGAATCTACTTACTTACCTTTTCTTTGAACTCGAAAACTTGAAGAACAAAATATATTGAAATTGTTACCCTAATAACTTTTTGTAGGTGTGTAAAAACACGTAAAGTTATAAAAATTTTATAACTTTGTTTGAAAGAAACGAACACAACCTATCTATAAGATTATTTTCAGGCACGTGAATATCTAAAATCTTTTTTCATCTAAAGATTCTCATTTCCATTACGTCCATTACTTAGTCCTCTGTTTTATTATTATAGAAGAAACAGAACCACCCGCCTTTTCTTTATACTAACAGCTAGTATATACGGATGAACGTGTGTCCACATGTGTCCACACACATGTGTCGTAATTGTAATGACTCAATGGGACCTTTTTACTGTCCTTAAGAGTATTCTGTTTTATTTTTATTTCGTTTTTTTTATCCTATCCTTTGTATACACATGTAAGTGTATAAGGACCTCATCACCAAAAGTGTAAACGTATTATCAACATTTTATCGATTATTACATAAGTAATTGTAAACTCACGAGTGACCCACAGTTTGTCACAAAATTCGGGAATATCACAACAAAACGTAAACGAACACTTAAACATACGGTCCTATACACACCTTATCACATGTATAAAAGTGTATGAACACTAACTCATATGTTGGGGACTAAACAGTCAGATGGGTTCGGATGACTTTTTCGTTACTTGAGACCTCAATAAAATTTGCCATCCAATAAAAAGAGTAAAGAGTATAAGAATTAAGGAAACTTTTCAAGGTGAACGACGTATTTGAGTTCTTGGGATTAAACGTATAGAAACACCAACCAACGATATTTCGGTTATAAATTTAAAGAAACTCCAGAGAAAATCTCGGATCATAGAGTCCTACTTCTAGAACAGTCCTCCCACTTATATATACACTTATACATGCACCGAGAACCAGAACCCGTAAAACACTGTTTCGTTAAGGGGAAACTTAACGGACGAGGGGACTTCGGGGACCTCGGAGACCGAGTTCGTCGCGTCAGCCAGACACGTCACAGAGACTGCAGTGGTCACATACGTATTCGGGACGATAACAGAATGACGATATTGACCCGACCCCTAACGTCATAGGCGACAACGACGACGAGGGTCAGAACGGGGGCGACGATGGATCAGGACGGAGGGACGTAGGGTCTTCTCGGTGTAGCCGGACGGAAAGGGATAACCTAAAAGTTTTCGTCGAGAAGCTAAAAACCACGACATCCTCTGGAACGAAAAGTTAGTGTGCCCTCTTGTGACTTCGAACATTCTCCTCTTAGACCGTCGACCTGTGTCGAACCTGACGTAACAGACAGAAGTACTGGAGACGACACATCGTCGAGTAGAGAGGTGAGAGTGTGCATGTGACAGGAGCTAAAAAAAGAAGGAAGGAAGAAAGGAGGTAAGAAGATTAAAAAATTTTCGTCGGAGACCTCGGTCGGTACAAACCGTGACTTAGAAGTACATTCATTTACCTAGAGTGAGACGATAAATCTTTAGACGAACGACAGTACCAAAGTAACCGAACCTCAAGTATAGAGAAACGGCATCCAGTAATGGTCGGAAACATAAAACTGAGATTAATGTTTATTTAACCAGAGTCCATTTCCTGAAGGGGAAGTGACCCAATAAGTAGGAATTCCGGTCCCTACAGTCACACCAGTTTTAGTCCGGAGGTTCTCCCTCCCTTCTTCTGTCCTTAGATCCGTCGGAGGGGTCTTGCACAATTAACCACCCTAGTTCAGACAGTGACTAGATAACAACACCAAGATATTACCGGGAATTTGGGATTTTATCTATGACACTCCTAGACTCTACAATCACAAATAATTCTTTCTTTTTTTCCGAATGTAAAAAATTAGATTTTCCTCTTTCTCCACAGTAATATCGAAGAAGGGTATAAAAATGTCTTTGTATCCCCGTCTGTAATATACATCTATGTTTCTTATTTTCAATTCGAAAAAAAAATTACCTAAAAAAAAAAAAAAAATGTGTTACCGAAGTTAAAACTATACGACCGATCACGGTGTCAGGTCGTCGTCGTATGACAGAATTTTGAATATGTTACTTTAACGAAACCACGTCTCGTCCGGGGCGTCTTCCCCGACCCGACCTACCGTGAACACCTGTCGATTTTACCCGTAAACTCTTTACTACTGGTCGGATTCATTGCACTTAATAAATTACGACCTACATCTTATCATATTGAACAGTTACGTCAATATGTCCGGGACGTCTTATAAAACAGTAATAGGTCTTCGTTTCCACTGTCAAGTCTTAAATATTTCTCTGAGCTGGACGACTGGATCCTGAAATTTGTAACCGTTCTGTGACCGAAACACCCCTCTCTCCCAATCCCGTCCTTAAATTCTTTGTGTAAAGAATACTTATATATTAAGTCAGAGAGGAAAGACTAAAACCTATTAGTCACACTAATAAATACGTGTTAACTATTAATAAGGTCTTATCGTCATAAAGTTCTCTCGCCTATGAGGAGTCCAGAAGACAAAGAACTAACCGATAAAATTTCCCACCTAATAAAAACAACAAAATGGATGTTCGCAGGGTAAAGACTTTAATGGTGTTACGGAATAGTTCCAGTTCTATCTTATTGTTACTTACACTAACGGTAAGTCGTACACTATCAAAATAAAAAAATTATTAAATTTTTACCAAAAACTTAAGTGAATTTTACTATGTAAACCTTAATAACAGTGGGTCCTAATCTTTGTCTAATAAATCACCGCTTCTGGAAGGTCAAAGCAAAGTCAGTAACTTAAAAGAAATTCATCCTTGGATCCATCTCATCTATCTTCATAAATGTAGGATTTCCTTTTAATCAGAATAATGAAACAAATCGACTTTTAACTTCAACTTTGAGTCACACCCTTGGAAACCCAAGAACTGTATCCCGGAGATTGTAACAGACCGGTCCAAATGGGTCGTCTGTCGGAAAGAACTAGCAATTTGGAGTAGAAAACTATTATAGTGGGTACTCGATACTAGATACAAACTTTTGACGACCGACGAAAACCAGAGGTATCGATGGTTTAATGACATGTCTATCTTACGGTAAGTCTACTGTCTTGTAGTAGTACATCCAAAAAAAAAAAAAAAAAATGAAATGACTCATAATTCAAAACAAAGGACGAACAGTGATCTTCTGGTATCTATCTAAACATGACAGTCACCGACGTTTTACAAGTCTTACCTGACGGAAGGAATCTATTCCTCTAAGGAATTTACACATGAGTCTCAACTCTGTTCACATAAAAGAAACACAAAACTCCGTATCGAAAAGATCCGGAAATCAAAGGTAGAAAACCTCCGACAAAATATCTGACTCTGACATAAATCTTATAAGTCTTTTTAACAGTGTAATATTCAAGGTTAATCAAGTCTTCCCTAGAAGGTTTGGTGAACCATATAAAAATGATTTAAAAATGTCATTCATGAACAAATCGATAGATAAGACACATGCCACGATACGATCTAGAACCTTTCAAAGAAAAAAAAAAGATTGTATAAGATTAAAGTATTAAGAATAGGAATTAAAGACCAACGTCATTGAATGAACATAAGCTACGAAAATGAAAATTTAACTCCATACCAAGTGTATGTTATTTTACGTATTTAGTTTTACACCTTGTGTAACTTAAAAACGGACAAATGTGGAACCTTGACGATGGGTCAAACTCTATGTCTCGTAACAAAAATGAGGTCTTTCAAGAAAACACTACTGGGAAGGGTCAGTTATAACGAACAGGGTTATAATGAAGACAAGGAACGGTTTTCCACTAGTGACAAGACTTAAGACAACTATAACAGTGAACATGCACTAATTTTAAAAGATGGAGACGAAAATTGAGAAACGGATATTCTTTTCCTTTACAGTTATCGTTAAAGGTACGGAAGTAAAAGTTCATGACCTAACTAATTCAACTGAAGTACAAAGTCCAGTCCTTAAACTCCATTGGATTCTTAGTGTAATATTGTACAAATCAGAGTGACTTTAGCATAATGAATTACATTTACGGGTTTTTCGTGGGGATGGGGAGTGGGAGAGGTCGGTGTGTGTAAAATTCTCAGAAATTTTACTGTTTTTTTTGAATGGACCTTCTCATTTTTCAAATAGTCTCAATTTTGAATGTATCAATACCGTTGTCTTAATTATTTACGGGACAGACTGGAGTGAAGTCACTTATAGAAGAACTAAGTGAAATGTCTTCTTGAGATTGTCACGACCTCAGAGTAAAAAAGATTGTCATATAGACTTAGAGGGCATCAACATATTTAACCTGTGTTTGATAAAAGTCGGATGAAACTTTACTTTCACAAGACACAATACACATTTAATTAGTAATCATGTTTCGTCCTTCATATCGAAGACATTAGACAATGGTAGAACTACATAAAGTGACTCGAAAAGGAAATGACTTTAAAGGGTACAGATTTTTACCCTCATCATCCAGACGGAAATAGACGAAACTCCTTTACGTTAAAATCAGACCAGTTTCATTAAATCCGAATCCTGCATTCATGATTTTTCTTTCAAATCACTCCCCTTATCAGTAAATTTACGTATACGACTTGCGAACTAAATTACTATCAAGTATAAAAATTTTAGTTACCTTAAGGTGTTTTTAATTTTAAAGAAAAGGAGAATTATAAAATATTTATCTCTTTTTCAAGGAGAAAAGAAAAACACTTCATTCCCTGTGACTGAAACATGACGACGGTAAACCAATGTAGGAAGTAGTATTTCGGTCAATAAGAGGTTTCTCATTCGTAAAGTTTATGTACCTGTAAATAAGTTAATCACAAAAAGATCGAGACAGGAGGAGGACGGAGGGAAGGGCACAAAAAATCAAGAGTTCCCATGGTAAATTCTACACGACACCACCCTTAACACGAGAAAAGATTGTTCAATTTCACAGAATAAATTTTCGTGGATGGAATAATCAAGTCCCTTCTCTCGTTGTAGGATGGAAAAGTCTTTGTCACATGGGAACCCCGTTTATCACAGTAAATTAGGGAGGAAACTTGTCAAACAACATCAACATTGTACAATCTTTCTTGTAGATGACATAGAACTTTCCCTTTCTCTTTAATGGGTTTAGGGTCGTCTCGTCATCATAAAACACTCAAATCACCACTATCCACATACCATCTGGACACACAGTCTAACAGTCAAGAGAAATCGACACCATACTGACAGAACGTTTAGAAGGAACGGTAAAAGACGTACGGGTAGAGTGGAAGTCATCCGTCGATCTACGACCTTTCCTAAACCCCATATACACGACGGTGTGTACTAAAAAAAAACTACGTATGGTTTTCCCGTCGACAACGAAAAATAAAAGTAATGACTACTTACGTAATTAAACCTTGACTGTCGAAGAGTCAAAATTATCACTCATACCATAGTACGAGGATTCTTGTTACATTAATAGAGTTTAAAACTCGGTAATACACTCTCTATCATTTTACTTATATGAGATCGTTATAATCTAGTGGTTCTTTGACATATTAATACATATTAATTTGTCTGTTGAGAAAATATCTTCTTATTTACTCAGTGTAACGGAAAAATACATAAAGTCCCGGTAAGAACTGTTGGTCAGTATGCACTCTAATTTGAACCCAGATAACAAAACCACAGTAAATACACTTAGTCAACTCTACAATTGTCGTTGATACCAGAAAGTTTTTTACCGACAAGTGTCGACCTGACAAGACGTCATATTCGGGAGTCAAGTCAAGTCAAGTCAGTGAGTCAACACAGGCTGAGAAACGCTGGGATACTTAGTGTCATACGGAGGGACAGGTAGTCGTTGAGGACCTCAAGTGAGTCTGAGTGCAGGTAGCTCAGTCACTACGGTAGGTCGGTAGAGAAGACAGTAGAGGAAGAGGAGAACGGGGGTTAGGGAGGGTCGTAGTCTCAGAAAAGGTTACTCAGTTGAGAACCGTACTCCACCGGTTTCATAACCTCAAAGTCGAAATCGTAGTCAGGAAGGTTACTTGTGGGTCCTGACTAGAGGAAGTCTTACCTGACCAACCTGGAGGAACGTCAGGTTCCCTGAGAGTTCTCAGAAGAGGTTGTGGTGTCAAGTTTTCGTAGTTAAGAAGCCGTGAGTCGGAAGAAGTGTCAGGTTGAGAGTGTAGATATGTACTGGTGTCCTTTTTGGTATCGGAACTGATCTGCCTGGAATCAGTCGTTTCATTACAGAGACGAAAACTTATACGACAGATCCAACCAGTATTGAAAGGAAGGTTCCTCATTCGTAGAAAATTAAAGTACCGACGTCAGTGGTAGACGTCACTAAAACCTCGGGGTTTTTTATTTCAGACTGTGACATACTGTGACGACAAAAACGACAATGATACCAACTGTAAAATCATGATATAGGGAGGGAAATAATCAAAAACAGTATACTTCGATCCATTAAGTCTCAGTAAAAGGAAAGGTTTAGAAATTAGGTCGACAATCATAAATCGACATAACTTAAAATCTACGAAAATAGAATGAATTTTACGTGTATGAATTTATATATGTGTTTTTGAATGACGATTAAGATATGAATCTTGTAATTTATTTTCTTTTTTTTAATGTACTGAAATCTATTTATCTTTGACGTCTACCGATTTCAGTGTTATTTCTTTTTATTAATACTTAGTGACCTTAAATGTGACCCTGTATCAGTATGTCCTCGGACCCTTCATTTCGAGTATATTATGAAAACTGAACAGACTGACATAATAACAGAAAAGAAGACTGTTACAATTCAGACTACACTTTAAAGGAAAACCCAAAGAACGGACAATTATCAACCGTATCACTAAAAATCTTAGTTCCCTTATAAAATTTGCTTTATTTCTATCCTTAAATAAAAAAAAGGGGGGACCTATAAATATATGACTAAGACAATCATATCCTTACCTTACTTTTATGGGTCACCAATAAAATTTTACAATTCTCATGAATAAAAGTGAACTCATGACCAAAGGAATTAACAATCAGACCAAACAAGTCGTCTTTAATGTGTACTCAAAAGTCACTAGACAACAAAAGTAACAGTGTTACCTGGTCTAAGTATAGGACATATTTGACACCCCTCAGATACCCCTTTTTAATGGTATATACCTTTGAAAGGAGTATCTTAGGGGTACCTCAATGTGTCCTACACTTATCTTAACAATACCTAAGACCCAACTTAGGTATAGTCAATGTGACTATTACACATAAAAATTGCAATTGTCATCAATGGTGCAATTTAATACAAGTTTATGATAATGTACAAGTTATGTTCTGGTATACCTTGTATTCTTTTATTTAATGTACCAGTAAAAATGTAAAAAACTTCACATAAATATCGGGTGATAAAAGGGGATTATTCACATTTTGTAAGTAATTGTACGAATAATCATACAGAAATTAATCTTTTACGGTCAAAACTTAATAAATTTTCAGGACATTACAGTGTAAACGACACGCTCATCATTTAACATTATAAAAGAGACATCTCTAAAACGAAAACAATCATTACCTAAGTCAAATAAAACTTGCCTCCCTGGTTCTACATACAAATTACGTACAACATCTTTACCGTCGTTGGTGTACGGACAACGTCACTGAATTCGCATCTCTGAGACCACGAGCTAACGGACTTTCGTTTAGTACCTACATGGTGCAAGATAGTCCCAAACCGGTAGATGGTAGATTCCAGAGACCCGGATTTCACACTGAATAGACTGTTTGAGAACTTACAATCCCCTTAGACGGAAAAACCCAGTCCTGTACTCCCATCCCGAATAATTCCCAGTGAGTCCATCACCCTTTCTGACCGATTTCTTTCCCTTTACAGTGAAACATTCTTACCCACCTTCAAGGTAGCGCTCCTAGAAACTTCCCTGAGTCATCCTCTAGACTTCCCTTCTCTGATGTATTTTGATTACTTTATCCAGTCCCAACTGTTTACGGGTCACAAAAAGTGATGATCAGTGACGACGCCATCGATAGTGATTAACCAATGTCGTTAAAACATCCTACCGAAATTCGGTGATTCTCAACTTTACAAAAAAAGAATTTTGTGAACCGACACGTTCATAAAAGGTGTAATCACACTTTTTATTAGTGTTCTTATTTACAAATTTATTTGAACTTTTGTCAATATCTCAATTCTTCTTTCTAATTCTTAGAATTCACAAGGTCATCATAGGGAAAACCAAATTTTATTTGTATGGTAAGACACAGTGTAATACTGAGAGACCTTATAGTTTTATTAAGTCTCGGTGAAGAGAGAAAATTTACTTTAAATGTGGTCAACTTCTGTATAGAGGTCTCACATCGTCGTATGGATTGTATATCATTCGTGAGTAAGAAACTTTAAACTTAGATGACATCGAATTCTATTATAACTTTTATACTACATAACCGAAGTATTCTCTAACTATAAGTCAAATCAATTTTAAAAGTCCAATTCCTCAAATAGTATGTATTGACCGTGTATAACCTTTATAACAGTCACTTGTTGAGAATGGACAGTGGGGAGTCCGTCCTCATCCGTTGTCATACCTGAAGAAAATGATTCACGTCTACACAATCGTCATTTAACGGCAAATGACTACGAACTGATATATGACTGGATTACTGATGTAAAGTGGATTCAAGTGCATAGTTAAATTATAATAGTTCATTTTTATTTCTCCTTAATATTAGTAGTTAAGTAAATGTCGTACTTTTGACTCTTAACAAAGAAACGGTTAGGACTACATTAAAATCTTTAATCTTTTTAATAAAAGATGAAGAAACACTCTTAAAGTCTTATTCCAAGTCCGTATAACCGTATAAATCCCCCTGTCACTCAGACTAACCTTACGTATGTCTAACCCTACGTAATGGGTGAAGGAAGTAGGTACTGATGAAGATCTTGTGGATCCGAATCACCTCCGAAATCATCCCAAACCGGACCACTATACGTACCTATCAGGTTCGTACCCGAACTGAGTCTTCAGATCTTAAAGAATGGACTTTGAAAGGATCTAAACAAAATTATATTATGAAAAATTCAAGAGATAACGGTATGTTGTTTGGTAGGGTTTTGTAACATTGAATTTTATTCGTAAATAATAAGATAAGTCAAGATAAGATAAGTTCAGACAAATCGAACTGACTAATTAACCTCGACGACCACCCAGAGTACATCTCAGAGACTACACCAACGTCAGTCTACAGAGAACCGACGTCAATAGATTTCCGAGTAGACTTGACCTCCAGGTCTTATCGAGAGAGTGTACCTATAGTGAACTCCGACCGATAACTAAACCCCGAATCGATTTCAACATCCGTCATTATGGATATAAACCGAAGAACTACTCCAAGTTCGAAGAGTAAAGTACTACGATCCAAGAGTCTCTTTCGTAGGAAATCGTCTCATAGGTTCTCTGGATCCTCCTTCGATTTTCCAAAGAATACTGGACTAGAACCTTCAGAATCCTCAGTGAAGGTGATATAATGTAACCGACTCGCATAGTGATTTTACTCGGGTCTAAGTTTTCCTTCTCTTAATCTGAGAAGAACCACTCCTTCACCGTTCTCACGTAACATCTTCTCGTTCATCTTACTTTTTATAAAATCACCATTAGAAAGTTTTACATGACACAGTATTCATCAAAGGTTTGAGAAGAGGCACTTTAACCACGATACTCCTAAACTCAATTTGTTCCTCAGCCGTCTGAAAGGGACATCTCGGTCTGTCACTCATCAATTTCAAGCTCCTGGCAAGTCAGAGAAAATGTCGATGACTTGAGATGGTGACACCGTGTTTTCGTCGGTATCTGTTTATTCACACCGGCACAAGGTTATATTGAAATAATACCTACACCTTTAAACTTAAAAATATATTAAAAGTGTATGGTTTTTATAAGAAAAAAAGGTTGAGAACTTTTTACATTTTTTCTTTTGTAAGAATTCAGTTCTTGACATGTTTTGGTCCACCACCCGTTCGAGACCGGGTGCCCAGAATTATAAACGACTGGGGACGAAAATTATAAACTAAACTTAAAGTAAAAATTAACGATTTTTTGGACTTTCTCATTGTCTATATAAGTGTATAATTTTTATTGATTAAAACTATATAACCCATGACGACTATTTACTTGAGTCCAAGAATAACCAACTGAAATAATAATTTATAATATTAAGTTTGGATATTTACATGTAGACAAATTGTATAACTCGAGACCGTATTATGAAACAAACTTTCTTCCAACACAATTTCACTCATTTTCTTTTTTTATTTTAGTATTCTGTAAACTTCCGAATTAAAGATAAGCCAAGAGTTCTCATTGTGATCCTTACTGTCTGACACCTCTTGAAGACAAACTAAATTAAAGTGTTTATAAATATCTCACATCTCCTTGACGGGTACTATTCGCTATTCTCCTTTTTTCGAAAGTTCTTTAAGTTTCAAGTTGACCTCTACCACCTCACTCTGTCACTCTTCTCTTGGTCCTCCCAATATTATAATTTTGACATACAAAGAGAAAGTCAATTCAGTCACATTTAATCTAATAAAAACTGTGTCCATGGGTATTTAGTTTGATTTTTAACCTACAGTAACCTTAACGGTAACATATTATACGTCTTAAACTGTTCTCTTTGGTCGAAAAAGAACTTTATTAAAATAACCTCTTGTTATACGTATACTATTTTACATAGGTAATTTTTACCTATGTAAATTTTACATGTCAAACTACTTAAAACTGTTTACATATGGATGCATATTGGTAGTGTTAGTTCTATGTCTTGTATAGGTAGTGGAGGGTTTCAATGGAACACGGTGAAATCAAATAGAGGTACAAAGATCTGAAAGTGTATTTACTCCAGTATGTCACATAAAATAAAAAAGCATATTGAAGAAAGTAAATCGTATTACAAAAGTCAGTACAACAATACCGACAAACATGAAGTAGAAAAAAATAATGGTTCATCATCTTTTTTACATATTAACCGAGTCGGTAAACGGACTGCTATGACTTAACAAAGGACAAAAACCAAGAATACTTGTTTCGACTACATTAATGAGTACATATTAAGAGACACAACTGTATACAAAAGTGAAAAGAACCAATCCTTTCATCTTTACCTTAACAACTGTTTAACGGTTCGACGAAAAGTTTTACCAATATGAAAAAACGTAAGGGTCGTCGTTACACACCCTCAAGTCAACGAAATATAGAACCGTTATGAATTATAACAGTCAGAAAATTTAAAATTGATTAAATCACTCACACATCACCTCTTCCTTTACCGTTGGGTGAGGTCACAAGAACGGACCTCTTAGGATCCCTGCCCCCTCGGACCACCCGACGGTAGATACCCCAGCGTGTCTCAGCCTGTGTTTACTTCGCTGAATCGTCGTCGTCGTCGTCGTCGTCACTATATAATACTTAAATTGAACGTAAAGGAAGTAGTCATTTTTACAGCTTGTAAAAAAGTACACGAAAACTGGTAACTATATAGAAGTAACTACTTTACAGACAAGTTTATAACTATTGAAACGCAATATTAATCCATAAAAAAATTTTTAGTGTCGGAAGTTCTTTCGACACGTTAGTAAAAAAACTTAAATTAATTTATTAATTAACTAGATAAATAAAAACCGACACGACCCAGAAGCAACGAAGCGTCCGAAAAGAGATCAACACCGTACCCCCTCGACAAGATCAATACCGTGGACCTCGAAGAGTGACGCCACAGAAGAGAACAACGTCTCGTGTCCGATATCCCGCACTCCCGAAGTCAACAACACGTACACCAGAGTCATTAACACCGAGGGTCAGAGATCTGTCTCCGAGTCACCAACACCGTGTGCCCGAATCAATGAGACGTCGTACACCCTAGAAGGAACTAATCCCCGTCTGGGACACAACTGACGTGACCGTTCGTCTAACAATAGGTGACTCATGGTCCCTTCGAGATATTAACTCAAAACTCTCAAGAAGTATATAAAACTATACTAGAAAAATTTCTATATACAGAACTGTCATAAAAGAATATCAGACATCGAAAATTAAAAGAATGACTATAACAAAAATTAAAACTATTGTATGTCAAAGAGTTAAAGAACACAGGATATATTTTAAAAAAAGGATGACACCACAACCTCTTCTGAGAACTCTCAGGAAACCCGACGTTCCTCTAGGTTGGTCACATAAGACTTCCTCTAGTCGGGACCCTAAAGAAACCTTCCTTACTACGATTTCGACTTTGAGGTCATGAAACCGGTGGAGGACGTTTTTCAACTGAGAAACCTTTTCTGAGACTACGACCCTCCCTAACCCCCGTCCTCCTCTTCCCCTGCTGTCTCCTACTCTACCGACCTACCGTAGTGACTGAGCTACCTACACTCAGACTCACTTGAAGCCCTCAACTACTACCTGTCCCTCCGGACCGCACGACGCTAAGTACCCCAACGTTTCTCGACCTGTGCTGATCCGCTGACTTGACTTGACTTGACTTCCAGTATTTTTAAAAAAGGGACATAAAAGAGGGTCTACAAAAGATACAACACGAAGATACACAAGATACTAGGTAAAAGTCATTTAAAGACACATATCATACTCCATTACGACCGATAAATGAAAAAAAAAGGGGGTGGTTTTAAGTCAACAAGGTCGTGGTAAAGAAATTGTCTGTCAGGAAAAGGGTAACTTAACCGTTGAAATATTTTTTAGTTGACTGGGACATAAAGATAGGATAAAATAAGGTCTCTAGAGACACAAATAGGAATCCGGTACCATAATACCAAAACTAACGATGTGGAAATACTAAGGAAAACTTTAGTTCATTATATTCAAGAGGTCCAGACAAGAAAAGGTTTTAAAAAACCGATATGAACTAAGAAAGTAGGGTGTCTTTAAAATTTTAAACGAACAGTTAAAGATGTCTTTCTGGAGGACCATAAAACTAACTCTCACATATTAGATTTTCGTCAAACCCTCTTCACCTATCAAATTGTTAAAAATCAAGAGGTTAAGTACTTGCACCATATACACGGGAAAGTAAATTCAGAAAAAATTGAAAAGAGTCGTTACTTTTTTACTCAATACTTTAAGGTTCTCAATCCAAACAGAAAAAAAGGGGTGACTACTTTCTTATGAATAGACCTCATCTCATTGTTAGAGATTATATACAAAGATCCCTTTCGTAGTATTTTAGATTCAAACACCATAAATCATTTTAGAGTAATTAAGTCTAAACTTCCTGTACGAACCTAAACACTTTTCAGAATTCATCGGACTTTTTACTCTGAAATAATTTGTTGACAACGGTACATCTTCATAATACCCCCTATACAAAATTGTTTATGTATTCGTCTCAACATACAAATACATTTTACGATAAAAATATCGGGAATTTTGTAAACTAGAGAGTGGTTCTACTTGATGAAAGAAGGAAAACAACCAATAGATCCTTTAGTGAAAGAATATAAAATCTTCACCGAAAGGAGGGTAAAAATGGATTTTTAAGTACAAACAAATTAATCTTCCTAGACTTGAATACTTAAAAACATAAATCTTTATCTTAGGGAGAAGAATACTTTGACGAGGATATCAAGATAATTCAATGGCAGGAAAAATCCTCAGATAATTTAGATACCTAGGAATACTAAAGTTCTCTTAACTTCGGATTTTTATGTAAGTCCTACCGTATAGTGGAAATTTTTAATTTGACTCAAGTTTAACTAAAGTAATTCTTACAAAAGATTAATAAACTGTAATCAACACTATTCAGAAGTTTGAAGTACTTCGGTCTAAACCATCTCTAACTTAACTGGACTGTATCGTATAATACATATATGTAATATTTACACTTAGATATTTGTAAATAGATTACGGATTTCGTTGATTGTAATTTGAGGTGGGAACAAAATTCGTCAAATATTTTGTCACTAGGACACCCTACCCCCATTGTTCCCTCCGAGTTCTCCCTCCTGTATTGTGGTCCACCAGTTATGTCTTTGGTCTAACTAATATAAGAAACGTCGGTTTCTACCTATTTGAGATATATCAGTCGTTTTTGTTCTGACCTCGACTGACACCGAGTCTAGTACTCGAGGAATAACGTTTTAAGTTCGAATTTAACTTCTTTCATTCGTTTTAGTGATCTGGTAAGTCCATACTGGATTTAGTTTAGGGAACAAATATGTCATCTCCACTGTTTATTTAAGTTCCCTAATCTAGACCATCTGAATGACGGACCTCTTGATACCTGTCTCCAAGTATTGTGACACGTCCTCCTCCACTGGTTTCAGTAGGGTTTCCCTTCTCTGTGCGTTCTTCCGTCTTACCAACGGACTCGCCAGAATGTGCATCGACTCTTTTCTTCACTTTCCGTTTTCTCTTTCCTTTTCTAGGTGGGTTGACTTACGTCACAAGGTCTCCTATCGTTCCTCTCTATTCTTTCGGAATTGCACTTGTTACGTCTCTTTATCTCCTTTTGTTATCCTACCCTTTCTGATGTTCTTTTGACTTCTAAGGTTACCTTGTAAAACACGTTTCTACCCACGTTATTTCCTGTCTTTGCTGTTCCTGGATTGTCTTCGTCTTCTCTAATTCTTATCCACCATTTTTATGTGCCTTAATACGTTTTTACGAAAATTACAGGACCTATTGTTACTACCATACTAGTGAATGGATCTCGGACTGTAGGAACTCACACTTCAGTTTACCCGGAATCCTTCGTAATGATACTTGTTTCGGTCACCTGTAAAAGGTAAACTCGATCAAGTTTAGGATTTTCTGCTACAACAGTTTCACGACGTGAGTCATACAGTCTTATAAACCTTTTGAGTCGTCACCGGTATCCTGACCTTTGTCAAAAGTAAGGTTAGGGTTCTTCCTGTCACGGTTTCTTACAAGTTTCATGGTGTGTTAACGTGAGTAAAGTGTACGATCGTTCCATTACGAGTTTTAAGGAGTTCGATCAGAAGTTGTCATACACTGACTCTTGAAGGTCCATATGTTCGACCTAAATCTTTTCCGTCTCCTTGGTCTCTAGTTTAACGGTTGTAGGTAACCTAGTATCTTTTTCATTTCCTTAAGGTCTTTTTGGAGACGAAGTAACTGATACGATTTTGGAAACTGACACTCCTAGTGTTGACACCTTTTAGGAATTTCTCTACCCTTGTGGTCTAGTGGAATGGAGGGAGGACTCTTTGCACATACACCCACTTCTTGGTTGTCAATCTTGGTACCTCGTTATCTGACCAAGTTTTAACCCTTTCCTCATGCAGTCCGACATATAACAGTGGGACTAATAAATTGAATATGCGTCTCACATAGTACACTTTACGGTCCGACCTACTGAGTATTCGATCTTAATTCTAACGGTCCTCTTTATAGTTGTTGGAGTCTATACGTCTACTACGGTAAAATTATCGTCTTTCGTTTCTCCTTGATTTCTCGAGAACTACTCCCACTATCTCCTCTCACTTTTTCCATCGAGATTTAAGTTGTAAGTCTTTTGATTCTAGTACCATAGACCAGAGTAATGAAGAACCGTTTATCCACCCCTATTTCCCTTTGTCACCGTCTAAAATAAAAGAACTCGAGGTTATAGTAACGCCTACCACTGACGTTGGTGTTTTAAATTTGTGGGAACGAGGAAACCTCTTTTCGATACTGTTTGGATCTATCTTTCAATTTTTCGTCTCTACAGAAAACGTTTGTTTTCAGGCAGATCAGTTTCGACACCAAAAAGGTCACCAGAACATACCTACACTCTTAATCTGGTATCTCTTCCGACTTACAGTTTCTTGACTACGAAAGTTTAACACCACGACCTCTTGAGAACTCTCAGAATACCTGTCGTTCCTCTAGTTTGGTCAACTAGGATTTCCTTTAGTGCACTTATAAGTAACTTTTATGATTACGACTTCGATTTCGAGGTTATAAAACCGGTGGACTACGATTCTCGGTTGAGTAAAATTTTCTGGGACTACGACCCTTCTCAACTCCCGTCCTCCTCTTCCCCTACTGTCTCCTATTCCACCAACCTACCGTAGTGGTTTAGTTACCTTTACGTAAACTCGATTGACACTCTCTATCACTTCCTGTCCCTTCGGACCGTACGACGTCAGGTACGTCAACAATTCTCAACCTCCTGAACCGTTGACTTTTCATCGACTAAGTGTGACAACATGTGACCTTTGATTGTCTTGTAACATTTCGTTAATATGAGGTTAATTTTTTATTTATTGGGTTGTCAGTACATTATTGGGGAACAATTGATCACATCAGAAAACTTTTGATACCCCTATTTATATAAATTACCTAATACTTAAGTAGACATGACTGAAAGCGTGGGAAAGAGACTCAATCAAGGTCTATTGGGACGAAACAATTGACAAAAACCACATTCACATCTCGTGTCACGAAGTCTTGGACCCTAAACTCTATGTATCTGTTCCCACGGATAAAATGAGACAACGATATCCATAGTAGAGTCGGGATCAAACAAGTAGACATTTTACCTATATTATCCTTTAGAGTACTCTAACAATATTACGCATTATTACTTTATCCAGTCATCCCCCCTGTTCGGGAATTATCGTGTATTCGTTAGTCATCAAATTAATAAAAATTTCAAAAAGTATGGTCTTAATACTTTAATATCCATAAAAAACATGGTCTTATGGATATATAAACATATAACCAATACTCTATCTCATATTAACTCCTATTTTACCGTCGTAGTCTACGTATTTTCAACTTTTTTTACTCTTTTTTTATTGAACTTTTCTTTTTCAATAATAAACCAGGTACAGTAGACCGTCGGACGTAAGAGTCCCTTGTTCTATTTAATATATGGAGGGGGTAAGAGTCCCCCGTCCTATTTAAATATATATATATATATATATATATATATGTATGTGTATGTATGTATGTGTGTGTGTGAAATAAAAGAGTACCTGAAGACATTATCAGTGGAATTGAACAGAAGAATCGAGGGAATGATGGTACGATCCACTTAAAAAACTGAGAATTTTGTTTAACTCTAAATTGATTATATGATATTTTATGAGTCTATAATTCACAAGACAAGTTACTCAAAACTGTTAAAATGTACTTGGATATTCGTGGTGGTCCGAAGTTGTCATACACTTGGCACTTGAAGGTCTACAAGTTCGACCTAAATCTTTTCCGTTTCCTTGGTCTTTAGTTTAACGGTTGTAGACAACTTAGTAGTTTTTTCGCTGTCTCAAGATCTTTTTGTAGATGAAGACGAAATAACTGATGTGGTTTCGGAAACTGACACACCAGAGGTGATTGACACCTTTTAAGACTTTCTCTACCCTTGTGGTCTGGGGGACTTGACGGAGGACTCTTTAGACAAACGTCCAGTCCTTCGTTGTCAATCTTGACCTGTACCTTGTTGTCTGACAGAGGTTTAGCTCTTTCCTTGTGTAGGTCCGACATATAACAGTGGGACGAATAAATTGAATATACGTCTCATGTAGTACTCTTTACGACCTCACCTACTTCGTGTTCGACCTTAGTTCTAACGACCCTCTTTATAGTTATTGGAGTCTATGCGTCTACTGTGGTACGAATACCGTTTTTCGCTTCTTGACTTCTCGGAGAACTACTTTCACTTTCTCCTCTCACTTTTGCAACCGAATTTCGAGTTGTAAGTCTTTTGACTCTAGTACCGTAGACCAGGGTAATGAAGTACCCTTTATCTACCCCTTTGTTAGGGTAGGGGTGACAAGGGTCACCCCTCCCCTTTGTCACTGTCTGAAATAAAACCCCCCGAGGTTTTAGTGACGTCTACCACTGACGTCGGTACTTTAATTTTCTGCGAATGAGGAACCTTCTTTTCAATACTGGTTGGATCTGTCGTATAATTTTTCGTCTCTGTAATGAAACGGTTGTTTCCAGGCAGACCAGTTTCGATACCAAAAAGGTCATCAGTACATACCTACACTCTCAACCTGATATTTTTTTCTACTCGCGGTTTCTTAACTACGAAAACTTGACAATACAACCTCTTCTGAGAACTCTCAGGGAACCTGACGTTCCTCTAGGTTGGTCAGGTAGGATTTCCTTTAGTCAGGACTTATAAGTGATCTTTCTGACTACGACTTCGACTTTGAGGTTATGAAACCGGTGGATTACACTTCTTGACTGAGTAACCCTTTCTAGGACTACGACCCTTTCTAACGTCCGTCCTCCTCTTACCCTACTGTCTCTAACTCTACCAACCTACCGTAGTGGCTGAGTTACCTGTACTCAAACTCATTCGAGGTCCTAAACCACTACCTGTCCCTCCGGACCACACGACGTCAGGTACCCCAGTGTTTCTCAGCCTGTACTGACTAGGTGACTTGACTTGACTATTCGTTGTGGGTTCATTCTATATCTCGTAAAGAGTAAAGAAGTCTTTCCAAAGAACACGGGAAGGGTTTACCAAATGGAGGAGTGATCCGTCAGTAAAAGACTAAAAATATTAAATTCTAATCAAAACGGAACCTGAATCATATACACCTTAATGTGTTAAACGTAAGGGAACACAGTCGATCGAACTAGTAAAAAAAGGTCCCGGGTTGTGGACAAGTTTTGTGAGAGTTACTAGGAAGAAACGAAAAACTTGATTTATATTTGAAAAACGGACCCACAGGTTCGATCGATGGTATACCAACGATGGAAGGAGAGGACCGAATTGAGGGTGATGATGAGACGTAAATAATAAACGAAAAAGGACTCACGGAAAAGAGTACGTTCTGGAAGATAAACCGAGAATGGAGACAAAGGTCGATAAGTTTAGAATTAGTAAACTTACCTAAGAAACTTCAAGTATAGTCCATGGTCAATGAGGTACTTAAAAGGACCAAGAGGATTACACTACCAAGAGTTCACGAAAAAAGAGAGAAAATTTAGGAGTAGGGGTCTAGTAGTATCTTTGGAGAAAACGTGTGTCTTGTTAATAAGAGTTGAAAAGTTTGTAGTAAGAAGGGGACAGGGGACGGGGAGATTTAGTGACGAGGGACGTTTTACGTCGCGTGTAAAAAACCTATGGGACAACGTGAAAAATTACCTCCTACGTACCAAGGACCAAAGGTACGAGACCTTAGACTGATACCCCCAACGTTAAGAGTAAGACGGTTGATATACCGGGACCCACCTAATTGATTAAAGAGACGTAGATCAAAGAAGGAGATGTTTTACCTGTATACATAACATATGATACAGTACCCGAGAACACTCAAAATTTTACAGTAATTTACGAATAATGAATCATTTCTGAGTCATTCACTATGGATAATAACGACGACGACGATTCAACGAAGTCAGTACAGACTGAGACACGCTGGGGTACCTGACGTCGGGTAGTCCGAGGGGTCAGGGACCCTAAGAGGTCCGTTCTTGTGACATCACCCAACGGTAAAGGAAGAGGTTACGTACTTTCACTTTTCACTTTCACTTCGACGAGTCAGCACGACTCGTGATGAGAAGCGCTAGGGTATCTGACGTCGGATGGTCTGAGGAGGTAGGTACCCTAAAAGGTCCGTTCTCATGACCTCACCTCACGGTAACGGAAGGGGGGGATAATAACGATCCATAATAGTATAACCTCAGAAAATACAATAACGAAGTGTGACGGTCAACGTAACGTAAATTGGACACTGAACCCACATAAGTAGAATCACCGATGGTTTGATTTATTATTATCATTGAAAAGGTAAATGATCAAAAAACATGTTTTCAGATACTACACAACCCTCTAAATAAATAAATAAATAAAACGGACATTCCTGAATTCCTAGATAAGAGGTGAGGAGGAGAAAATAGAGAGAGAAAATATTATTAGATTAAAATAGAGTAAAAAATTTTTTTTAAAAACTGGTACAGTGCATCGTATACCCTAGAATCAAGAGTCTGGTCCCTAACTTGGGCTCGGGGGACGTGACCTTCGCACCTTACAATTGGTGACGTGACGGTCCCTTCAGGGACCCTCTAAATAAATTTCTGTCTTGTCATCACCAAGACCTAAAATACGAATGAAACGGTTTATAGACATGAATCAACTAGAGTAAAAAGTCGCGGAACGAATAATTTGTGTTATGTAAGTCACAGGGGAAGAGAAACAATTCCTTTTATACTTACTTTAAGTACGGAAACATCACCATGGTATACAATAGAATAGAGTTGGAACTATAAATTCCTGTTAGAAATTTATGTTTATTAATAAGGGATTATAATGATCAAATATACAAACACCAAAAAAGTCTAAAAGAATTTTAGTACGTACAGACATTAAGAAAGAAAAAAAATTCAAAGTACTATGAAATTATACTTACGACGTGTACGAAACGTAACGAAGTAGAGTCTAGTCAAGTCAGCGAGTCAGTACAGACTGAGAAACGCTGGGGTACTTAACGTCGTACGGTCCGGAGGGACAGGTAGTGGTTGAAGGCCTCAAATGGGGTTGAATATCAGGTAGTTCAGTCACTATGGTAGGTCGGTAAAGTAGGAGACAGCAGGGGAAGAGGAGGACGGGGATTAGGGACTGTCATAGTCCCAGAAAAGGTTACTCAGTTGAGAAGTGTACTCCACCGGTTTCATAACCTCAAAGTCGAAGTCGTAGTCAGGAAGGCCACTTGTGGGTCTGACTAGAGGAAACCCTACCTGACCAACCTAGAAGAACGTCAGGTTCCCTGAGAGTTCTCAGAAGAGGTTGTGGTGTCAAGTTTTCCTAGTTAAGAAATCACGAGTCGAAAGAAGTGTCAGGTTGAGAGTGTAGGTATGTATGGTGACCTTTTGGGTATCGGAACTGATCTACCTGAAAACAACCGTTTCATTACAGAGACGAAAACTTATACGATAGATCCAACCAGTATTGAAAGGAAGGTTCCTCATTCGCAGAAAATTAAAGTACCGACGTCAGTGGTAGACGTCACTAAAACCTCGGGGGGTTTTATCAGACTGTGATAAAGGGGTAGATAAAGGGTACTTCACTACCTTAGTCCACGGTACTAGAAGCAGAAGACTTACAACTCGAAATTCGGTTGAAAAAGTGAGAGGAGAAAGTGAAAGTAGTTCTCCGAATAATCAAGGAAAAGTAAAAGACGGTCTTCCCACAACAGCAGACGTATAGGCTCCAATAACTAGAAAGAAGACCGTTAGAACTAAGGTCGAACACGAAGAAGGTCGAGTCGCACAGAGTACTACATGAGACGTATATTTAATTTATTCGTCCCACTGTTATATGTCGGAACTGTATGAGGAAAAGGATAAACCTTGGTCAGACAACAAGGTACAGGTCAAGACGGAGAACGAAGGACAGGACGTATATCCAAAGAGTTTTCCGTCCAGTTCACCAGACCATAAGGGTAGAGAAAGTCTCAAAAGGTGTCAAATAACACTAGGTGTGTCAGTTTCCGAAACCGTATCAGTTATTTCGTCTTCATCCACAAAAAGACCTTGAGAGAACGAAAAAGGTACTAGGTCGCCTACAAGTGTTAAACTAGAGACCAGGGAGACGGAAAAGATTTTGGTCGAACTTGTAGACCTTCAAGTACCAAGTGCATGACGATTTCGGACCGAACCTCTTAAAACTCGTAATGAAATGATCGGACACTCTACTCACGTTAACACACCATCAAACTCGTAAGAAACCGTAACGGAAAAAACCTCTAACCTTACTTTTGACTGGAAAAGGTCAGGACACCGGTGACGACTCAAAAGGTTTACACGACCGTATAACTCATGTCGTGAAAGTGTCGTAAGTCAAGTCAAGTCGGCGAGTCAGCACAGGCTGAGAAACACTGGGGTACTTAGTGTCGTGTGGTCCGGAGGGACAGGTAGTGGTAGAGGGCCTCAAATGAGTCTTAGTACAGGTAGCTCAGGCACTACGGTAGGTCGGTAGAGTAGGAGACAGCAGGGGAAGAGGAGGACGGGGGTTGGGGAGGGTCGTAGTGTCAGAAAAGGTTACTCAGTTGAGAAGCGTACTCCACCGGTTTCATGACCTCAAAGTCGAAATCGTAGTAAGGAAGGTTTCTTTAGGGTCTCAACTAGAGGAAGTCTTACCTGACCAACCTAGAGGAACGTCAGGTTCCCTGAGAGTTCTCAGAAGAGGTTGTGGTGTCAAGTTTTCGTAGTTAAGAAGCCACGAGTCGGCAGAAGTGTCAGGTTGAGAGTGTAGGTATGTACTGGTGTCCCTTTTGGTATCGGAACTGATCTGCCTGGAATCAACCGTTTCATTACAGAGACCAAAACTTATACGACAGATCCAACCAGTATTGAAAAGAAGGTTCCTCATTCGCAGAAAATTAAAGTACCGACGTCAACGGTAGACGTCACTAAAACCTCGGGTTTTTCTATTTCAGACTGTGACAAAGATGACAAAGGGGTAGATAAAGGGTACTTCACTACCCTGGCCTACGGTACTAGAAGCAAAAGACTTACAACTCGAAATTCGGTTGAAAAAGCGAGAGGAGAAAGTGAAAGTAGTCCTCCGAAAAATCGAGGAGAAGTGAAAGACGGTATCCCACCACAGTAGACGTATAGACTCCAATAACTATAAAAAGGGCCGTTAGAACTAAGGTCGAACACAAAGAAGGTCAGGTCACAAAGAGTACTACATGAGACGTATATTCAATTTTATTCGTCCCACTGTTATATGTCGGAACTGTATGAGGAAAAGGATAAATCTTGGTCTGACAACAAGGTACAGGTCAAGATTGACAACAAAGGACCGGACGTGTGTCTAAAGGGTTCTCCGTCGAGTCCACCAGACCATAAGGGTAGAGAAAGTCTTAAAAGGTCAAATAACACTAGGTGTGTCAGTAACGAATGGAGGTAAATTTACCTAATGACCGTAAGTCATTTGAGAATAACTAAGAATTAATCTTACCTATCTTAATAGTGACAAATTCCTTCAGTCAAGTCAGCACAGGTTGAGACACGCTGGGGTATATACCGTCGGGTAGACTGAGGGGGTAGGGACCCTAAGAGGTCCGTTCTTGAGACCTCACCCAACGGTAAAGGAAGAGGTCACGTACCTTCACTTTTCACTTTCACTTCAGCGAGTCAGCACAGACTGAGAATCGTTGGGGTACCTGACGTCGGGTGGTCCGAGGAGGCAGGTACCCTAAAAGGTCCGTTCTCACGACCTCACCCCACGGTAATTCCTACTGATCATCCTTTTAATTTTAGACATTCAAATGAAACCCCAAATAAAATAACTCAAAATATAATCGTACATAGTCTCTACAAAAACAAACACATTCCCCCTCGTCTGTCGTCGTAAGAGACGTCTTAAACACGTATAATACTTTCTGAAAATGACACCACAACGTCATACGGAACGAAGGGAAGTTCGAAAGTATTTCGTTTATGTTAGACACGAATGTAAACTAAAGCACGTCTCAACCACAAAATATATATTTATGGGTCCAGGGGCTCAAGGACCCAGAAGTCTACGACCCATAAGTGGTCGACGGTGGACTGATAGTAAGTAAACAAAAATTATAATTTAACTGGAAAAGGTCCGTGAGAGCAACTCCTTCAACCTCAGACGTATTGTGGTCGACACACACCACAGTCTTACCTTGTTATTGAGTCCCTATGTCTCATACGGAGCGGAAACAAAGGACTTTAACACGGAACTAAGGAAAACAGTCATCTTATAAAATCACTTACTTTCGTTGTAAAAGATAAAAATCAAAAACCCTCCTCCCTATGTGAAGAAATGTTTCGTTTATGAACCGGTCTTTTAAGTTTAAAATAAATCATATAGATTAAACGAATTTCATTTTGTGTGTGTATGTCCTCTCTAAAATCGACAGAAGTGACAATACCAACAGTCTGGGAAAGAGAAGTGCAATTGAACTAATAAATTTCAATAAAAAATCTGAAATAAAAATTATTGCTTTTATAGAGGGAAGATTGAAAACGACGGTCGTACTCTTGTTAAAACAAAAAAAAAGGTGTTTATAAAAGTCCTAAAAAAAGACTGTAAAAATTCATCTATTTTCACCTAACACAAATACCTCAATTATAAAGGAAAAGAAACCGTAATTTACATGATAATAAACATTGAAGGTTTTTAATCCTAATCAGATCAAAAAAAAAAAAAAGGAAACGGACCCATTCAAGAAACATCTTGTCAGGAGTTTCTTAAACAATCAAATCTTACATTATACTTAGTTATTTATAAAAGACTATCGATTAAACTTGTTGGTCTACTAACCCTCAAGAACTCTTCGTATGTTTCTTGATATATCGAAGTACACACAAAATCTTTAGTAAGACCACTAAAGAATCCTGTAACCGTAATTTTCGGTCTCCATGATTAAAAAGAAAAAGACTGGAGTCGACGTAAACACCTTCAGGGTCCGACTGTTCATTTTATCAAGGAACGACAAATCATTTAGAGAGACCCTTAACAAATACCACCAAACCCTCCGAGTAAGGTACGTAATTTTGAACTGAAAGGACGCAAAATACACTTGAGGAATGAGGACTTCACAATTCTAAAGACGAAAGGGAGAACACGGTGACTCGGTGGAGGAATGATCTCCGGATGATCTCTGTAATAGTCACTAACCTACAGTCCGCTACACTACATCGCATAAAACAAAATAGTAAAGTAAACACATCCCGAGAGGTTTTGTAGCACAGACCTTCTTCCCTGTTGTACCGTGCATAGTACTTAGTCATCTTGGACCTCTCCTTTAAGGAGAAATTTGACTGAGCTGAAGATAAATTAAAAAACGAAAACTTTTAATCATCATCTTTGTTTCCATTTATGGTCGACACACTCCAAAATATGAGAATCAAAGGAATGGTAAGTGATACTTTTACTCTGTACTAGTAAATTCGACGCAAAAGTTTCTTGGGACAACTTTTTCCTTCACCCCTGTCTTGTAAATCCATCGTTAATATAGAAAAGGACCCCGTTGGTATATAGTATAAGTATGTGACGACACAAACCGACGGACAAAACATAAGACTTTTTCATAAACGTATTATTATTTTACAAGATGTACATCACCTTTCTAGTGCTAACGAACTTAGAGGGTTAGGTTAGAAGTAAAATTTTAGGACAGGATCCCAACCCTTATCTGAACCATTGTCATAGTCTGAAAAAATAAAAAAGTACGGTAAAAAGATCGTGAAGTCAGATTTCCAGGCAATATAAGAATGTCTCAAGTCGTCCACTGAAGTATTATTGGTCTAAATTTTCGACAACCAACCTGGGTCGTAAGACCGAGATCCTTGCGACCGTTATGTTCATGTATCTCGTCGAGACGGGACTTGTCGACGGCACCTTCGGTGTCCCCGTTGGTCACGTTAACGGACGTGGCACAAAACACTCCGTCGGAAGGGGAATTTGTGACCATAAAATATGACCACTAATCTTCTTAAACCGTAAACCCTCGTTCCAGGAAGACAAAACATACTTATACGTATGTCAGGTTTGTGTTTTCGAAGGACTCCTCTCGGTTAAATTCCGGCTTCTCCTTTTCTAAAATACTACGATAAATTTGACTTGTTCCGAGAGTTTACATTACCTAATCTTACTTCACTTTTTGTTTGTTCGGACACCATTCTGTCTAGGTTTTTCCAACTTGGATCGGAGACTGGTAGTGGAGAACGTAACTAATCCGGACTAAATAGTTATCTGTCAAAGAAAGTCAGTTCTATTAACTTCACGAAACCAGAAAAGTTTAAGACGATAACCTCTACCTCCCTTATAAAATAAGTCAAAAGTACTTTGATAATTTTACTAGACAATAGTACAAGCCGTATGACACCATGCGAATTAATTTCTAAAAAAAAGGTTAACAAGAGCAAGAGATTCCCGAAAATGACGATCGAGTATGAAGACTTTACATACTCCCACCCTAGTTTACTCTAAACAAAATTAATGTGTTGTTTATCGTATTGGAACTTAAAGTAAAAATCTATTTCTACTTTAGATGATATACTGTAATATCAAATCGAGTAACGAAGGGTTGTAAATTTGAAAGATCTGTCACCATTTACCTACAAAACTCTTTATCAAATGACATCGTCAGAAGACCTCTTGTAATTACAGTCAGATATCTCCCGGAAAGGATCACCGAGTCTACCATTTCTTAGGTGGAAGTTACGTCCTCTGGGTCCAAGCTAGGGACCCAGTCCTTCTAGGGAACTTCTTCCCTTATCCATGGGTGAGGTCACAAGAACGAACCTTTTAAGGTACCTATCTTCTCGGACCTCCCGACATCAGGTACCCCAACGTTTCTCAACCTATACTGATTCGACTCTGATTGTGTCGTGACACTAATCCTTGTCCCGAAGGGACCACCGAGTCTACCATTTCTAGCCGTATGTTACGTCCTCTAGACCCAAGTTAGGGACCCAACCCTTCTAGCAGACTTCCTCCCGTACCGTTGGGCGAGGTCATAAAAACGGACCTCTTTGGGGTGTCTGTCTCCACGGACCCTCCGATGTCAGGTACCCCATCGTTTCTCAACCTGAGCTGACTCGCTGTTTCCTCTCACACTGGGGTCCGACGTAAGTTTATCAACAAAGTCTACAAACACGAGTCGTACACCTCTACAACTTCCCTCAAAAACTTTATTTTTGAGAATTCACGGATAACAAAAAATTCCCCCTGTTAACCCCTTCCTCCTCCGATCTGAAAGATAATGATGTTGAATTTACTTTTCATGGACTATCTACAATTCACGATTTTCCCATCAGATTATACTGTTGAAAATTTTCTCTATGAAGATCCATCCAGATTACACTATTGAAGACATTAAACGGACCTCAGGAGAAACAACGGTCACTAGTCAGGATTCCAGTAACCCTTCCTCAGGGTCAAATGATTCCTCTGGTGTCACTCACCGGTCTCAACCCGTCAAGGATGACGACTTTTTCCGAACAAGTACAACCAAGGACGTAACTGGTTACTAATCAGGAAGAATATTTATTCTAAAAGGGGTCACTAATAACTAACTATGGATTACAAAAATAAAGAGTTCCGATCTCACTCTCGATAAAATTTTTGTGTTTTGGTAAATTTAGAAAAATCATATGTAGACGACTATGACAACGATTCAACATAGTTCAGTACAGGCTGAGACACGTTGGGGCATCTGACATCGGGTGGTCCGAGGAGACAGGGACCCTAAGAGGTCCGTTCTTATGACCTCACTCAACAGTAAAGGAAGAGCTTAAGTACTTTCTCTTTGCACTTTTAAATTTTATTGTGGAATAAAGGAATCGTGTGGTTTCAAGTAAAAGTAACACCTATAGAATTGATTATGTTTATTACTCTTTTCCCTCTCTCTACTTTTTCTTCCGGGACTCGAGACGTCGTTCCTCCTGAACCCTAACTCAGAACCAAGATGGGAAATGACCCGTTCACTAGAAACCATTAGAATATTATCTCTTGTTATGGGTCAGGTGCGACTTTCCAATTACTCTATCATTTACGTTTATCGAATTTTCTCACGAGGTGTACATCATTCACAACTTATACATGAATATGTCATATTTACGTTTATTTAGACATAACTCATGAATATCTAACCACATGACTCTTAAAACGTGATTTCTATCTAGATATATTTCCACATATATACACATATAAGATCACTTGTAGAAGTCGAGACAGAAATTTCGTCTCACAGGACGAGTTACTCACCTTCCAAAATACTAATAGTTATTTTAGAGGGTTTAGGAGAGGGAACCACTATTAAAGAGGATTAAAGAAAATTGTATTTTATCAGTTACTCACTATATAGATATTTGCCTATAGTGAAAGATCTATGAAGAAGTGTGGATGACAAATTTTAAATTGTGATCAAATATTTATACAACAGTGTCACGGTTTAAATTGTCGGTAAGTAAAAAATGTAAATAAATAATTTAAAAATAACCTCATATCAATTAAATGTTACAATACAAAGTTCATATGTCGTTTCACTTAGTCATCAATATACATTTGTATATAGGTGAGAAAAAATCTAAGATCGGTATCTAATAAGACAACTTCCGACTTTGTAAAAATTTGATTAGGAAGGAAATGATAACAATGACACAAAAAAAAAAGAAAAATTAAAATAGAGGATATTTATACACCATTCGTAAGAATACCAATTTAGAACCATGTCTCACTAAAGAAAAAGGGAAATCCTATTTAAGGATCTTCATCTTAACCTCTTGTTTTCCGTACGTTCTCAAATTTTGTGAATCTCTAAGGAGACCCTTAAACAAAAGGAAACCATATATAAATTTTTATAAAAGTACATTTTAGTTCAATATTTCAATACCCTATAAATGAAGGAAAACATATTCTTTTTCGAAAATTAGAATAAAAAATTTTAAATACTAAAAACACATTTTCTTTTCACCGACGTTACTTAGCGAAGGGGGACACGTCCAGGGACCCCCCAGCAACCCCAGGAACCAATCCACTACTATCTGGTACAACAGATAGGACCGAATAGTAGGACATTTACAGGACATTTAAGGGACATTTCAGGGTTCCCTTTATTTAGATGGAACCCTCTATCTCTCGGGTTCTTCAAAGTAATCAATACACGAACGAGTCCTTTTGTCAAGTAAAATTCTTTGAGTCTGTGATAGTCAATCATTCTTACATAAGCATAAATGAGATACGTGTCATTTGAGGGAGAGACCCGTTGTGTGAATCTCGTTCAACGAAGTATTACAGAGATCCTTCACCAGTGTCCATTTGAAATAAAATTTGCAACCTCAGAATTAGACGACTAGACCAAGTAAAGAAATGGTCACCCACAAACCTACATAGACAAACAGTGATGTCTGACAACTGTCCACGCAAAGAAAACCCTTCGGTAGTAGCCATACTTTTAAAAGGACTATATAAATCTGAAGGTATAAACGTAAATTATATCGGATACGTTATTATAGTAACCGTTTTACAGATGTTAATTGAGACTTAGATCATAGAACTCGTCATCAAAAGAATAAAATAAGACATTTTGAATCAAGTACCTTAATATATGTGTGTCTACGCGTGTGTGGTAGTTTAGAATGATAAGTGTAAAAAAAAAAAGGAAAAGAGGGAAGAGATGATACATGAGATGGGGAAAAAAGACGTAACTCAGTTCCAATGAAATTTAGACATTCCTGGTGTAGATGAAACACCATACTTCCGAGACTTATACTCGTTCTTTCGGACCAACTACAGACACGTACACATGATCGATTAAAGATGAATTTCCCGAATCTCTACAAACTAAGACTTTACGTCCTAACTTAAAAATGGTGTATGAGTAAAAAAAGAAGTACTCCTACTTACAATAAAACCATCCATTCATTCGTCTAACCAATAAGTAACGTTTAAGACGACAACGACCTCACAAGACGAAAAGAGGAGGTCACTTCGGATGTCTACAAATACACGGCTCCTTTGTACCACGCCATTGGTCGCTCTCGATACTCTATCAACACGTCTATGAAAATTTCTTAACTACAATCCTTTCCCACTTCCAGACTTTTTCCTCAACGATGACCCTCTTAATTACGAACTAATTGTGAACCACGATTGACCTTACAAAGGGACAAAAGGTATGCAAAAAGAAAGACAATGAAGAGAACGTAATAATGATGTATAGGTATACACATAAGAAAATTATTCTAGTGAAAAGAATGTGTATATAAGGGGAAGACAGACGTGTGGATACAAGGATAAAAGAATTTTCTCGACATATCCGATAAAGTCGTTTCGTATAAAACAAAATTTCTTTCTATCCTAAAATTTCAGGAAGGGATTTGACGTACGAACATGAACACCACTCGTCTTACCGGAGGTTTCTTCAGATGTAGGATTAGGGACCTTGGACATCGAAATAATATAATTTACCACTACCTTTTAATCACACGGTAAACCTTAATTCTAAAAATTACTCGACTAATATTTTATGTCGATAATGGGACTTAATAGATTGATAAGGGTCATACGAGTGTTTTCAGGAAATTACATCTTCTCCTCCATTTTCTTATCCGGTCTCATTTCGCTACACTTTTGAGTTGGACGACAACGACCGAAACTTCAACCTCTTTCTCCCGGTCCTCAGGTCCTTGCACCCACCGGTATACATTTAAAGGTTTTTATGAGAACACATTGTTTACGTACGTATAAAAAGGAAGGAAAATAAAACGTTTTTGACCTTAAAATTTTTTTAGATATGAAAATATAAGGAACTCAATAACGAAAAATTTAGTCCACAACTTTTCTATGCACCCGAAGGGACCACCGAGTCAGTCATTTCTTAGGCGGACGTTACGTCCTCTGGACCAAAGTTAGGGACTCAACCCTTCTAGGGGACCTCTTCTCGTACCGTTGGGTGAGACCATAAGAACGACCTCTTAGGGGTACCTGTCTCCACGAACCGATCTCTGATAACAAATCTAGTCAATATAAAAAAATTTTTTGTGGAAGTATCAAAAGGAAATATACTGGCTTATTATCAAATAAATTTATCAGGAGATAACTACCTGATAATCCTATAAAAGTCAAAACCAACAACGTACAACAGAATTTTGAAACTCCAAAGATATTGTCTTATGATATCACATCCTCCGAATCCCTGTTGTCTTGAAATAAAGAGTGTCAAGACCTCCAACCCTTCAGGTCCGAGATTATATTTTCACGATCGTACTAACCTAAGACCAGTCCCGGACGAAAGACCAAGTATCTACGGTAGAAGAAGAATACAGGAGTATCACGTCTTCCCGTCTCCTCGAGAAGTCCCAGAGGAACCCCAATTCTAAGTAGGACACTTGAACCCCCAGTGTCTGTAAGTCAGTTACCGTACTCAGAAACACTTGTACGTGTTCATATAAAAGTTGTATTTAAGGATTTCACCTTACCTACTTATGCAAATATTTAAATTTTAAAACTACCAATAACGGTTAAATTGAGAGGTTCCTCCGGTCGGTACCAGATGAGACAAAATATCGGAGAGAGACCCGATATCATATGGAATGGAAAAATCAACACCACTTCACCTTTCACGTTTTGTGAATTCTCCGTCTCTAGACTGAGAAGTGAGAGAAAAAAGGGATAATTTGTGTTACAAAGAACTAAAGGTCGAAGTCAAGGTGTCTACTAGACCCAGAATTTCGACCACACCAAGGTAACCATCACTACTCTTACCCTGCCGTCAACCTCACGCACACAGGACGTCGGATCAAGGACACCCTACTGGCCCGTTGAGATCGTCCCCTTCCTTACCCCTGTGTACAGGTTGGAATAGAAAAGAGAACAAACCCTATGACTACCTGCATCTTTATGTCATAAATCGACCACACGCACTAAGGACTCAATCAAGACAAAACCTTTATACGTTGGACAGAGATCTTCCCCGTGTTCCGAAACCGTATAATTAAAAAGTTCTGTTCTACAAACGGAGTATTCGACTTTTTTAGTACATCGTGAACTTCCCCGGTACTGTCACCCTATATCCCGTAAAAGGAGGTCCTCAGAAGGTATTTTGAAGTAGTTTTTACTACATATTTGTATGAACGAGTGGGGTGAAATTAGTTGAATTTCAAACAGACTTGTCTGAAATTTTTTAACTGTCAAGATGGTGAAGGATCGAGACACTACAATCCTACTAGTGTCAAAAGAGTGAATATTTTACTCCTATTATCATGTAACCTTCGTAGTAAAACGTCGATAATGACGATGAGAAACAGTTGGACCACTCACTTTTGTTATAGAGTAAATTGACAAAGAAATTAACACTTACTCAAACTTGTAACAATTTACTATGGTGGGAATACCGTCTTTCACTTCTTCTTGATTTCTCGGAGAACTAATTTCACTTTCTCCTCTCACTTTTTCAACCGAATTTCAAGTTGTAAGTCTTTTGATTCTAGTACCTTAGACCAGGGTAGTGAAGTACCGTTTATCTACCCCTTTGTCACCGACTGAAATAAAAAGACCCGGGGTTTTAGTGACGTCTACCACTAACGTCGGTACTTTAATTTTCTGCGAATGAGGAACCTTCCTTTCAATACTGGTTAGACCTGTCGTACAATTTTTCGTCTCTGTAATGAAACGGTTGTTTCCAGGAAGATCAGTTCCGATACCAAAAAGGACACCAGTACATACCTACACTCTCAACCTGATATTTCTTTCGACTCGTGACTTCTTAACTACGAAAACTTGACACCACAACTTCTTCTGAGAACTCTCAGGGAACCTAACGTTCCTCTAGGTTGGTCAGGTAGGATTCCCTCTAGTCAGGACCCACAAGTACCCTTCCTGACTATAACTTCGACTTTGAGGTTATGAAACCGGTGGAGTACACTTCTCAACTGAGTAAACTTTTCTGGGACTACGACCCTTTCTAACTCCCGTCCTCCTCTTCCCCTGCTGTCTCCTACTCTACCGACCTACCGTAGTGACTGAGTTACCTGTACCCAAACCCACCTGAGACCCTCAACCACTACCTGTCCCTCCGGACCGCACGACGCCAAGTACCCCAGTGTTTCTCAGCCTGCGTTGACTCGCTGACTTGACTTGACTTAACGAACAAAATACAATTTATCCAATTGACGAAAAGACGGTAGGTAAAAAGTTCACTAAAAAAGGTCAAACAGTAAACAGAAAACAGAAATAAGTACCATGAGAAGAGAGTACGTATATAAATTTTTATAAACACTTCAGTCAGATATATATACACACACACACATATATATAGAAAAAGAAACACAGAACGGATGTTTCTGGAAGGAAAGATATTCTAAAAAATTTTTAATACTTTTGGAGGGTATAAAGGAAGATCTTGAAAATGTGAAAAGAAAAAAAAAGAAATCTTAGAAACTAGGTGGTTTTTTTTAAAAAAAAGAGAAAAGTTCCTTTGAATACTTTAATTTAAAATCTTACTCTAAACCATATTAGAAACGCAATTTATATATCATACAAAACTGTCTCACCATGACCAGTCATATATAAAAAGGTAATTACTATTATTAATTACTTATTAAGAAAAAACGAAAACTTTCAAAGTCATATTAATATATCTCCACCCTATTCATCATAAAATCTGGTATTAATATTGTGTTTCGTTTAGTGGAAAAACAAAAATTCAATAATATCATTAGTCATTCCTTACTCTGTAAGTTGTTACTCAACAACTTCGTAGTGTTTAGTGCGATGACATTAGTTAGAAGTCTCGTGGAAGACAATAGATTTAGATGAAACAGTACAGACTAATATCGTCAAACCTTCACTCTCACAATCAGTGAGACACACGGGTTGAGAAACGGCGGGGCACCTAACATCGGTCGGTACGAGGAGACAGGTACCCTAAGAAGTCCGTTCTTATGACGTCACTCAACGGTAAGGGAAGAGGAGAAAGTGGAAGTAGTTCACCGAGAAAGCAAAGAGAAAGGAAAAACGATAATTTCGCCATAGTAGACACATAGACCCCTTCAGTACTCAAACTCTGTTTAATTGAAAAATACAGTTCTTTATAAAAATGAGGATATAATGAAGACGACATTGACGGAGTAAAAGGGTCTAGTTGTCCTGAGTCTCCTCCAGTCCCTCAAAGAACACAAATTAACGGAAAGCGGATGCTTCTAAACAATACTCACCCTAGATTTTCCCTCGGAATGGAGTAGAGGGTTCTACTCCTTCTCTAACAGATGTGGTAGTATTATGTATTTGTAACAATAAATAACTTCAGGGAGTCAAGTCAAGTCAAGTCAAGTCAGTGGGTCAGTACAGACTGAGAAACGCTGGGGTACTTAGCGTCGTGCGGTCCGGAGGGACAGGTAGTGGTTGAGGGCCTCAAGTGAGTCTGAGTACAGGTAACTCAGGCACTACGGTAGGTCGGTAGAGTAGGAGACAACAGGGGAAGAGGAGGACGGGGGTTAGGGAGGGTCGTAGTGTCAGAAAAGGTTACTCAGTTGAGAAACGTACTCCACCGGCTTCAAGACCTCAAAGTCGAAATCATAGCCAGGAAGGTTTCTTTAGGGTCCTGACTAGAGGAAGTCTTACCTGACCAACCTAGAGGAACGTCAGGTTTCCTGAGATTTCTCAGAAGAGGTTGTGGTGTCAAGTTTTCGTAGTTAAGAAGCCGTGAGTCGAAAGAAGTGTCAGGTTGAGAGTGTAGGTATGCACTGGTGACCCTTTTGGTATCGGAACTGATCTACCTGGAAACAACCGTTTCATTACGGAGACGAAAACTTATACGATAGATCCAACCAGTATTGAAAGGAAGGTTCCTCATTCACTGAAAATTAAAGTACCGACGTCAGTGGTAGACGTCACTAAAACCTCGGGACGTCACTAAAACCTCGGGGGGGTTTTTATTTCAGACTGTGACAAAGATGACAAAGGGGTAGATAAAGGGTACTTCACTACCCTGGTCTACGGTTATCAGGTATTTACAATAAAGTCAAAAGTCTAAAATTATAATCACGATAATAAAAATTCAGGTTTAAACTTTTATTGTGGTGGTGTAGAGACACTCTATCGTTTATAATAAGGGTAAGTGTCAACGTTCTCTAAGGTTAACTCATAATCGTAGACGAAACGGACTCCTACTTCCATGGTCATACACAAAGAATTGAAAGATCGGACAAAAGGAATTAATATAAACATAAAGAGTACCAGACGTAAAGAGTCCCAGTCTTTTCAAAACTCTCCTATTATCTTTTCTTATGTAAGAATCGTCGAGACTCCTTTCGTCAAATTTTACAATATGGAGACCTGGTGGGACGAACAGTAATAAATCAAAAGTGGGACACAACAAGAACTATAACGTGCTGGGACCTTACCCATGAATTACGGACGGAAAAGGAAAAGGAAGAGAGAGTCTATAGAAAAGTGGAACCGAAGTATTTCTTTTCTTTTCTCTAACAATATCGAAACTAATTCCATAGAGTAACAACAAATCAGCGACTTAACACAGGGTTGAAAAACGTTGGGGTACCTAAAATCGGATGGTCCGAGGAGACAAGTACTCTAAAGGGTTCATTCTTATGACCTCACCCAACGAGAAGGGAGGGGTCCCCTAGAAGGACTAGTCCCTAGATTGGGTGTAGAAGACGTAACGTGAGTCTAAGAAATGACGACTAGATGGTCCCTTCGGGTGTATAGACTATCTTACAAAGTAAAATCCCCCTCTTCCTCTTCCTTTACCGTTGTCGAGGTCATAAGAACGGACCTCTTAGGGGGCCTGTCTCCTCGGACCACCCCATGTCTGGTACCCCAGTGTTTCTCAGCCTGTAAATCGTGTGTTCCGTACTCCCTCCACCTTCCTCTTCTCTTTCTTCTTAGAATAGAAAGATTGTTTTGTTTAACCTATTGTAGTAAGTAAACGAATTTTTAGACTATTGGGTCATGGTAAACTGTCGAACTGTATATGGTCCGTGGTAAGTCCTCCAATTTACAAGAATTAGGTAAATTAAGGATGCCATGGAAAATAGTAGGGTAAAGTGTATCCTCCTTTACTTAAGTCTCTTCAAAATTTCTTCAAAGGTACCAGTGTGTCACACTCTTGGTTCTTACTTCTTTCTTGAGACACTGAGATTTCAATCACAAACAAATAAGTAGATAAAGAATATAGAGATTTATGATAAGTACAAGTCTGTAGAGAGTATAGAAAATAAAGATCTAGAGAACTGGATCAGACTTGACGAGATCAGATTTGGAAATCAGATCAGAACTCGAAAAGAGACTTGAGATCTGGACAAGTAGGTCACCGGATTGAGTCGTAGAGACGAACTCGCCGGGTAGGACTAAAGATCGCGGAGTAGGTGGATGATGAATAGGTAAATAAAGGAAGAGTCTAGGACTGACGAGGTAGGAAGATGAACGAGTCCCGTCTTTAAGGACTTTCAATAGGTATTGGGGAAATAAAGGATATGAGGTGTACATGAGACAATTCTTCAGACCAACTGAAATAGAAGTTTTAACGTCTGTGGTAAAGACGGACCTAATAAGTTTCCAGAGGACCGACACTGGTCCGAAAGCGAGAACTAAGGGTTCATATAAGATCTGTGTAATCATCTCTCTCTGAAAAGTCAGTTAAAGAAAAGACGAGTTTGGGAGGACTTCGAAAGGAAGTGGGAGTCTCAATTTCGGGATGTCCTAGACCGGGACCATCGCGAGACTAGACTAGAGGAAAATCCAAGGGAAACGACTGGACGGGATCGGTGTGTCCGGAAGAACGACAGGGGACTTGGTGGTCCGAAGACATCCCAAAGACGTGAAGTACAAGGAAGAAGGACCTTACTGGAGCGGAGTCTATAGACGTCCCGAGTGTGGGTAAAGAAGGTCAGAAGAGTCACTCCGACTACTTTGTTTTAAATATAAAATTTCGTTCTGTTCTTTTTGACTTGTATTTGGAGAGAGACACAAACAAGTCCGGAGGTATCTATGTCACACATCGACAGAATGTGTAATTGGTCGCTAGGAGTCTCTACCCTTACGACCGAACTTACAATCCTCGATAAAAAAGAGAAAGAAGACTGGGATGTCACAGTCTTGAAGACACTGTCATGGAATTTTTTTTTTTGAAAGAAAGGGTCGAGAGAACCCTCAGTGCCACTGAACGACGAACGAAACGTACAAATGGACCTGATACATAGGAACCACTTGAAATATATTTTATAAACACACAGTATAACTACATACTAGAATATAGACCTTTTACATATACTCACACGGAAACTGAAGATTGTCCACTTTATTAAGAGTCTCGAGAGACTCTTAGACGAAGGACACAATATTAGGAGTCAAACCAAGTTTATTTTAAGGAAAAAGAAGGTGACGTGAATATTGAAGGACTTTTCTAATATTTTAAATGAAAAGAAAAAAACCAAATGAACCAAGTAAAACATACGGATCGTTAATAGAGTTCCGGACCATGTAACAATCATTAGTTATTTTACACACCTTATTCAAATAAGTGTTTACACAGGTCGAGTCACGATTGTCATTCTTTATGTCTCCAGAAGGGACCGAGAGTTTGAAAATTAATTAGGTAAGAAAATCCTAAAGATACACACACGATTCAGCGAAGTCAACACAGACTAAGAAACACTGGGATACCTGACATCGGGTGGTCCGTCCGAGGAGATAGGAACCCTGGGAGGTCCGTTCTTATGGACTCACCCAACGGTACGGGAGGAGATCCCTCAGAAGGACTGGGTCCCTAACTTGCGTGCAGAGAATGTAGAGGACGTAACCGTCCGCCCAAGAAATGGTGATCACTGTGGACCCTTCGGGTCTTTCTCGGTTTGAGTACAGACAGACAGAGGAGAAAAGGATACGAAGAGTGTCGGAGAGTCTGTCGAAGGGTAGTGGACACTCCACTCGGGGCAAAGGGTTCCTACCGTATATTCTGGGAAAGTCAGACTTAAGTCGGACACACCGATCGGAATCAAAAAGAAAGAGAAGACCCAATGACGGTTGAGGTCGAAGACAAATTTTTGAACGAGAAATGGATTATCCGGTATATGACATCAAAGTGTGGAGACGTTTTACAAAAAGTGATTGAGTTTACGAAGAAGAAGGGTAAAGACGAACCTCTTAGATACGAACAGGAACCTTAGAGTCGAGAATACAATGAAGGAGACACTTCCGAAAAAAAAAAAAAATTTCGAAGTGAACCCCTCCGTCAACCAGTGACGTGGGACGAAGGGTCTTACGGTGGATAGTACACCGAATGAATGAATGTGAAAGTGGCACAAACTAAATCAGAGGTCCTTACCCCGAAAGAAGAGAAGAAACGAAACGGTCATGGATCAGGTCCCGGATAAGTGTCTTATATGTCATGTGATTCTTTTGCAAAGAAAGTAGTGAATTACTACTATACTTAATATTACCTATTACGTCTGTAGATTCCTAAAACTTAAATTTTTGTCTTTTGACAGTCAACAGTAGACTCTTTCAGATCTTTCTGTAGAGTATTTACGAGACACCTACTTCGTAAGTAAGCAGATAAGTGACGGTGTCTCATCAATAATTCATGTTCCTTAATTACCCAAGTCGCGAATCGGGACGGCGAACACAGTCCGAATTGGAGCGACTTAAGGAGTAGAGAGATTTGGAGGGGGATCAGATACTTCACCTCTTATTACAACCACGGATGGATATCATAACCACCCTTCTAAATTAATGTTACTTATATTTCCCTGACGGTATATAAGTCATGATTTATGTATTTATTTTACTGTCATTCGGACTTAAGTTCTCCTCAATTATAAACATGTCGTATTAAAATCTAAATTTAATGTAATTTATCTAACTCGTTTTACGATTTGGTTTCTGCAACCAGTAAATGGGGTTTTACAGTGAAAAAAACAATGAAACACACAAGTAGGAAGTCTTAATAAAGACTGTGAGTAGAAAAAGAAAAGACAAAAATCTCTGGAGTAAACTCCACTGTTTAACTTATAATATTTACAAATTTACTTCTCTTAAATCTTTACCGATAATATTTGTCAACATTGGACTCTCAACATACAAAGTAGTCTTGGTAAATTAATGTCGTACACTGTCAGAATCACAACAAATATTCTACCCAATCCCTCTCCAAAATGGTTCACCTCGTAAACTAACGTTCTTACCTTAGAGAGGGTCTTACATACCACCAGGGTCATTATACCACAGGTCTACTGTCTTGAAACAAATCTCTCATAAGATAATCTTTAAATTTTGGTACGTTTACACGTACAGGTTAACGTTTTACTAAAATGTGACTGATTACAGACCGTGAAATATGCGAAACACGTAACAGTCTTTTGAAGGATCCGACCGTTATTAATTTCCTAAACCTAATTTATCTATATTACGCTTCAGACTGTAGACTCCCATACAATCGGTCGAGTTATGGTCCACAAACCTCCGATCCCTACAAAAAATACCAATATGTAGAGGTACCGTTTAAAAATAAGATCTTTAACCACACTCTCTTATGCGACTCTTTTATTTACTTCTGTGTTTTTTACTAAATTTTTTAGTCGAACCTTCAGTCCCTAAATAAAATATCTACTTTGTTTCATAAGAAATTAAGTAATTTTGTATAACACAAATCGACGATCTCTAGGTTGTATAATGTTCTGTCTTTATCGGGAAGGGAGGACTTCGAATAGTCAGGTCAAACCGAGTCAACGAGTCAGTACAGGCTGACGCTGGGGTACCTGACATCGTGCGGTCCGAAGTGACAGGTAGTGGATGAGGGCCTCGAACGAATTTGAGTACAGGTAACTTAGTTACTACGGTAGGTTGGTACAGCAGGAGACAGTAGGGGAAGAGGACGAAAGTTAGAAAGGGTCGTAGTCCCAGAAAAGATTACTCAGTCAAGAAGCGTAGTCCACCGGTTTCATAACCTCAAAGACGAAGTCGTGGTCAGGAAGGTTACTTATAAGTCCCGACTAAAGGAAATCCTACCTGACCAATCTAGAGAAACGTCAGGTTCCCTGAGAGTTCTCAGAAGAGGTCGTGGCGTCAAGTTTTTGTAGTTAAGAAGTCACGAGTCGAAAGAAATACCAAGTTAAGAACATAGGTATGTACTGATAACCTTTTTGGTATCGAAACTGATCTGCCTGGAAACGACCGTTTCATTACAGAGACGAAAAATTATACGACAGATCCAACCAGTATCGAAAAGAAGGTTCCTCGTTCTCAGAAAATTAACGTACCGACGTCCATGGTAGGGGTAACTAGAACCTTGGGTTCTTTTATTTCAGAGAGTGACAAAGGTGACAAAGGGGAAGATAAACGGTACTTCACTACCCTGGCATATGACACTAGAATCAAAAGACTTACAACTCAAAATTCGGTTGAAAAAGTGAGAGGAGAAAAGTTAAAGTAGTTCTCCGACAAATCAAGAAGAGAAAGACGGTATTCCCACCACAGTAGACGTATAGACTCCATTAACTATAAAGAGGGCCGTTAGAACTAAGGTCGAACACGAAACAGGTCGGGTCGTACTACATGAGACTACATGTAGTACTACATGGGGCGAACTACATGAGACGTATATTCAATTTGTTCGTCCCACTATTACATGTCAGAGCTGTATGAGGAAAGGACTAAACCTTGGTCAGACAACAAGGTACAGATCAAGATTGACAACGAAGAACTGGACGTACTTCGAAAATCAAACTACTTATTTCGTCTGTTATTTATAAACGGTTTCACGGTTCTATTAGTCCGATAACGATGTCTATTCCGTCAGTCTCCTTCGAAAAGACAACTACACTCTCCACACCACGGCCCAAGGTCCTTCAATCGGAACACTTCTCAACGAAAAGTCCGTGTCCCCGAGTCACACATGTTTCCAACACTGGCCCGTCTCTTGGACTCAGAACCACGTCATCTCCCCGGTCACCTCGTCCTCACTTTCACCCTCCGGCTAATCCTCCGACGAGACATTTTATTCTTCGACACCACCGGACCTAGTCCCGCCAGTACCACCACTGTCTCTCTCTTCTACCACACATGTCCTACAGAGACTTCCCACCTTGATTACCCCAAACAACTTGACCCACACCCTCACTCCAATCTACCTCTTTAGTTCCTACTCAGGGTTCAACGAGTGATCTCCTTGACTTACCTACCCACACGGTAATTGGCTGTGTCTTTTAACGGACTTTCTTTACCTCCTGTGTGTTGTTTCCGTTTTCCTTCATACTACCGACCGTCGAGAATCATCTCAGATCGGTGGGTGTACAAAAATAAGGGTAAGAGAACGAGAAATGGTTTTATTTTCGAAAAGTAGACGATATCTGAGAAACTTGTGTCACATTGGACACACAGTAGTTATTAAATACGTCACAAGAGTTCATTTACGTGATCACAGGTTCCGGAACACTAAGACTAGACCAAAGAGTCTTATAAAGTGTCCCGTCTATACTTTCCCTTCCAAATTTTTGTTTTTTTACGGTAGTAAATAATCATACCGAGTTAAATTTCCCGATATTAATTTAAAATGGATACCATTGAGTAGAAAAGTATCCACACAGATTTCCAATAACAAGAAGGTCCTGGACAACATGATTATGGACGTGAAACAAATTTCCCTGGGCTTGTCGAACTAACCATACAACACGAAAGTCAACTAAAAAAAGGGTACATTTAGTGGTCTTTCTGAAAACCTCCATTTGAAACGTTGGAAGGTGGACTGTAACCTACATTATATCAATGTAAAATAAGAATAGACAACAATAAGAATATTATTATTTCTTGAACAATATTTGTTTTATAGAAGTCACTTCCACTAAATCTTTCATGTCATTCAATATGTCAGTAAATATTAAAACTATGGTTCTCCGTTATCTAAAAGGTCAAAAAATTTTTTTAAATTAGCATACTACGAAGTATAAGACACGTCAAAACATAGTAGGTGAAAAAAAAAAGGTGGATTGTAGGATAACACTGAAAGGCATAGAATAATTGATAATGACTTTCTGTTATAGAATTTACCGACACATGGTAAGACGACGTACCTCGATAGTAAAAGGACAACAACTCATAAATCTAATAAACGACAAGAAACATCTCTTGAAATTTTACTTCTCTTCTTCAGTCTGTTAAAAATGTCTTGTGTTTCAAAATTGCTGTTAAAAATGTCTTGTACCTCAAAATTGCTTTCTTCGTTAGAAGATAAGTTTCTTTTTCAGTAAACATTTTGACATTTGAAGAGGTCCTTCGAAATCTTCTTACGAACCCCGTAGACTTGTTATCGTCATTTTTCGGGATTAGAGGACCCGAGAGACGAGAACGTCACGAAAGGACACAGGACCTCCACGGTCTCTCTTTGTCCCTGAGGGAAACGGTTCGAGGAGTTGTAGCAAAGAGTGACTTTAGAAACGGGACCAGGAAACCTTAGAGATAAAGTAAACATCGACCGTGGAGACTTAGAACGAACCATCGTGACGTCCTTGATTCCTCCATCCGTGTCGGAAGAATCCTGTCAAAACCCGATGGTCTAAACGTACCGAGGGAGGAGTCGGGACAGGAAGGGATCCCGTCAGGGAGTTCAGAGTCGTTCCACGTAGGAAGACTAATAGGTGTTCCCTTCGGGTATCGATCATATCTAATATCGATCATATATAATGATATAGAACATAAAAATTGTGGATACGTGTATGGGTAAATCCATACTTAACGTAGACAATTTTGATATTTTACTCTGTTTTCTTCGGTCAGTCACTTTTTCTCCGTAACGAACCATTACAACAAAGAGAGACGACCGGAAAAGGTAATGACCTCAACAGTCAGTCCGATCTAGGAGTCCACGGTATCACGTTCCGATAGTCAGGAAGTCCCTAGTCTTTGACGAGACGGGGTGACAGTTGTTGACCACAGTGTACCTTGCACGTGTACGGAGTACAATTTCCACCACTACCCATCTCGACCTGAACTTCAGACGGATCTTCCACTGTTAATAAAAACATAAAGGGAGGAGAAGAATTCCCGAAGGGACCACCGAGTCTCCATTTCTTGGACGGACGGTTACGTCCTCTGAGTCCAAGCTAGGGACTCAGTCTTTCTAGGGGACCTCTTCCTTTACCGTTGGGTGAGGTCATAAGAACGGACTTCTTAGGGTACCTGTCTCCTCGGACCACCCGATGTGAGATGTCCCAACGTTTCTCAGTCTATGTTGAATCGATGATTTGTTGTCATTTAGAGAAGAATTTTCTTGTATCACGAAGGGGTCTCCGAGTCACCATTTCTTAAACGGACTGTCAAGTCCTCTCTGTCCTCTACTCTCAAGTTAGGGACTCCGTCCTTCTAGGGAACCTCCTCCTTTAACGTTGGGTGAGGTCATAAGAACGGACCTCTTAAGGTACCTGTCTCCTCGGACAACCCGATGTCAGGTACCCCAACATTTTGTCAGCCTGTACCGAATCGCTGATTTGCTGTCGTTACTCGATCTGATATTTTCTCAAAACGGAAACAGACCAGTAAGGAAACAGTGTGAACCAGACATGAGATGTACACGACACGAACGTCCGTCCCATTGTACAACACGAAAGAAAAACAAACTATTAAACCGTCTATTTAGAAGTACCCACTTCATGTTCTACCAAATCGAACGATTCGAGACACACTCGTAAAAGGGTTGTGTGTTTAACAAATTTTTTGTTTGTTTGTCATAAAGACTACCTGTATCAACGATACCTTAAGAGATGACCTACATAGTCCCTTCCTGTCGTCTCTTTGTTTAAGTCTAAAATCGTCATGTAGGTAGAGTATAAGGAAACGTCTCTTCTTCTTTATACCCGATCAATTTTCCTTTTCGTCAACCTAATCCTTCCAGAATATAAATCACTACTACACCATATTCCTTGGGATCTGTTATAAGTGTAACCAGTACACAATTGTGGAGAATAATCAGTATATTTAGACCCTAAATGTTAGTCCAGAAATATTGTACGTGGTTGGTGATTTGACATGAATTGGATGGATGGAGGGTAAAACGAATCACCCCATCACCCCAAAATAAATAGACTATTTTATAAATATAGAGACTATTAACTACAAGTATAAAATCATTTAAAGTTCATGGAAGGACACGAGAAGAAAGAAAAACAGGTTTAACAATCATCCCTGAAAAACAAGGTCTTATTGTTAGATCCACTCTACCCTTATAACTAAACACGGTCCACGTTTTCTCAAAGTCACGTAAAGACATCTCATATAACGATTGAGTCTGAATACGCTCAATGCGTTCTAATCTGTCCTATTTTATCTTCTCGTACATTTGACCTTTATCGAAACTCATATTATCCCTCAGAAGATATCGTCACAGTGAACCCACCTAAGACCACCATATGACGTCCCAGGATTGAAGCTAGGACGGGCAAAGTTGTGACATAGTCATAGACCTCACTTCTTTTACCTATGACGAATAGTCGTTGAACACCTACTAGATTTCGACATCTAAATCAAAAGTAACTAAGGAATACAAAATAAAAAAGGATTACTAAACTTTCCATTTGAATTTTTAGATCACAAAAATTTAACACCGGTCAAATTTGGAAAAATATTTATACGAATCTCGACATAAAGTGATAAATAGAGTAATATGAATATATAAGTAATAAAAAAGTTAACTCTATACTAACTGTATATTGCAACATAATCAAGATCTACATATCGTATTACTAAACCAAATACAGGTTTAAGTAAGTAAGAATCATATAGACTTTCACGGAAAGAAAACGGTATCCTCACTACCTTTTGACCAGATCCTGTTTTGATTTTGTTCTTAAAATTTAAATAATCTGGTCCCTGACAAAGAAGATGAAGAAACAAAAAGTATATCAAGAGTTGTAATATTAAACCTATATTAACTATAAGAAAGGTATTACAACTAAACTACACTAATTTTTATATATATTCATGATTCGGAATCCCTCAACATTCTATAACAAATGTACGAAACTCAATCCCGAGGAGGATTATCTAACAAACTCAATACATGATTTTGTAGATACGAACTAATAAACCGTAGTCTACGGATTTGTATCTTTTATTATCGGGTTAACTTCTGGAGACTGTAGGTGATCAATAATACAATAAAGTCTGGGTATCATTTAGTAGTTAAACTTATATCATATACCTCGAAGAAAAGACCCTGAATAAAAAGGAAAATTATCTTACGAAAACTTTTCTTCACACATCATCTACTCAGTTCTCTAGACTGGAAACAGTGATACAGTATACACTACAGTGATACAGTATACGCCTACACTGGACAGTGAAGAACCCTAGTCCATAAACACGAACTCTCATTTCATTCTCCCAATTTTTAGTTCTAGGGAAGCCTGAGAAAAAGTTCAGCACAATGGTAGACACCTCAGACCGTCAATGTCATTAGGATAGTTTCATCCTACAAAACGTCTTGGGGTCAACCAAACTCCGTCACGGAGACTGAGGAGACTGAACCCCATTGTCGACAAAGAACACACACCCGGTGTCTAAGATCCTAAATACATTCGACAGTAACCTTTCGTACGAGTAAAAAGTACTCAAAAATAAAACTTTAAGAAATATTTAATATAAACGTCCACAGTCCTCATAGTCCTTACAACGGATTGAACACTCACTGACCTTTGTGTAGACGAAAACTAAAAACTCTTATCTGTTAAGAAATTAAGTCCAATAGATAGATTTATTCTGTCCGTTTAGGTATTGTGTAAAAGAAAAACGTCTTCTCGTTAATAAAGGGTATATTGAACGTACTACGTCTAAAAAAACAAAAATAAAGGGTGATTTTGTATTTGAAAGAAATCGAAATAGACAAATCTTTAATTACTAGTCAAACGTATTTTTACAATTACACCTTTTACATTTTACACAAGATGAGTTATGGGAAACGACATGTAGAAAAGAAAACCAACAATTACGTCTTGAGAAAAAGTACTTCCTTTTAACATGAAGAAATGAGTTTCCGATTTAAAGGAAACTAAAGCACCAAGTTACACCAATTTAACTCATAGTCTTGGTTCACAACTTTTTCTCTTTACGAGAACTTAATATTTAGGATATAAGTATCGATAGGACACAGAATACTCTTTAATGTTAGATCTTTTCAAAATTGAGTCACAAATATTAACAACCGGTATGAATATGTTTATGATATACTACCATAGTTTTTTTATCCTTTATGATAAAGACGAGAACTCATCCTTATTAAAATTTCCCTTTACTCTTCTTTACAAAATTCAATTCTTTACAAAGAATGTACAGATTGTGTACGACGACGACGACGACGATGATTCAACGAAGTCAGGACAGACTGAGACGTTGGGGTATCTGCCGTTGGACGGTCCGATCTTATTGTGTTTAGTACTGTTGCAACATATACGTACACACACACTATCAAGACCGTGTAAATTGACACATATACTTTAAGGACAATTAAACTTTACATATGTAGATCTAAATAAGATCTTAACTCTTATTACAATAAGGAGTCTATGAAGTAAAGTATTTACATCATGAAACCAGTTTACATGATACTTCATATCCTGATGAAAAAAAAAATTCAACCCGCATATCAACGAAATGTTAAGACATAACCAAAGACGACATCTTTCTTCACTTTGTCAATATACATATGTATATAGGGACGATAGGGTGGGTAGACACAGTGGTATTTCGTGGTTATAATCTAGTTTAAGATTCTATGACTTATTAAGAATCAATGTAAAATGAAATAAAGACTGGAACTCGGAATCCGAAGATGGTCAAATATCCTAAACTACGAATTTATAATTTTAATTTATAATGACAGAAGGGACCACCGAGTCTGCCATTTTGCAGACGGATGTTACGCCCTCTGGGTCCAAGTTAGGGACGGAGTCCTTCTAAGGGACCTCTTCCTTTACCGTTGGGTGAGGTCAGGAGAACGGACCTTTCAGGGTACTTACCTCCTCGGACCATCCGATGTCAGGTACCCCAGTGTTTCTCAACCTGTGTTGACTCGCTGAAGTGATACGAGATATTTTAATTCAAAACTTTAAAGTATAAGTAAACTAGTCACATTGATCAGTTCCGTATACGTAATCGTAGAAAACGACACTTCCGGACCCCATATCGATTCGGGGTACCTATCCTTTCCTTCCCAGACGATTTGTACTTACCACCCACCTAGATCTGTTACCGCCCAGTCACTTCTTCTCAAACACGTAGTGTTTCCAGTTTTACCAGATTTTTGATACCTTAGTCAACTTCGTCTTATACACCTGTTCCGTTCGTCTCATAGTCGATTAAGTACTGACATTGTGGTACATATTCCCCTTTCCAAAGATTAATGTCACGACTTAATTAAAAGGAAACGGAGAAAGTGTTAAGGTCAACTCACCTTTTGGAACAGAGAAAGATCCACAAAACGTCGATCTTGTCTACCACCCGGAAGTTCATACAAAACTTGATTCATTTCCGACCCCGTATCTTTATCTTAGTGTCTCTGGAACTATATATGTTGTCAGAGTTCTTTATCCGTACTTCGAAGAAGTGAGACTCTCGTTGTCTTTCGTTCATAATCTTTCGGTTTCGTAAGAAAGATGCACGTACGTCGTAAAATTAAATATTTAGGTCAGGCACTGGAAAATTTTGATTAAATACGTATATTATATTAAAATCAGTTTTAGTCAGACTCTAAAGCCACTCTTGAACTTTCTTACTAGATTACCTTTTTATTTATTCCCTCGAAAGGTCCCTTGAAAGGTTTATCTCCTCGTTACTCATTATTACCACTTTTTAATATTTGTGTCTAGATACCTTGTTATGAACTCAGATCTTTATCTAAGTCGTTATATATTTGTTATATTACTTTATACAAGGTTTTTTTCTTTCTAATTTCAACACAACCCCTCGACTCATCGTCAAAAAAAATTTAATAAACGTAGTTGAATAAATTGACATATGGTCACATTTTAACTTTATTTAATCACTTGAATTACTTTTTTAACTACTTTAATTACTTTTTTACAATATCTTTTGGATTTCATTGCATTTTGTCTTGTATATATATTACCTTGACACTTTCCTATACAGAAACCCCCGAATTTCTTTATCTCTTTGTTTCCTTTTATATCTAAACTTTTGATAAAATTTACATATAAACTATTGTCAAAAATCTTGCTCCCCCTTTTATCTGTATGTGGATATACTGACTATTCTTTATACATATTTCGTGTCAGTAGGGAACTTTAGATATCCAATCCTGAGGACGTCTATGGTTTTAGACACCTACAGTTCAAGGAACATATTTTACCATATCATAAATGTAAATTGAATACATGTAGAAGGGCATATGACATTTATTAGACATCCGAGGGTATATGACATTTGTTAGACGGTCCGAGGAGACAGGTACCTTAAGAGGTCCGTACTTATGACCTTACTTATCGGTAAGGGAAGAGGTCCCCTAGAAAGGCTGGGTCCCTAACTTGGGTCCGGAGAACGTAGAGTCCGTCTAAGACATGGTAGACTCGGTGGTCTCTTCAAGGATCAAATGAATTATGTTATAATATTTATGTCACGGTTATGAGTCGATTAAGTTCAAAACGAAAACCCTTGAAGACTTTAGAAAGAAGTTTCACACAAATTAACACCAACCAACTTAGGTGTCTACCCCTTGGACTCCTACACCTCCCAACACACATATTTCGTGACCAAACGAAAATAGGGAGTTTGTAGTTCTGAAAATATCTACTTACCCGTTTTGTCTATTAAGTGTCTTTCCCTTTATCTTCATCATTTCACTTGTTCTTTTTTACAAGAAGTATTAAGACATACTTTCTGAAACACGTTTAAATATTATGTATCTACTGTGAATATTTAATAACTCCATTAAGGAGGGAAGGTAGTGTTTTTCTCTTGTAGAGTATAACCGTATAAACGTCGTTTTAAACATACAAAAATAAAATTTTTCTTTGGTCCTTGACAAGTAACGACTACTTCAGTAACCGTGTCAAGGAGGACCCTTACTTTTTTTTTCCATTTGGTGTCTTTTCATCTTTTTAACGATTTTGGGAAACCCGATCATTAGGACAGGGATCGTTAGGTAGGGTTCATTATGCACAAGTGTGGTACTAGTTTGACATAACAAAGGGTGTCATCGTTTATTAACCTTCATTGGAGTTACAAGTAGTCTTCTCTTTACCATACAATCACTACAATACAGTGATTGTATAATATAGTAGTACTGTATTAGAGTAGTTTAGTAATGTTACTTTTGATACTGCACTTGAATTCCACAGCACAATTTACCTTATCTTGGATATTATACTAAAGTTGTTATTATTTACACACACTTTCGATCATCCATCATTACTTCCATCAAGGTTATTTTACTATCGAATACCCTGTAAATTTTTATTAATTGTATCACAAATCACATTATAACGAAAAGGATATTTATTTATCTTTTTCTTTTAGAATTAAGGAGTGACACTTCGGTTAATATTCGTAGTACCTTAGCTTTGAGGGTCTGTACCTCAAAGTCTAGAGACTCCACTCACCCGCAATCCTTTACTCTATCTAGTTTATAAACCGGAAAAAGAATATCAGGGACAGTACGTTAAGTCGAGATTTCTGAGGAAGTGATTGTCCTCTTCGTCACTCCCGTCCAAAGTGTTCAAAGTTCGGGTAATCGGGTCGGAAAAGTGACAGGTCGAACGACTTTAAATAAACTTGTAAAATGTTGAAAATACAGACACACCACCCCCACTCTCCTCCCCTCCATCCTTATTGAATACCACTAAAAATGTCCATTAAACTTCGTCTATTAAATATTACATTTTATTAATCTATTGGTTTCTTGTCGAATATATTTACTAGATTTAGGGTCTAATTCACTATTCTTTTTTAGTCTACATTTACGAGATGAGAAGTCTCTTGCAATCAGTCCTTCAAACTTAAAATGAAGAGATGTAGTCTCTCCTTCTTATATTCGACTTTATCATGACATTTACCGTCCAGACTTAGGTATCCACATCGTTTCTACCTCCGAACGTATACTCACCAATGACCTCTCACTGCGACCTCACTTTTCCTTCACACATCGGTAGTACTACTGTCCTTTTCTCTTATTTGTTGTCAATCTGATCAACAGTGAACCTTTTAATTGTATATCCTGTTTCGAATTCTTAGGTTCGGGTAAAAAGTCTGACATAAACATCAAACAGGAGATAACACTTCCTATGGCACAAACAGTGACCAAACTACCTCATAATCAGTAAACCCCGACGGTATTGTTTTATGGTATCTGACCCACCAAATTTGTTGTCTTTAAAGAGTCTCAGACCTCCCACTCTTAAGGTTCTAGTTTCACGATCACAAAGGGCAGAGACCACGCGAGAGACAGAAGGACCGAACGTCTGTTGGTGAAAAAACCATATAAGAACGTACCACGCATGTGTGTGTGTGTGTGTGTGTGTGTGTGTGTGTGTCTGTGTGTGTCTGTGTGTGTGTGTGTGTGTTTCTCTTTCGCGAGACAACAGAGAAGAATAATCCCATAACTAGAGTAGTACTTCCAAGATGAGAGTACTGGAGTAGATTTGGATTAAAAGAGGTTTCGGGGTTGAGGTTTATGTAACCTCCAATCTCAAAGTTGTATGTTTAAATCTCCTTGTGTCAAGACAGGTATCGCTTACCATTAGAACGGTTGTCCTGGGATAGAATATAAAAAAATTGGAATTTCGTTTCTCGAGTAACGTGTACATGACGGTACCTCTAGTCTCAGTAATAACTAATTAATTTTCACTATCGAAAATTAAAACATGAGTAACACTATACTTTAAGTTAGTGTGAAAGTATCATCAGGAACCTTAAATAAATTTTCTCAATCAGAGGACAATCTTACGATTCCTCGTTATCTAGTCAAGTGCACCAAAAAAAAAAAAAGGAAAAGATTGTACAAAATTTACACGATTTAAAAGATTCTACTTTATTTAGACACTCTAACGGAGTTTTCTACATTAAGATGATCAAATACCAATTTAGATCTAATACTTGAACGTATGAAACTTCCTTTTTTCACTTACAAATACATGAGATATGTAGTTTATAACCTATCTGAAGTCGTACTCTCTATTTCCTTCTTTAGTATGTAGGACTCGAACCGGTTGTGTGGAACACTGGTTGGATCACATAGATAAAACACGGTTTTATTACCCAATCAGGACAGTGAAGTCCATCATAATAACCGCGGAGTTAGGAGGCGAATTTATTATTCTATCTCACCTCGTTTTTGAGGTTTGAAAGTCAAAAAAGTAGAGAGTTCTCCGTCTTTTCAATTCTTTAGGGGACAAAAACTGAAAACGATTAGGACAATCGTTCTGGCCCTCGTCTGACACCGAGTCTAATACTTGAGGAATAACCGTTTAAGTCTTAATTTAACCTCTTTCATCCCTTTTGGTGATCTGGTAAGTCCATACTGGATTTAGTTTAGGAAATGTTAATATATCATCTTCACTCTTTATCTAAATTCCTTGATCTAGACTATCTGTCTCATGGACTACTTGATACCTCCTTCCAAACACTGTAACATTTCCTCTGTCCCTAGTTCTGGTAGGGGTTCTTTTTCTTTACGTTTTTTCGGTTTTACCGACAGACTCCTCCGGAAGGTTTATCGACACTTTTCGTTTCCTCTTTTCCTTTTTATATGGGTAAACTTACGTCTCAAGGTTTCTTATCGTTCCTCTCTATTCTTTCGGAAGGAGTCACTAGTTACGTTTATTTATCTCCTTTTGTTGTCTTACCCTTTCTGATCTCTAGAGAAGTTCTTTCAATCTCTATGGTTCCCTTGTAAAGTACGTTTCTACCCGTGTTATTTCCTGTCTTTTCCATACGTGGATTGTCTTCGTCTTCTATAATTCTTCTCCACCGTCCTTATGTCTCTGTTCGATATATTTTTTCTAGAAGTGCTGGGTCTATTAGTGCTACCATACTAGTGAATAGATCTCGGTCTGTAGGACCTTACGTTTCAGTTCACCCGGAATCCTTCGTAGTGATACTTGTTTCGATCATCTCCACTACCTTAAGGACAACTCGATCAAGTTTAGGACTTTCTACTACGACACTTACACGAAGTGAGTTATACGGTCGTTTAAACCTTTTGAGTCGTCACCGGTGTCCTGACGTTCTCCAGTCAAAAGTAAGATTAGGGTTTCTTTCCGTTACGGTTTCTTACGAGTTTGATGGCGTGTTAACGTGAGTAGAGTGTGCGATCATTTCATTACGAGTTTTAAGAAGTTCGGTCAGAAGTTATCATTCACTTGGTACTTGAAGGTTTAAAAGTTCGACCAAAATCTTTTCCGTCTCCTTGGTCTCTAGTTTAACGGTTGTAGGCGACCTAGTAGCTTTTTCGTTCTCTCAAGGTCTTTTTGTAGATAAAGACGAAAAAACTGATACGGTTTCGGAAACTGACACACCTAGTGGTGTTTGACACCTTTTAAGAAGTTCTCTACCTTTATGGTCTGGTGGACTGGACGGAGGACTCTTTAGACATACGTCCAGTCCTTCGTTCTCCGTCTTGACCTGTACCTTGTTGTCTGACCAAGGTTTATCTATTTCCTCATGTAGTTCTGACATATAACAGTGGGACGAATAAATTGAATATACGTCTCATGTAGTACGCTTTATGACCCGACCTTCTTCGTGTTCGACCTTAGTTCTAACGACCCTCTTTATAGTTATTGGAGTCTATACGTCTACTATGGTGGGAACACCGTCTCTTACTTCTTCTTGATTTCTCGGAGAACTACTTTCACTTTCTCCTCTCACTTTTTCAACCGAATTTTGAGTTGTAAGTCATTTGACTCTAGTACCGTAGACCAGGGTAGTGAAGTACCCTTTATCTACCCCTTTGTCACCTTTGTCACAGTCTGAACTCAAAAAACCCGAGGTTTTAGTGACGTCTACCACTGACGTCTGTACTGTAATTTTCTGCGAATGAGGAACCTTCTTTTCAATACTGGATGGATCTGTCGTATAATTTTTCGTCTCTGTAATGAAACGGTCGTTTCCAGGAAGATCAGTTTCGATACCAAAAAGGTCATCAGTACATACCTCTCAACCTGACACTTCTTCCGACTCACGACTTCTTAACTACGAAAACTTGACACCACAACCTCTTCTGAGAACTCTCAGGGAACCTGAAGTTCCTCTAGATTGGTCAGATAGGTTTTCCTCTAGTCAGGACTTATAGTCAGGACCTTCCTGACTATAATTTCGACTTTGAGATTATGAAATCGGTGAACTACACTTCTTGACTGATTAATCTTTTCTGGGACTACGACCCTTTCTAACTCCCGCCCACCTCTTCCCCTACTGTCTCCTACTCTACCAACCTAACGTAGTGGCTGAGCTACCTGTACTCAAACTCATTCGAGGCCCACAACCACTACCTGTCCCTCCGGACCGCACGACGTCAGGTACCCCAACGTTTCTCAGTCTGTGTTGACTCACTGACTTGGCTTGACTTGACAAAAACTGAACGACTAAGAGAGTATGTAGATATAAATTGCTATCAAACTTCGTCTAAAAAAAAAAATCATATGACACCATCCCCGTAACACGACATGTACCTTTTTATAGAGTTAGTTTTAAGTCTTATTGACTTTTATCTTAGACACAAACGAAAAATCAAACAAACGAAAACAGAAAATAAAGTGAGTCAAGAGAAAACTCCGAGACGACGACGATTCAGCAAAGTCAACACAGACTGACGACGATTCAACGAAGTCACCACAGGCTGAGACACACTGGGGTATCTGTCGTCGGGGTGGGTCGAGAGGACAGGGACCCTAAGAGATCCGTTCTTGTGACCTCACTCAACGGTAAAGGAAGAGGTTACACACTTTTACTTTTCACTTTCCCTTCAACGAGTGAGCACAGACTGAGAATCGATGGGGTACCTGACGCCGGATGGTCCGAGGAGGCGGGTACCCTAAAAGGTCCGTTCTCATGACCTCACCCAGTGGTAAAGGAAGAGGTAAACTCCCAGATCCGTCTTAATTAAATCTTTCTTTAGACTCGCCATTCCAAGAAAAATATTATACTGACTACTAAAATACATTTACTACTTTATATCAAGATTAATAAAAGAGAGAGAAAAAAAAAAAAAAACGGAATTTGGTCTTGTTTCTAGTTTACAAAAGTCTTACTATTTTGAAAACAAAGATAAGTAAAACAAAGGAAGTCAACTCCCCATCACCTCTTTCTAAAAATACGAATGTAAACATATTAAAGTAGATGACGAAAGAACCAAAGAAGAGAAAAACATATCCTCGTATCAAATAAACGAAGATCCTTCCTCCGACCTAAAATTTCTTGTATCTTTGAGTCTTTTATGAACATCTGTGACAATAGGAGGGTCACAGGGGAAGTGGGTCGACTGTATTAAAATACGTTTACACACGTTAAATATCGTTAAAGGTTGTCGGTAACAAATATAATTAGACATAATCACAGACACATCTCCTAAACTTCAAGTTATTAAAAGACTTGTAATTTAGAGATAAGAACCTTTAGCAATCTAAAGGATGATAAATAAGTCATTAATTATGTCGATACTACTGTATTATACCGTAAATAAATTTCTACGAAAAACAAAACGATGAAAACCGAAAAATTATACCATAAAATAATTCTGTATTTTTAGAAAAAAAGGACAAATTCCATTTTCAAATACCCTGTTATATATACTTTTCCAAAAAGAAAAAAAGAGAAAAAGTAACAGACTGATTTGTATAACTATTTATTTGTGTATTGGGAAACGAAAACGAAATTAATTACGAAAGAACCCTCTGAAAATCCTTCTTTACACTATATTAATATTCACTCGTTTTTGTAATTACTCGATAGTTCCATTAATTTTTTGATGAAGGGATATACGAAGATAGTCCCCGAAGGTCTTTTCAGAGTCTCCTTAAATGAAAGAAAAAGAAAAAAAAAAAAAAATGTTAACAAATTAATTGAACTCTTTTTAGGGTCCACATGGGAATGATGTTCATATGAAGTCTCTTTCACCACTGACATTACACACGTCTCCACAGAAGTGGTCGTCCTTCTGGTTTCACAAAACAAAAAGTCCATTTTAAACCCATATTAAATAAAGCCGTCTTCAAATTCGTACATTCGTCCTATTAACACAGTAAATGAAACGGTGTATAGAGAATTTTAGTTAGTAATATAATCAACGAAGTATTTGGACAAAATATCTTTTACAAGTGACGAAAAGAGATACAAGTATGTAAGGAAACGGACCTGAAGAAATCCCTTCTCAAAAGGAATGTCTTGAAAGGAGGGGTCCGACACAGAAGCCCTTTCCTGAAAATAGACGTTGTTAACACACCAAAAGGGTCGTTCATTCACGACACCTTGTTTATCTACCTAAGGACGACAGAAGAGATGTTTGGGTTCATAAAACCTCTTCGAATCGTCCATGAGTGACTTTCTTTTTTTGTTTTTTACTGAACTGGAATTTCTCTTTGTTTATTGATTAGTGTTAGACATGAACCAAAAACAAAACCCACATAGAGAATTTGACTGATTGTGAATAGTAACGGACTATGAGACGTCGTGAAAGTGTACATTCAGTTAATTCAGAATCTCATGGAATTCAGATGGACACTCCATTTTGACAATAAGACTAATAAGACTATTCGGTGTTTTAATTTTCTGTGAACGAGGAACCTTCTTTTCGACACTGGTTGGATCTGTCGTATAATTTTTCGTCTCTATAATGAAACGGTTGTTTCCAGGTAGATCAGTTCCGATACCAAAAAGGTCATCAGTAAATACCTACACTCTCAACCTTGTATTTCTTTCGACTCACGTCTTCTTAACTACGAAAACTTCACACCACAACCTCTTCTGAGAACTTTCAGGGAACCTATTGTTCCTCTAGTTTGGTCAGTTAGGATTTCCTTTAGTTACGACTTATAAGTAACCTTCCTGCCTACGACTTCGACTTTGACATTATGAAACCGGTGGACTAAGCTTCTTGACTGAAACAATCTTTTTTGGGACTACGACCCTTCTAACTTCCGATCTCTTCTTCCCCTATTGTCTCCTACTCTATCTACCTACTGTAGTGACTGAACTACCTGTACTCAAACTTATTCGAAGCCCTCAACTACTACCTGTCCCTTCGGACCGCACGACGTCAGGTACCCTAACGTTTCTCAGTCTGTGTTGATTCACTGACTTGACTTAGACTTGACTTGACTTCCTTAACTCCTCCTTCAGACGGTTCTAACATAGCGACAAACCGTCACCTTGATCCTTAAACTCCCGAAAACCAAGTTCATCTATACTACACGAAAGAAATGTATTACAAGTGAAAAGGAAACCACAAGACAAGTCACGGTCGACGTACCCATCGTGACTTACCTTCCTTAAGACCACGTCTAGGAACAAAGTAAAGACATAAAGAGTCGGACCGGTTCCGATAATCTTAGAGATGGTGTCACCTTATGTCCAGTGGAATAGAGAAGGGACCTCGTGTGGTCATCGGAAGAAAGGGAGCATCGTCGGTCCCTAGAAACCTTTACATTAAACCTAGTACAGTATGAAGACGAATTTTCGGAAGTCACTAAAAGGTAACATGTATCTTATTTTAGGTTTTATAATAAAAACAGATATTCTGGACCGTGTAAGACCGAAGACGAAGAGAGAGGGAGTGAATTCGTAGTCGACTAGTGTGTCTCAAGAACCTTCCGGAGTGCGAGAAGGAACGGAGTCCTGGAAACATCAACATAAAAGGAAACAGACAAAAAGAAATTTAGAAAGACGGAAATCGACTATGAAGTGTAAAATCGGGTTTACAGTAAAAGACTTTACTATGGAAGATATCGAAGGGTTGGATTCGGGAGAACAAAATAAATATAAGGAAGGGAGAGGTCATAAATACGAAACGAAAATATCAATGAATCATTAATGATTGTCAGTCCTTCAGGAAGGTTAAACGGTCGGTGACCCGTGAACCCCCTACGCCCAACGAAGATCAAAGACCGAAATTTTTATTATGACGACACCCATAAATACATGTTTAAAAATGTTCCTGTATAGAAAAGTCAAGGATACCCATATACGGATCCTCACCTTGACGATCCAGAACACCATTCAGACACAAATTGTAAAACTTCTTAACGGTTTGACAAAAGGTCTCACCTTATTCCTGATTCCGGAGAGTTTCTCTTGGTCTCGACCTGTCTGTTATAAATTTCGTCATTTTTGTGCCTGACAACTTTATCCCTCTTTCTGTAGAGTCATATCTTGACCCTAACTAAGACTTGTCTTGTCCCTTTTCACCCCCAAGTAACAGTTCCTTGTCCCACCCCCACCCCTAACCACCCATCTTTTAATGATTCTCCCATCCCATCAAGAAACGATTTGACGACATTTCCTAAGATTTTCTTAAGAACGACTTCTGACTGGTCTCACTAGTGAATAACAAAACCCCCTACCCCCTCCACTCTTTAAACCAATTTACAATTCCCACTAGTCTATAGTTCCCACCCTCTAAGACAGATTTGGAAAAATTATTCTAAGAACGATTTCAATCCACTATGTTTCTGTTTGTACGGTCAGATTCTCTGTTCCGGATCAACCCTCTTTATAAGTCTCCTCGGACAAATTTCCAATCCAACTAGATTCTCTCTGAGACAGTCTGGGTATTGTCTACTAAGTCATAATGGGAAGGTCTCGAAAAGAAGTTGACATAATCGTTCCTCCGAAGACTAGGTAAGAGAATTTAAAGGAAGTTGAGATGGGTCACTGTAAAGTAAATCGTAGGACAATACGGGTTCAACTCTTTAGAGGGTTACTGGTGGTCCTTCGGCTATAGGTTACGTTTTCGTTCTCTCAAAAATAATGGTTCGAGCTCGACCCCGAGGGTGGTTATGACTGCGTCACCGATATCCCTCCTCGGGCCTCGAGACCCAAAGTAACGAATATATCCCATAAGAGCGCGCTTTTTAAACTTTTTGTCCTCAAAGACCCAACCCTCTACAGATTGACCAATGGAAGACACCTTCCCAATCCACAACCCAAGACTAACCAAGGGTAAAGGGCCCGAACGGTACCCAAGACTAACCAGGGTCCCACCACCCCACTCCAATTCCCTAAAGGTTTTTAGAGAAAAGCCCCTTAAAAATGTTTTACCTCAGAAATTGTTTTACCTCATCGAATCCAGGAAGTTAGGTTGTCTATAAATAACTGTACTACAACCGACTCGACCCTATGTCAAAAACCTCATAAAAGAGCTTCGACCATTTCGACGAAATAAAAGACAAAGTAAGAATATTTAATTACAAAAACAAAACAAAAATCTTTGTAAATCGTCCAGACTATCGAATCAGGAGAAAACTTCAGAGTAAATAGGACATTTCTCCCTTTCTGTTGTAGTATATAATAGTACTCAAAGTGTCAAATTCTGTGACCAGGGTAAATTCATTCAACGATAAGGAAGGGGTTTATGTGAAAAATTCACACTTATAGAAAAAAAAGGAAAAAAAGGAAAAAAACAATAGAAAAGAAAAAAAAGGAAGAAAAAGAAAAAAACAATAGAAAGGGGTCCCTGACCCCTCGGACTACCCGACGGCAGATACCCCAGCGTGTCTCAGCCTGTGCTGACTTCGCTGCGTCGTCGTCGTCGTTGACGTTCTTACTAAAATTGATAGTGTGTTTGACAAAGCAGGATACCAAAAAGATGAAATGATGGCGGGTAGACATCATACAGTGCATAGTAGTTAATTGCGTTTAAGTTTGAATAAAACTCTTAAACCGTTACGAGGACTTTTATTAACCGACAGGACCCCTCGACTCTTAGATCGTAACAATGAGTCAACCTTTTTACTTCCGAAGGAGACTCACTGAGTTCGTCTCGAAGGATTGGAAGTAACTTCAATTGACGACGGAGAAGACACGACGACGACGACGACGACGATTCAGCGAAGTCAGTACAGGCTGAGACACGCTGGGGTATCTGCCGTCGGGTGGTCCGAGGGGGCAGGGACCCTAAGAGGTCCGTTCTTATGACCTCACCCAACGGTAAAGGAGGCGGTTACGTACTTTCAACTTTTACTTTCACTTCAGCGAGTCAGGACGGGCTGAGAATCGTTGGGGTACCTGACGTCGGATGGTAGCAGGCACCCTAAAAGGTCCGTTCTCGTGACCTCACCCCACGGTAACGGAAGAGGGAGAAGGCACGTCAATCACAGATTACACACGGTCGAGGGTAACATCACTAATATTAACGAATCCAATGTAATTATAAGTACCGTGTACGTAGAGTGGAATGTACCATGAGTAAGGGACTCAGAAACTGATTACATGGGAAAACGTAAAGTAGAACCGTACCCCTTGGTACTAAAATCTCCTACACTTCGTCTCTCGTCGACCCCCCTCTTACTTATGGGTCGTGGGCCACGGTCCTACTTGTATGACTACGTCTATAAGACTCTTCCCTAGAAAACTCTGTCCAATATTATTTCCGGTTCACCTTGGTTTCGACTAGAACGGGACCGTGGACTACGATCAGTTTCTCCACGAATCAAAACAAGAGAAAATAAGGTGAGAACCCAACGGTCGACGAAGTTCGGTCGACAAATCCGTGTCAATTTTATTTCCGGTCTTTAGTAGTAATACCATAAACTTTTATACGGTCATTAAAGATTTCGAATCTTTCAATCGTCATCGTATACCTACTTACGATTTTTGAATCTCTAGGTTTTCCTTTTATCAAATAGGAAGGATAGAGACGTCTTAATAAAAACGTCCCGACCTCCTCTCCCCCTTTACCTCTCAACACCAAATTACCCATATCTCAATGTCAAAACGTTCTACTTTTCAAGACCTCTAACGTGTTGTTACATGTATATGAATTATATAACTTGTATAGGAATTTTTACTAATTCTACTATTTAAAAACAATACGTATAGAATGGTGTTAACCTTATTTTTCTATAAAAATCCTGAGGTGAGAAATTATTTCTATTTAACAAATAATATGAGGAGAAGATCTCTTAATGTCCATAAGTCGTATACCTTCGAAAAGTCTGTAGGACGTGTTTGTTTAAGAAGAAATTGGGTCACAAAGAGTTTAACGGAGAGGGGGTTAATTTGATTGTAGAGAATTATCAGATACCTTGAATATAAACTTTTTCAAGGTAAATCCTTCTCCATTAAACTCCAGAAAAGGTCGAGTTTTTACAATAGTAAGAAATTTCTGTGGTATACTATTTCACCTTATACACTTTTATTCGTGACCTTTTGTTTCTAATTAAATCCCGAAGAGTAACAAAAGGTATAACACTGTTCGTGTCTTACATTACTATAAACTTACCATGTACACCCATTTGTCTGTTCCACCGAGACCCGATCCTCAAGACATTAGGTCAGTCGTGTGGTCAACCCACTTTTAGACCGTTATTCTAGAAATTTTTCAATAGTAACTTGTTCGATGTACTTTATAGTACGAGAAGTCTACAGTCCAATCGGACACTTTCTCCGTAATCTCCGTCTTGTATGATATGAAACACTAGGTAAATGAAAAGTAACCGCTGTTAAAAGGTGAAATCCATTTAGTCTTTGAGTACTACCAGACGTACCGACACCAATAATGACTAGTAATCTGGATTGACCTTTAGAGGTCACCTATACACTCTCACTCCCCACTCCCAAAAGGTCGTCCAATTATGGAAAGGTGTCAAACAAGTTATATGGATTGACTGATTAAGTCGTTGGAGAATAAAAATTTTACTCTTGTATACATGATTACCGTAATCGTCTCATCAAGGGTGAATACCCTTTGTAAAACAAAAGCTGAAACGTAAAGGATTTCTTTATTAATAAACCCTGTCACTACACTTAACCTACACGACCTCTTATCATATAAGTATAATTGAGTAAAAACATTCTTTATACCATATCTAGTCACTCCGGAAAGGGTGAATTTCGGAAATTTCAGTAGGAACAGAGAGTGCGAAGTAGGATAAGGGGAGTTACCACAGTAAGACGTTATAATATAGAAAATTTATCGAACGAATTTCTAGGATCTGACTTCCTTTTGGGTTCTCTTATCTAATATAAACTTTCACTGGATATAATGACAAATCAATAACAAAGACAAATCGAATGGATCATTACTTCTAATCAGTGGTAGATGGATCACTATCCACAAAACTAACACCTTTACGGTTTAGGAGAGAATAACGGAAAAAAACGGTATTTTGTTAAGAATGATAACGAAAATAAGTGAGAACTAACAAAAGAGATCCTTAAGATAACCTCTTTCAAGTTCAAAATTTTAATTTATATTTTAATGTAGGAACAAATCGTCGTCCCTAGGTGACTCTTTAGGGTAACTGTTGGAGACGACCCGAAAACTTCGTCTGCAAATTAATGGTAGATAACTAACTCGAACTAAACAGTGACCGTAGACCGATCCGTCTCGATAAGAAAGATCGACTCGTTCCGTCCGTCTGTCCACGGTTTTACCCTTTTCTCTACGTCGGTGACGTTGACCGGTCGAAGTCCACACCTACTTCCTTCACTTCACCAGTTCTCTGGTTTCTCCACGAGTCCGTCACTCCCGTGTCCCATCCGGTGACACTTTCCCTTAAACTCTGTTTCGTTTACCCTCGTGTCATTGAGTTTTAAATTCCGAATGTCAAGAGTCTTCAGGTCCGTCTGATACGATCTTGGGGACGGTCCCTCGTAACTCTGACTCGGAGTCAGAAACTTCTTATCCTGACTTTTCCCCACCCCAAAATTCCTTCAATGATCTTATTCTGGGTCTTTTTCTTGTTTTCTTTGAGTTATTTATTTTTAGTCTCTTTAGTTATCCTATAAATTGGTATGGGACTCCGGGAGTGTGTTACATTACGACAACGTCGTAAATTAAAACGAATAAATAAAATTTTAACTTCATGTCGACTAAATGATAGTTATATGACACAATTAAAGTCCATATATCGATACACTAAGTCAATATGTATATATACATATGTCAAAGAAAAGGTAATCTCCAATAATGTTCTATAACTTATATCAATGGACACGATACCCCGGAGGGACCACCGAGTCTGTCATTTCTTGGACGGACGTTACGACCTCTGGGTCCAAACTAGGGACCCAGTCCTTCTAGGGGACCTCTTACCTTTCCAATAGGTGAGATCATAAGAACGGACCTCTTAAGGTACCTGTCTTCTCGGACCACCCGATGTCAAGTATCCCAGTGTTTTTCAACCTGTTCTGACTTACTAAGTGTGTGTGTGTGTGTGTGTGTGTGTGTGTGTGTGTGTGGACACGACATGTGGTGTAGGAACAACGAATAGATAAAATATACATCGTCACACATAGACAATTAGGGTATGAGGATTAATTAGGGAGGGACGGAAAAGGCGAAATCATTGACTTCCAAATAAAAAACACGAAGATAAAGACACTCGGATGAAGACAAAACATTTATCTAAGTGAACATAATAAAAAATCCACGGTATATATTCACTATAGTATATTATAAACACAAAGACAGACTGAAGCGAATCATACTATGAGAGATCCAGACAGACATAACGACGTTCACCGTTATAAAGGCAGAAAAAATACCGACTCATATGTGTGTGTGTCGTGTCGTGTAGGAATAGGTAAGTAGACAACTACCTGTAAATTCAAGGAAGGTATAGAGACTAGGACATCTATCACGACGATACTTGTGACCTACGTGCATAGAAAAGTTCGATCAAAAGTAGAGAACACCTAGATACGGGTTCTCACCCTAACGACTTAGTATACAATAGAGATAAAAGTCAAAAACTTCCTTGGAGGTATGACAAAAGACATCACCGATCTGTTTAAATGTAAAGGTAGTTGTCACATCCTCTCAAAGGAAAAGAGGTGTAGAAGAAGTCGTGACTAATAAATGTCTGAAAATTTACTACCAGTAAGACTGGTCACACTCCACTATTCAGTAACACTAAAACTAAACGGAAAGAGAATATTAATCACTACAATCCGTAGAAAAGTACACGGACAACCGGTAAACACATAGAGGAAACCTCTTTACAGACAAATCCAGAAGATGAGTAAAAAATAACCTAAAAAAGGGAATTTATAATTCGATATACTCGACACCAACATAAAACCTATAATTGGGGAACGGTCAGTGTAGTGAATTTTTATAAAAGAGGGTATGGTATCCAAAAGAAAAACAAAACAATTACCAAAGGAAACACACGTCTTCAAAAATTCAAACTAATCTAAGGTTAAAAAATGAAAAAAGACAATAAAGATAACAGAACCCTGTGTCTGGATTCTTTTGTAACCATGTTAAAACAGTCTTACAAAACGAATACAGGAAAAATTCTTCAAAATACTACAGTACAGAACAGAATAATTCCAACAATTCAGTAAAACTCAAAAAAAAAAAAAAAAAACAGAAATCACACTCCCTTACAAGATTGAAGTAACCAAATGTAAATCGACAGGCCGAAAGGGGCACGGTGAACGATTTCTCTATTCAGAAAAGAGGTAACATATAAGAACGGAGGAAACAGTTTCTAATTAATTGGTACCTACACACCCAAATAAAGACCCGAGAGATAAGACAAGATAACTACATAGACAAAAACACAGTCACGGTACGATGAAACTAATAATATGGAAACATCATAATAGACCTCAGACCCTCCCAATATAGAAGTAGAAACAAGAGAAAGGAGTCTTAACGAAACCGTTAAGACTTAGAAGATACCAAACCAAGACATATACAAAATCCTAATAAATAAGATCAAAACACTTTTTACAGTTCCCATTAAATTGAGTTGTAAGTTTTTGATTCTAGTACCGTAGACCAGAGTAGTGAAGTACTGTCAATCTACCCCTTTGTTATCTTTGTCACTTTCTGAAATAAAAGAACCCAAGGTTCTAGTTACCCCTACCACTGACGTCGGTACTTTAATTTTCTGAGAACGAGGAACCTTCTTTTCGATACCGTTTACATCTGTCGTATAATATTTTGAAACGACTGTAATGAATCGGTCGTTTCCAGACATATCAGTTTGGATACTAAAAGGGTCATCAGTACATACCTACATTCTCAACCTGGTATTTCTTCCGACTTGCGACTTCTTAACTACGAAAACTTGACACAACAACCTCTTCTAAGGGAACCTGATGTTCCTCTAGTTTAGTCAGTTAGGATATCCTTTAGTTGGGACTTATAAGTAATCTTACTGACTACGACTTCGACTTCGAGGTTATGAAACCGATGGACTAAACTTCTCGGTCAAAGGACCTTTTCTGGGACTACGACCCTTTCTTTCTTCCGTTCTCCTCTTCCCCTGTTGTCTCCTATTCTACCAACCTATCGTAGTGGTTAAGTCACCTGAACTCTGACTCGTTCGAGACCCTCTACAACTTCCTGTCCCTCCGGACCGTACGACGTCAGGTACCACAACGTTTCTCAGTCTGTGTTGACTCACTGACTTGTTGTTTAAATTGTTCCTACTAAAATTTAAACATTTAACGAAACCCATCAAACCGGTAAAATTCTGATAACTAAGAGGGTAGGTTCATGATACGTCCAAGTTAGGACGAATCGAAGAATGTAGTGTGTTTTACTCTGAGCAAATCCCACCATACTGGTATCTAATCTTATAACGAAGAAGGTTAAGTTCTCGTACCCTATAGAAAGGTAAAGAAACTTAGTGGAAGTCAAAGGAAATAGTGACAATCTATCAAAAGTCGTATATCCAGAAAGTAGAGAAACCAATCCAAATAAGGATCTATAAAATAAAAAAACTACGTCAAAATTTACTCTAAAAATTTTGAAAGAGAAAGACTATAAAATGAATCACATTTCTTTACGTTGTTTATATACAAATAATTGAAACATAGGACAAAGGAACGACTTAAGTAAATAAGATTATCGAAAACACACCTCAGAAATCCCAAAAGGTATATCTCATCGTTGGGTAGACGTAGGACAAGAGAAGGTCAAACCCATGAAGAATAAAGAAAAAGAATAGACTAACGACACCGATCCTAAAAAGTCATGATATAACTTATTTTCACAACTACCATCTATAGGAACAGAACAAAGTCTTAAATCACCCTTCCGAAATCCGAAAAGTGTCAACTCATAATACAACCGACACCTAAACAGTATTTACCGAAAATAATACAACTGATAAAGTCATAAAATTTACTTACTCTATCACGACCTACAAGACTTTACCTTTTGATTCACTTTTATGTTTAATATAATATATTGTACATAAAACTCCCGTTTTATATGTTAGGATCGTTTTTCTTGGAACCCTGTATTCTGATGGCTTTCGTCGCTTTGCAGTGACCAGGAGTACTTCTGTCCCTTATATAATACCTCCTTCACCCATCACACAATCACAAATCCCGTGTTTTGGGTCTAGATCAGATGGTCCGAATTTAAAACTAAGATGGTGACTAACGAACATACTGAAACTCACTCAGTAAATTGAAGAGACACGGATAAAGGAGTAGACATTTCACCTTTGTCATCATCATGAGATATCCCATTGATACTCCGAATTTACTCGATTATAAACATTTTATATATCTTGTCACAGACCGTGTATTATTCGAGATATGTTTACAGACAATTCGTTTAATTTTTTCTTTTTTGTATGAAAGAGTCGAAGGGCTTTAATCAGTCTTCGATTGAAGTCTGAATTAAAAGGTAGAGTACATCCATAGGAAGGAAATCCTATAATTTAAAATTTTTTTCGTAACAAAGTTTAGGGACACCCTTTTCATATCAATTTTAAGAACAGTCGTCTAATGACCTATCCTTAAAAATGGAATTAGGAAGACTTTAATTCCTTTTTTAGTGTGATCAATGAAATTTGATCAAAAAGATACGTAAATGTGCGATTACCAAAATATTCATCTATAACAATACACAAAGGATATATGTCAATAAGATTATATAGATCAAGTCTACCGACTAGAAACAAGGGAGTACTCGTCACGAAACTGTCGATCCTTTTCATGGTGTGGTCTGACAAATACCTGAGGAAGGTATATATGTGTTACTTGATCAGCCTGTCTTCCATTACGCCAACCATATAACACCTATCGGTCCGGACTGACAATTGTATACTTTCTTTTCGGTAATCCATGTGACTCTGAAGTTTATTACTGAATCTCATTACCGAAAACAAAATTATTCCGAAACTCTCTAATTGGGGAAATTTGGAAACATTACGATAGGTCATTTCGATTCCTTTGGTAGTGATCCATTATTTATTCATTACCACAAGATATATACTGGAAAGTTTTAAACCTTTAGACCGAGAGGGATTCTGTTACTCGACATGAATTGAGTGTACAAACAAAGGTCACTCATCACTCCGATACCACTTATTACGAGACAAACGTAAACATGAGAAAAACCATGTCAACATGTTGAACTATCTTAACAAACTTTAATTAGTTATAATATCGAATTGATACTTCGACTATAACCTCTTCCTTTACCGGTGGGTGAGGTCATAAGAACGAACCTCTTAGGGACCCTGCCTCCTCGGACCACCCGACGGCAGATACCCCAGCGTGTCTCAGCCTGTACTGACTTCACTGAATCGTCGTCGTCGTCGTCGTCGTACTTCGACTATATTGTTAAACCCAATAATTACTAAAATTGGTATCAAGTAAGAAGGATCGAATTAAGGTTCTTTTACTCGTAAACTTTTCATAGGGAACCACTTCAACTACGGTCACCATACGACTATATCCAATCTTATTAAGAATAGGGAAGGACTCCTAAAAATACTTCTTAGTACTACCGTTATTAATGAGATTTTACATACTGTTTAAATAAGTTTATAAAAGATAGGAAATTATAAATATTACTGATCATAAGAAACCCGAAGGTACACCGAGTCGACCATTTCTTAGGCGGACGTTACACCCTCTGGACCCTAGCTAGGGACCCAATCCTTCTAGGGGACCTCTTCCCTTTCCGATGGATGAGGTCATAAGACCGGACCTCTTAAGGAACCTGACATATCAGGTACCCCAGTGTTTCTCAGCCTGTGCTGACTCACTGAAAGTGATCATAAGAAATACGACGAATCCATACATTTGTAGATATCAAATTTTTAAACACTAAATATTAAAACTAATATTTAGTGTTCAGGTAACTTGAGTAGTACCACTGTTAAAAATGAAATGAGGTACCGTATTTAAGATGACTGTCTTTATCACCTCACGTCCTCTCACCTCTATCTAACCTTACCTACATCTCTGACACAAAGAAACGAGGGTTTAATTCTGTAAACCTGATACCCCTCTGACTCTTCAACTCGGAGAGGTCCGTCGGGTAACAACAGGGACCGGAGAAGGGACCTGTAGTCCTTCTTCAGTCCCTTCCTTTCTATAGAAAGACACGAAGGGAGACAACACAGGACCACACACAACAGACGACGTGGGTCCGGACAGACCACCCTACTCTGGACTCGGTCACACTTTCCTCTAGACCTCTTCCTGTAAATAGGAGAGTAGAGGGTCCGGAAAAAATCTCAAAAGATCTTGTTAACGAGATACTTAACGTCCTCTAAGGATATTGACTAAAGAGGAATAGTAGGAATCTGTATGACTCCCTTATAGTCTTCTAGGGGAAATTTTTACTTAATAATATGTTTCTACGTCTTTGATAGACCGATTTAAACACCATTTTGACTTTCATCTAAAAAGTGAAGGTCTAATAGTTAAGTCCTAAATCGATTAGGTCATACACACATACAGACACGTATGTATCGTATATGTATTTCGAGGAAAACAACAACAATAAGTCAGTGAGTCAGCACAGGTCGACAAACGCTGGGGTACCTGACGTCCTGCGGTCCGGAGGGACAGGAAGTGGTAGAGGGCCTCGAACGAGTTTGAGTCCAGGTAACAGAACCACTATGGTAGGTTGGTAGAGTAGGAGACAGTAGGGGAAGAGGACGGAAGTTAGAAAGGGTCGTAGTCCCAGAAAAGATTACTCGTTCGAGAAGCGTAGTCCACCGGCTTCATAACTTCAAAGTCGAAGTCTTAGTCAGGAAGGTTACTTATAAGTCCCAACTAAAGGATATTCTAACTGACCAACCTAGTGGAACGTCAGGTTCCCTGAGAGTTCTCAGAAGAGGTTGTGGTGTGAAGTTTTTGTAGTTAAGAAGTCACGAGTCGAAAGAAATATCAGGTTGAGAGTGTAGGTATGTACTGATGACATTTTTGACATCGAAACTGATCTACCTGGAAACAACCGTTTCATTACAGAGACGAAAAATTATACGACAGATTCAAACAGTATCGAAAAAAAAGATTTCTTGTTCACAGAAAATTAAAGTACCGACGTCAGTAGTAGACGTCTCTAAAACCTCGGGTTCTTTTGTTTCAGACAGTGACAAAGGTAACAAAGGGGTAGATAAACGGTACTTCACTACCCTGGGTTTTTCTTCATAAAGAAAAACCTATAAGACTCAGTAAATATTTATAAAAGAATAATAAAAGAAATCGTAGGAACCTCTTCTCATCTTCATATTTTACATGTACATACTGATCCATACCGATCGTATGGTTAAATAAATTCTAAGATTTCCTGAAGAAACCGTATCAGTTATTTCGTCTTCATCTACAAAAAGACCTTGAGAGAACGAAAAAGGTACTAGGTCACCTACAACCGTTAAACTAGAGACCAAGGAGACGGAAAACATTTTGGTCGAACTTGTAGTCCTTCAAGTACCAAGTGCATAATGACTTCGGACCGAACCTCTTAAAACTCGTAATGAAATGATCGTACACTCTACTTATGTCCAGTACTTCGTTGTCAATCTTGACCTGTACCTTGTTGTCGGACCAAGGTTTATCCTTTTCCTCACGCAGTTCCGACATATAACAGTGGGACGAATAAATTGAAGATACGTCTCATGTAGTACTCTTTGCGACCTGACCTTCTTCGTGTTCGACCTTAGTCCTAACGGTCCTCTTTATAGTTATTGGAGTCTATACGTCTACTGTGGTGGGAATACCGTCTTTCACTTCTCCTCGATTTTTCGGAGAACTACTTTCACTTTCTCCTTTCACTTTTTCAACCGAATTTCGAGTTGTAAGTCTTTTACTTCTAGTACCGTAGGCCAGGGTAGTGAAGTGCCCTTTATCTACCCCTTTGCCACCTTTGTCACAGTCTGAAATAAAACCCCCCGAGGTTTTAGTGACGTCTACCACTGACGTCGGTACTTTAATTTTCTGCGAATGAGGAACCTTCTTTTCAATACTGGTTGGATCTATCGTATAAGTTTTCGTCTCTGTAATGAAACGGCTGCTTCCAGGTAGATCAGTTCCGATACCAAAAAGGTCATCAATACATACCGACACTCTCAACCTGACACTTCTTCCGACTCGTGGCTTCTTAACTACGAAAACTTGACACCACAACCTCTTCTGAGAACTCTCAGGGAACCTGACGTTCCTCTAGGTTGGTCAGGTAAGACTTCCTCTAGTTGGGACCCTAAGGAAGAAAGGACCTTCCTTACTACGATTTCGACTTTGAGGTCATGAAACCGGTGGAGTACGCTTCTCAACTGAGTAACCTTTTCTGAGACTACGACCCTCCCTAACCCCCGTCCTCCTCTTCCCCTGCTGTCTCCTACTTTACCGACCTACCGTAGTCACTGAGTTACCTACACTTAGACTCACTTGAGGCCCTCTACCACTACCTGTCCCTCCGGACCGCACGACGCTAAGTACCCCAGCGTTTCTCAGTCTGTACTGACTCGCTAACTTGACTTGACTTGACTTGACTTGACTTTCCTAAAGAAATCCCGGTCTCAGTGTAAAACCCTATATTGTTGAGACGAAAACATGACAACGTCTATACATAATTTACCCATAATATTCCATTCGGTATTACCGAGGTCTAATCTAAAAGTACCTTCAATTGTTAAATCTCTTATATATCATTATTATTATTATTAACAATAATAATATCTATCGTAAATAGTAACGACGTAAAATTCATTTAAACTTTCTTTATGTACAATGTTTTGAACCTAAAAACACTCTAAGATCAGTCACTTTCCCCAATCCATAACCAAGGAACTTTGAGAAATAATAACTTAATCGGAAAACACTATATTGAACGTTTCAAACACCAAACATCGAATTTAGAACACCATCCAAACGATCATCTCTTAACAGTAAACAGGAACTCAACTTTTCCTGAAATATCGGATTTAGGGAGTTAAATATCTACTCTTTTTAAGGGAGTCTCTGTCATTCGACAAAACCGAATTCTCTCTTGTTTGGGCTAGGGTACAAAAGATGCTCCTCCACAAGGTAAAACGCTCCTTCCGAACTTCCTGTCTTCCTTCTTGAGACTCAACGTCGGTACCAATACATTGTCAAAATATGTTACAACTGTGTCTGAGGTTTCGTATCAAACATCAAGAAATCACACTCTTCCACGTTGATCACACGTTACGAAACAGTGAGTCAGTACAGTGCGAGGAACACCGGGGTACCGGACACCGGACGGTCCAAGGAGACAGGTACCCTAAGAGGTCCGTTCTTATTACCTCTCCCATCGGTAAGGAAAGAGGTCGTCTAGAAGAACTGGGTCCTTAACTTAGACCAGAGGAGGTAACGTCCCCTTTAGAAATGGACCACTTGATGGTTCCCTCAGACGTTGACTCGTAAAGTTGTTAAATTATCATCCTATCTTTTCTGTTCCTAAAGTTTTTTGTTTAGTAAAAAATTTATTAGAATCAAAATCTTTGTAACGACTAATCTACAAAATAAAAAGAATAACATTTATAAAATAATTTAAAAAATTTTTTACATATTAAAAATTTCCAATGAAATGTAAAAGTCAGTAATGTTTCAAAATCGATATAAGAGACAACATATTATCTAGGAACTCGGATAGAATCTAGGGGACAACAACAACAACAACAAAGTCATGATTCAGTAGAGACTGAGGGAACTCAAACATAGATAACACAGAGGGTGGGGATAAGAAGGGGGACAGGGGTGGTGACCATTGATGACCAAACAAAGGACATAGAGACTCAGACGAAGAAAAACCAATATAAGTGATCAAACAACATAAAAAAATCTAATGTGCATATTCACTATAGTATGTCATAAACAGAAAGAGACTCAATAAAGTCAATCGTCTCACGGAAGGTTCAGGTAGGAGGTTAAAACGTGTAAAACCGTTTTATAAAAAACAAAATACCGACTCATTATAAGGACACACACACATACACACATCTGGTGAAGAAATAGGTAAGTAAGTAGACAACTACCCGTGAATCCAACGAAGGTATAGTACTGATAATATTTATCACGACGATACTTGTACCCACACACATAGAAAAGTTCAATCTTAAAGGTAGAAAAGGTCTAGATACGGGTCCTCACCCTAACGACTTAGTATACCATCGAGATGAAAATCTAAAATCTCTGGCGGGGGACGGGTGGGGGCGTATGACAAAAGGTACCACCGACGTGGTTAAATGTAAGGGTGGTTATCACATCTCTCCAAAGGGAAAAGAGGTGTAGGAGCGGTTGTATTATAAATACATGAAAAACTACCATCAGTAAGACTGTCCACACTCCACCATAGAGTGACACCAAAATTAAACGTAAAGGGGCTTCTAATCACTAAAACTCCTCGAAAAGTGTACGGATAGCCGGTAGACGTAAAGGAGGAACCTTTTTTACACATAAGTCAAGAAGACGGGTAAAAAGGACTAATCTACATAATTAATTAGGTCGGTAGACCCCTGTGTTTAATTAACATGAATGACCCAATATTATATTCATAACACTTAGGTCCAATAGAACAATGAAAATAAAAAAGAATTACCGTAATAACACGTCAATAGTCGAATGATGGTATGTCATTGAGTGTAATAAATTTGTTGTGACGAATTTGGGACCCTACTTTGTATCTTTAAGTGCCGGTCGACCTCTTTAGACTTACGGTCGATGTACCATCGTTCTATCTACGAGACGTAGTCCCAGAAAGGATGATAACATTTCGAACTATTTCTTATTTGTTTTTTTACAGCACCGACATACCTACGGAAATACCCACTATTTCAAATTTAATCGTATACGTCCTGTAAGACTCTGTCAATTACAGATGAGAATCAATTAACCAACCCCACTTAAGAGAGAATGACAAAGTAAACGACATATTAATCGAAATCGAGTCGTTAATTCAGTACAGCGGTCGGGTGACACTGTGACTCCCTACCGTCGTCACGAACCCACCCGCCGTGACGAACCACGTCTGACACGTACAATTTACTTAACGACCGAAGGATGTACCAAGAGGAAGAGACCGAATCCTTGTCAGGAAGTACAAGAACTTATTTAGACACACGACAAGTATACGTTAATATTTATGTGACTTTATTAAGGTATATTCTGAAACACTGACATCGTAACATTAGTAATTTTCAACGAGTGACAAGTAGTAATATTTTGACCTTAAGTCTATGTATATTTGAAAAGGATATATCAAGAGAAACTTTTGAATTATCCTCATAATACAACAAAAACGAGAATTAGAACTTTATAGAAGAAAATTTGATTTTATTTATCTGTACAAGAAATTTTTTAGGGGAATTTATTCTTTTATAGAATAAACAGTTTTAATTTTTCATCGGACATAACTGACACAATTTTCGTGTGTAAACTCACTAATAACCTTATTATGTACGTATACATTTTTTACATTTTGATATCTATTACATTTTTCATATTCTACTTTCAAGGGTATTACAGTACGAGGTTTCTATTGATGACGTGGTATACCCAAAATCAAAATACAGTACGAAACTTTTAGAAAAAGGGGACTAATTTTCTTTCTTGTGTATATCATCTTTTAAAGTTCAGATATCACTTCCTTTTTTTTTTTAGTGTGTATTAACGTAGTGAGTCTCAACTCGTTATGACCTTACAAACGAAAGATAGGAAGTCGAAAAGAAACACATGAGTCTTTGACATGAATACTTGGATGTTCTATCATCTACATATTAGAAACTTAAAAAAAAAAATGTCTTTGTCAGTTTGATATGTTTGAATATATTATACTAAAAATTTGATTTTACACCACTAGAAAAAAGGATTACACTAAAACATCGTACTAAAAAGTACTGACGCACGATAAGACAGTGTCATTATACATTAGAAAACAACCTATAAATCACCCAAACTAAAACAAAAATATTAATTATAATGTTTAAAAAAAAGGATTTATAGGAACTTCTATTTATACACGTCTTTGGGTACTAATAAAGGAATCCTATTTGAGTATCCATATATCACTAAATTTTTTGTTGTTTTTACACGAGTTAAGTGTAATGTTCGAGGGCCTAACTGTTCACCACTGGTTCTAGAGAAGTATAAAAATCTTACTAAAATCGTTCATTTAAACGTTTAAGGTTTAAAATCCGAAAACTAAATACATCTATTAGAAAATCTAAGTTTATAAGACCCAAATCCATAAGTGTAGGATATAAACATATTGGTGAGGTAAACACGTTCCCTTCGGATAACACACACAAAATTATAAATATAAACACAAATATAATGACTTAAAATGTAGACAACTTACTAACATTAATACTGATAGTGTAGTTTAAGGTTTAGGTTTCACTTTTGTCAGTTTGTATCCAAAATCCCTAGTCACTGTTCATATTGTTCTAAAGAACCTCTCTTTCCTATACCACTAAAAGGTCCTACGAGATTTGAAGAAAAGAACAAAATCGTCTAAAATGAGATCCTCGTCTTTTATTTAATACGAAAAAAACAAACAATCAAACAAAGTTCTATTTTTATTAATAGTATTGAAATTTTTACATTTTCTCATGAAGGAGTTCACAACTGAGTTAGTTATATACAAAGATAGTTATATACTAATCTTATTGTGATATTAAAATAAATACATTATTGACATTATTAATGATACACCTCTAATCCACGGGTTGAGTCGGGAGTCTCGAAGAACGGTGAGAATAATTAGAAGTGATTGGATTGTTTTCGTCTTCTATAACTCTTCACCGTTCTTATGTGTCTTCTTGGTATGTTTTTTCTCGAAGTGCTGGGTCTATTAGTACTACCACACTAGTGAGTAGATCTCGGTCTGTAGGACCTTACACTTCAGTTTACCCGGAATCCTTTATAGTGATGCTAGTTTCGATCACGTCGACTACCTTAAGGTCAACTCGATAAAGTTTAGGACTCTCTACGACGACACTTTCACAACATGAGTTATACGGTCGTGTAAACCTTTTGAGTCGTCCCCGGTGTCCTGACGTTTTCCAGTTAAAAGTAAGGTTAGGGTTTCTTTCCGTTACGGTTCCTTACGAGTTTGATGGTGTGTTAACGTGAATAGAGTGTGCGATCATTTCATTACGAGTTTTAAGAGGTTCGGTCCGAAGTCGTTATACACTTGACACTTGAAGGTTTAAAAGTTCGACCAAAATCTTTTCCGTCTTGATCTCTAGTTTAACGGTTGTAGACGACCTAGTAGTTTTTTCGTTCTTTCAAGGTCTTTTTGTAGATAAAGACGAAAGAACTGATACGGTTTCGGAAACTGACACACCTAGTGTTATTTGACACCTTTTAAGACTTTCTCTTCCCTTATGGTCTGGGGGACTGGACGGACAACTCTTTAGACATACGTCCAGTCCTTTGTTGTCAATCTTGACCTGTACCTTGTTGTCTGACCAAGGTTTATCCTTTTCCTCATACAATTCCTACATATAACAGTGGGACGAATAAATTAAATATACGTCTCATGTAGTACTCTTTGCGACCAGACCTTCTTCGTGTTCGACCTTAGCTCTAACGGTCCTCTTTATAGTTATTGGAGTCTATACGTCTACTGTGGTAAGAATACCGTCTTTCACTTCTCCTTGATTTTTCGGAGAACTACTTTCACTTTCTCCTTTCACTTTTTCAACCGAATTTCGAGTTGTAAGTCTTTTGCTTCTAGTACCGTAGGCCAGGGTAGTGAAGTACCCTTTATCTACTCCTTTGTCACCTTCGTCACAGTCTGAAATAAAAACCTCCGAGGTTTTAGTGACGTCTACCACTGATGTCGGCACTTTAATTTTCTGCGAATGAGGAGTCTTCTTTTCAATACTGGTTGGATCTGTCATATAAGTTTTCGTCTCTGTAATGAAACGGCTGATTCCAGGCAGATCAGTTCCGATACCAAAAAGGTCACCATACATACCTACACTCTCAACCTGACACTTCTTTCGACTCGCGACTTCTTAACTACGAAAACTTGACACCACAACCTCTTCTGAGAACTCTCAGGGAACCTGACGTTCCTCTAGGTTGGTCAGGTAAGATCTCTAGTCGGGACCCACAAGTAACCTTCCTGACTACGACTTCGACTTTGAGGTTATGAAACCGGTGGAGTACACTTTGAAACTGAGTAACCTTTTCTGGGACTACGACCTTCCCTAACCCCCGTCCTCCTCTTCCCCTGTTGTCTCCTACTCTACCGACCTACCGTAGTGACTGAGCTACTTGTACTCAAACTCATCTGAGACCCTCAACCACTACCTGTCCCTCCGGACCACACGACACTAAGTACCCCAACGTTTGTCAGTCTGTGCTGACTCGCTGACTTGACTTGACTTGACTTCCGGTCTTATCATTACATATATACCGTCGGAACTCACGAAACCAAACCTTACAAAGAGTTTAATAAGTAGAAAAAACTACAAAACCTACGTCCTTTACAAACTCGCAGACAGATGTCAAACAATCTGAAAATCACTTAATTTTAAAGAAAATCTGATACCGTAAAAGTATCATTGACAAAAGTCACACTAACACGTATTGGACATCGTCTTCAAAATTATTAAAATAGATAGAAGAATGGCGATATCAAATAAATTCTGTAAATATGAAATGTACTTTTAAGTCATGAAATATGAGAGTTCATCCAAAACAAATCGAATTAAAATGAGAAAATCTTAAACACCAAACGGTCTCCCTTCACTCCTTAAGTCTACATTATCCTCACTATTATATTATTACACTGATATTTCATCACTCAAAGTAAAGATCCACCGATATAAATAGGTTCCCTAACCAAACAGATTTTACGATTCATACTTCTCTCTTAATTTTTATAAAAACTTTATACAAGTCTGGTCTACATGGTCCCAAGATGGTCATTTTGTCTTGGTCACCCTCTAAGGAGCCACACACACATACACACACATATATGTTATTACGGCCCCACCCTCACTCCTCTCTCTTTCCCTCTTCGTCCCTCGACCGAATGCACTAGTATCCGACGGATCCACTCAGATTTGAGGAGTCCTGTCTGACCTTGACGATAGGTGACCGTCTTAAAGAAGAAACAGTTCCCTCTGAAGTCAAGATGGACGACTAACTTAGTTCAGGTAGATCTAATAGATCCTGTTAGAAGAATTTCAATCGACACATGAAATTAGTGTAGATGTTTTATGGAAATATCGTTATGAATCTAACCACAAACTAATTTACTGACCTCTAACATCGGATCTGTTCAATTGTGTTCGTTTTATTATAAACTATAGACTTAGCCACGTGTCCAGTATATTTTCTTGGTCGAAGAATCAAATAGATACTTGATACACTATTTTTGGTTTTTGTGGTCAAATTGATCGATTGATTCCGTGATCAAACCCGGTATGTTTTAAAATGTACAATGGTTTCTATTTTAGATGGAAGTTTCATGATTGTAGATGGTCTCAACTCTAACGACTTTTCTTTCATGTAGTCCGATGTTAATGTTAAAAATTTTTCAAACCTCCTTACCGTCGTAACAACTTTGTGACTACTGAGGGGTCGTTCTACATTTCCTCGTTTACCTACAAATTTACATACGAAGAGTTTGACCCCAAGTACTGAGATGAAGTAAAAGAAGACGGTAATTCCCTATGTAGTTATCTTTTATGATCTCTTTGTGAAAAATAAATTACATCCGGTCCCCAGTCGTTTGACAAAGACGGTTCCCGGTTTATCACACTTAAAAGTCGAAATGTCCAGCATCTCAGAACAGTGTTTACAAGTCGAGACGAAATCACCGTACCTTCGTCGGTCTCCGGCATGCATTTGATTACTCGTGTCTACCTTTATTTACTAGGCTGGTCTCTGAGACCCACTCCCGACAACACGGGCATCCTGTCACTACTTCGTGAGTCGGAAGTCTCGGTCAACGCGGACTTAAATACAGAACCCATACAGTGAAAGATCGACACACTGAAACCTACTCGTTCAGCTCATTAACAATATACATTTTTACCCGTCTTATTATTCTGGGATACTTCAACACTTTTAGTTGTTGACCCTCAGAACACTTCTAGGATATTTATAAAAGACGATCAGTCTACAGTTCAGAATCTTGGTTACTTTTAAAAATCGGTAAATTTTTACTAATATTTTCAGAAATATTTAAAAGGTGTCGATCCTGTACGAGATAAAAAATTTTTTAGACAACTCTTATGTCTATTTAAAATACAAAAATGAAACTAGTTTACATAATCCTCACTTAGTCAAAATCTGAAATTAAAAAAAGACAAAGGAACAAAATAATATCTTGTATTTATGGACAAGAGATAGTAAACCCATACAGGTAGAAACATTACAAACTCAGCCGTTATCAGTAATAAGGATTCTTTCTCCTTTATTCTCTGTTCATAGATCGTTAGTACATGTTCTTCTTCTTCCCCTTTTCGTGGTTTTTCCCTTTTGTTTCCTCATGAAGTTCAGTGATTACGAGACACCGTTCTTCTCTGTCGCAAAGAGAGAGTCTGATTTTACTCCATCTGTCAAATTCCATAAAAATTGGGGTCATGGGACGTTCACCCTAAAAAAAAGGGGGGATTCACAAAGGAAAGTCGTCAATCCAGGGAACGAAGGGACAAAACTCTTTAATGAAAAATAGACGTCGACAACTGAACAAAGTGAGGGTAGTAAAAATCTAGACCAAAACAGACACTACGAGGGGTTTCTTAATTTTTGATCTCTTTTATTTGTACTTTTTTAAAAACGAATCGATCATTAGTTTTTTTATTGAGGGATGGAGAGGAAAAGAAGGAAAGACGGAAGGAAGGAAGGAAGGAAAGAATGAGAGAAATAGAAAAAGAAAGAGACACAGAAGGGAGGCTGAGAGGGAGGGAGGAAAGGAGAGATGATTAAACCCTTCTGTATTACGAATTAAACTACTCTGTCTACGAGAGTTTGTGACGACCTCACCTTTCGTGGTGTTGGTAAAGTCTTTCATTAAACTGTTGAACTTAACTCTGAAATTTTACGAACTGTGGAAATCCAGTAATTATAATGAAGATCCTTAGGTAAGATTCCTTTAGTAATCTCTACGGATAGTTTCGTTATCAGTGAAAGTAAAATTATCGTAACCATTGTAGTTTTTGAAATCTTTGTTGGATTTAAAGGTAACTGTTTCATCAAATATATTTAATATGATTTTTTTTGAAATCCTCCTTCATGAGAATGTCTCGGTAATTTTAGTACAAAAGTTTTTTACAAATTACTCTAACCTTTTTCAAGTGTGACATTAAAATTTACCTCCTCTTACTTACTACGGATTATTTCTTAGTCTCTTTCCTCGGTCTAGATGGTTATAAGTATAAATACAGGACTGGTACTCTACCACGACGGATCAAGAGACACTTTATAGACTAACACCTAAAAATAGAACTGGATATCATTAAATCCGAAGGGAGTATCGACTCAACTTTTCCGTTACCGTTGGGTGAGGTCATAAGAACGGAACCTCTCAGGGTTCCTGTCTCCTCGGACCGTCCGATGTCAGATACCCCAACGTTCTCAGACTGTACTGACTTGTATCTTGTATCATTAAATAAATAAATAAATAAAATTTTAATTAAGTAAATAAAATTAACCTCCGATTAAGGAAATGTTATAACATCACCAAAAACGGTATGTAATTGTACTTAGTCGGTACCCACATGTACACAGGGGGTAGGACTTTGGGGGAGGGTTCTCGTATTATTAAATTTACCCGTTATATGTCTTATTTTGTCTTACGTCTCGTCTTACGTAGTCTTGAACGTCTACAGTACAAAGTAACAGAACAGAACTCCCTCTCAGTTTCAGTAAATTGTACTCCAAACACACCATTACTTACAGAGTCATTAGTCGGTGGAAGTGAGAGTACAGTTGAGTCCTTCAGTGGAGTCCCGGACGCACGGGGACTCCGATTCCAAACCCCGTCAGGAAACGAAAATTCAGGATCGCCCGAGGGACTCGGGTCAGAGTCCCAGACCGAGACTTCGTTCACGGTGTCACGGTAAAGTTTTTCTTGAAACCTTTGAAGTTTGTCGTTTACACTTTGAACCCGTAAAGACAAAATGGAAGGGTTTATACCATAGTCGAAACCCCAGACCGTCTCGTTACAAGTTTAACGAGTATCGACGTACAGGAACCTACTCTTACCCTCATTACTACATGAAACACCTAGACGTCGTCCCTAGTTCACTAATTTCTAGATTTTACAAATTGGATTTTGTCACGGACTGTGTACATCGAGATCATGCAGAGGACTCATTTATAATCAATTAGAAAGAGAGATGTGAAACAACTTGATTCATAAAATTTCACACCAGACTATTCTGTGTAAAAACAGGAGTATTACTACCACAATCTGTAGAACGTTTATCACTAGACTAAATATGATTTTCACCGTAAAAACGTTTAGTGAATGACATGAACGAATGACTCATCAATACAATTTACAACGAAACACGAAATCAGAGATGTAGACAGTCAAACGCACTAAAATAGAATCGTTAATAAGGATTCTTTTTGAACCGGACACGTCCAATAGTAATCGTCACGATACATACGACCAAAAAGAAAAGAATAAAAAAAAAAGAGAGAGAGATAGAAAAAAAAAAAAAAAAACGTCCCCCTTCTAATTAAACAAACAAACAAAAAGTTTTACAAAACCTTTTTATTGGAACTTTTAATTAGTAAAAGAAACCATTAAAAATTTTTAAATAAAATAAAACCGACACGACCTATAAATAACCCGAAGGGTCCACCAAGTTACCCTCTCTTAAGTAAATGTTACGTCCTCTACACCCAAGTCAGGAACCCCGTCTTTCTATGGGACCTCCTTCTTTACTGTGGGGTGAGGTCATGAGAACGGACCTCTTGGGGTACCTGTCTCCTCGGACCACCTGATGTCAGGTACCCCAACGTTTCTCAGTCTGGGCTGACTCGCCGACTCGTGTGTACGGGCCCATGAGTGACGGCACACCTGAAAAGAGATCGACACCTCTCACCTCCGATCAGAGATCTACACCACGCGCCCAAAGAGTAAACCCTCCGAAGAGAACACTACCTTGTGTCCGAGATCTTGTACCTCAAAGTCATCAACACTGAGGGCCAGAGATCTCGTGTCCAAGTCATCGACACCGGGTACCCGAATCAACGAGGAACCGTACACCCTAGAAGGACCTAGTCCCTGACTTGGACACAGAGGACGTAACCGTCCACCTAAGAAATGGTGACTCGGTAGTCCCTTCGGGACAAAAAAAGAAAAATTCACACCAATAAAATATGATTACACAACGAACCGAAGGTTCACCATTATGGATAAATATCATGTCGACCGGTCTCCACGAGAGATCAAACACCGTGTCCTAAAGAACCATACTCTAAGTGACTGAGTAAGTCTGAGTCCTGTCAGTGGAGTAATTAGGACCCAAAATTGGTGATGACTAGGTGGACATCCATTTTACGACCTAGGATTCCTTACTCCGTAATCTGTTACGATTAATTTTGTAGGTTTAAAGAAAGAAAGAAAGAAAGAAACATATAATATCTACTTACCCAGTGAGTGTCACTCCCTACTGGTACAGACTTTTGATAAACTCTACCATTCTCATCTAAACCTTCCCTTTTTTCCGGTACTTTGTCCGTGATCCTCGTAAACATAATCCCTACCGTATCCCGTAGACCTTAAATCTATGTAGAAATTTTTATATAATTTTTTTGTTCGACCGAATGATCGTAAACTTTTATGGTTACAAGGTCAAAGATAACCGACAGTGGACACCTGCAACTAAATTCGACCTAAGCAAACTCGGAATTACGAATCTTAAACGACGGTCGGGACCTGGACCCCTCTATTAAAATTCACAGGAGACCTTATTATCGAAGTAGACTACGTTTATGTTTCGACTTTGATCAATGACCTTAGCTTTTATTACTTAGGTCTCCAAATAACACCTAGAAACCTCGACGACTCATGGTTTTATAACCAGACAGATCACCAAAGGGGACACCGAAGAAATGAGACACCCAATACACAGGAGTGGCTTTTCCTTTATCGGATTGAAGTGAAGGTCGTCTGGAAGACAACACGCCGTCGATAAGTGAGTTTTCGCTTCATCTAATCAGTAACTAATTTTCTTTGTGGATTGAATTAAAATTAAAATGATGAGACACCAGATATCAACGAAGAGACCGGGTTTGACACTAGAAGTACACTCTTTTGAGAACCTCAATCGTCTCCCAAAGTTTTGTCTCGTACCTTTAATAATCTTTCATGTTTTTAGTCTTATTTAAGTTATCTTTTGTTAAATCAAAACAGAACAGTAAATTAGGGTTGACTATTTTTGTCTTACGTGTATTCACATTAACAATCCAAGTCTTAGTACAGTTAATATTATGAAGTGTGACAAAATTAATAAGAAAGTCTACATACATTTTTCTTTTTAGACTCTCTTTCATCTGTGTAAAGATTACTAATTGATATATAGAAATTTTCGAACCATATTCTTACTTGGTCATGACCTAAAGAATCCCCCCGATTATAATGATGTCATCTTATTTCCAAACTCAAAATAAGGAAGGATCAAATGAATAATTGAGGATTCCACGATAAAGACAAAAGACATGAATTCAGTGTGAATTACTATTTACGAGAAGAAAGGAAAGGACGGTCTGAAGGACAACTTCATCGGACACGGACGACGACATTAAAGGAATGGTGAATGAGTGATAGAAATTAGTGAACGGTAAACTGAAACCGAGGTAAAACGGTTGTCAGAGATTTGAGAATGAGAAACACAGTGTAACAATTCTCGGTTTAGGGTAACTTAAATAGAGACGTTGTAGACTATACGGGTTGACGGGTGGGAGTACCATAATGTCCTCGAGAGAAGACTTTATTAAGGATTTCGAGATGCAAAATGTGTGACGAAGTAATGATGGTCTGTGTGGACAGAGCGAGTGTAGAAACAAGTACTTACCACTCATACAAGAGCGACAGGAGACACATTTCAGACGAAAAGAGCCGAACCATAAACTCAATTGTAAGTGGGCGACGAAGAGGAGGAGACGGAGCATGAGGTTGGGTTCAGGAGACCCACACAACAGTACAGAGAGACCTCAGGATGTGATAGAAAAAAGTAGAGGTTGGAGTAAGAGATTCGAATAGGAAGAAAGTTTCGGGTCCTTCTTCCGGTAGACTAAGTAATTCAAAGAGAGTAGGAAGATCTCCTTTCACTATAAAATAAGGAGATTCAAAACAGACATGGAGAAAAGACTATACAAAGTATAAGACAAGACACAATAAACACATCCGTAGAATAAAAGGAAAGAGATCCAGTCAGAGTAATAAAAAATTAAAGTGGTGGGGTCACAGATCAAGTCACAGAACATGAAAAATATTCGGTTCATGTAAAACCTATTTTCTCACTTGACTAATTATTCATGTCTCTTAAACGACTTTCTACAAAATCTGACACAAAGGGAATGAGAACAATTACAAGAAGAATGGAAAGAATAAAGGTACGTAGAATCTAAATAGTTAATAGATAAGTCTGATGACCCAACGGTGTCTATAAAACTTGTGAAAATCCATCATAGAGATAAGATCAGGAAATGCATTACTTAAAACGTCGTACATTAGTTGAATTTAGCTTGGTAATCCCGAAGAAAAAATTTTTTATTGAAGATCATTTCATTCCTACTCTTCGACTACTGGTTTAAGAATAGTTCTACTACCTTTTCAGGTTTGTGTAAAACGTACTAACTAAGACGTTCCTCGAAAAACCTCAAGGGGTAACACTTGTGTCCCTAAAGGGACCATCGAGTCTGTCATTTCGTAGACGGATGTTACGCCCTCTGGGCCCAAGTTAGGGACCCAGTCCTTCTAGGAGACCTCTTCTTTCACCGTTGGGCGAGGTCACTAGAGTGGACCTTTTCAGGACACCTGCCTCCTCGTACCATCCGATATCTGGTACCCCAGTGTTTCTCAGCCTGTACTGACTCACTGAAGTGAAAATAACACTTGTGTTCTTGGTGGTTCTCACAAGAATATAAATGTTATGACTAAAGTCGGTAGGATATCTACACACATAATATCGAGTGACGTCACTATGACCTGGAAAGATCTTGAGTCGGTAGGTCAGTAAAGTTGAGGAGTTGGTGGTTCGACATATATATATATTATATATATATAAAAATTCGGTTACATATACCGTGTATGTCTACTCGTAGTTTCTTAATGGTTACCCTCCAGTGTCCAGAATAAAATGGATCAAGGTCACGTGTAGGAAACCGAAACGAATCGTTAGAATAGTTTCCTTGTAAAAAAAATTACGTATAAGATAGAGGATGGGATGTCCGGTACCCCAGCGTTTCTTAGCCTGTACCGACTACGCTGAATCGTGTGTGTGTACGTAGGATTGGGTTCCGACTACATCCTCATGGTTGAAAGATAAAGGTCTCATTATGAGTCTACTTCTTAACTGACAATTAAACAAAGGTACAGACAAAGAAGGTGTTTTACGTCTCGAGGAACTCCTATTCTTGATACATAATATATAAAAACATAGGAGTCGTAACATGTCACAAACTGTACATAACGCACGAGTCAGCACAGGTTAAGAAACACTGGGGTACCTGACATCGGACGGTCCGAGGAGACAGGTACCCTAAAAGGTCCGTTCTTATGACCTCACCCAACGGTAAAGAAGGAGGTCCCCTAGAAACACTGGGTCCCTAACTTGGTACAGAAGACACAGAAGACGTAACTGTCCGTATAAGAAATGGTGACGTTGTGAACCCTTTGGGGGAACCGTATGTAATTTATAGTCATAAATAACTTACTGGTTTCAACTAATGAACGGAAACTTCCTTGGCATCTAAAAATTCATCGAATAATTTTTCCTCTCTTTCGTCAAACTTCGTCCGTGTGTTACTGTTGTTTATTATCATACGGTCCACTGTTTTTATACTCTTTCTGACTTTTTTGTGTAATCAGACCCTAGTGAAGTAAAACCTCCCTTTCTTGTATCCCATAACTTTCCCGAAGATTTTTATAACGACTTACGATCGTGTCATGATATCAAATACAAGTAAAACTACTGAATGTCGGTAGTTCATTTCTAACTTTATAAAAGACTTATAAAACAAATTTCTACGGTAGTTCATACACTACGTAAAACCTTTCTAAAGGAATATTTTAACGAAACTTTTTCTTTTGAAGACTAAAAATTATCCCGAAAGTACCACTGAGTCTACCATTTCTTAGACAGACGTTATGTTCTCTGGGTCCAAGTGAGGAACTCAGACCTTTTAGGTCCCTTTTAGGGGACCTCTTTCCTTACCGATGGATGAGGTCATGAAAACGGACCTCTTTGGGTACTTGTCTCCTCGGACCGTCCGATGTCAGACACCCCAACGTTTCTCAGTCTGGGTGCTGACTCGTTGATTATATAAGTAAAAGTGAAATAGGGTTTATTAAGTAATGACTCCCAAGATATATCGGTTCCGGAATGATGCACTCCTATCGTATTCGTACAAACCTGAAAGAACTAAATCGTCACTCATCACCAGTAAGTTAGATGGATTATTCGTAGAGTGTTACATGTCCATGAGATCCCTGTCTTTGTGTGTGTGCGTGTGTGTGTGTGTGAGGGTCTTCTTGTCCAGTGTCGGTAATTCCTTAAAGTTAAAAAGATCTGAATCCTTAAAAAAAATTTTTAGTCTTCAGGACTCCTTACCAACAATTACTGAAATAGTGGATAGTTTGCAACTCATAGGGACACCTGGTCCAAAAAACGACCCACGACCTACTACCTCTTGTGTCACTGACGAACCTCCACTCTCCTCCGGACCCGGACCTCCTGGTACAAAGGTATTCCGAAGACAGAGTAACATCTTCAAAGAGGGCAATCTCCGTCATTACAGAAAAAAAGAAGGACTACAGTTTGTCAAATACTCTTTATTCTTCTCAGTATTTAGAAGTTGAGATTTAATTTCGTACAAAATTTATCGATTTTTACATTTTCTGAATATGTTCGACGAGAGGACAAGAACTGATATCAGAGAGTAGTACTCGGACGAACATTTATTTTCCCTTGTCCATTAGACTCTAGAGCGAAGAGGTCCAGGAAACCCAATGGTTCCAAATATACACTGACCCGAAACCTGTCAGGAAGTAACAACTGTCTACCTGAGGGAGGTCGTTCCCTGTTCCTCGGTACTTCTAATTCGCAACGAAGTTACATCAAAGAGGTAGTGTTTACTCCTTTCTTTCTTACACGAGTCGAGGTGAGGAGTCATCTCGGTCTGCGGACTATTTCGTCTTTGTCATATGGACATTTTAACGGTTGCGTTGCAGTTCCCATCTCCCTTCTCAACTGTCTTACTAAATACTCCCAAAGAACGTTATTCTTGTGCAGATTTTTATATGAAGGTACAGAAAGAGGAGAGTTCCTATTTACGATGTCTTAAATAGGTCCCTTAACACTATGTATTTTCGGACTCTGGAACAGTGTCGGATCCCTCTGGTCCCACTTCCCGTTCCTCTCCCCTTCGTCTTTGTTGTTTGCTTGTTCGTACGAGGACCACACGAAAATTAGAAGACAACTTGACTGTACCAAAATGTCTACATTTTGACTAAAAAAAAAAACTTTGTACATTTATAACATTTAAATTATACACCGGATAATTTTTTTTTTTGAATGACCCCATTTTACTTCTATGAACCAAAGGTCTAAATTTTTTTTAAAGGAGACTCGAAGATGAAATTATAGTCATCTAGACGTTTCCGTCGGTGTCTAATCGTACACCTTATCGAACGAGAGTACCTTCGTCTCAAACTTCGACGTAAAATAAATACTTGTCAACTCTTTCTTCGAGAACCTCGTCTATCTCAACCGAATAGAATTGTGGGAAAGACCCGAGTGACGTCAATCGGTCTCGATAACCTATAGGTGTACCTAAAGAAACTGAAGACATTACCGACGGAAGTCTGAGTGGGAGTTCAAATGAAGGTAGAGTTCGTCACTCTTAGGTCAAGTTTCCTGGGAAGACAATTGACTGACAAAACATCCTGTAGGTACAAATCGTATTTCTGTTTAGTGTCACGTCCACTAGATAAAGAACCCGACACCAGACATGACGTCACGAACCGTATGTCATCCACGAGTCATTTACGATCTACTGATGATAAGGATGACAATGAATATGTAAGTCGAGTCAGAGGAGACGAAAGATACGGTATCATTATCTTCTACGGGTTAGTGTTTTCCTTCTCATTATATTTTTTTTTGTTATTATAATAAACTACTGTAGATGACACAATCCGTTAAATAGATTTGACAGTGTAACTTAAGAGTGTTGTTGGGACATTCTGTGTAATAGCATACAACATCTATTACTTTGTCGAGGTCTTAGTATCTAAAAGTTGAACATAACTTTATTTAAAATGTATAAATAAAAGCTTCTTTTCATTCTTAAGTCTCAAGGGATAAAGAAGTCATAAGAAAATAGATGAGGGACGTATTTCAGTGATCTCTCTTCAGGAACTATTTACTAAAACCTCTTATGGTTTCTCACCATTTGTGGAAATTAAAACTCTTCACGTCAGACTTGAGTAGAAGTAAACAGAGTAGACTCTTATCGACGTTCATTAGAGTGGACCCATTGAGAACCAAGTGGGATGTTCAGAGTCTACCCTACGTATATGAACCGTCTGTAAAGAGAACCAGAGGATTAGGGAAACTCACGACACACAGAAGGATTGAGGGAGTACACAAGAGAATCAACAAATAAATGGAGAGAGTGGGGAACTTAATATTCGGGGAACCTCCCTGAGACGAGGAATGAGATAGGGGTCGTGGGGTGGGTCCCACTGTGAGCCGTCCATACTTGACCAACACTCCCCCACTCCTTTCCGGACAAAGTTAGACTCGGAGTCTCGTCGAGAACCTCCCACAGTCTTAAAGGGTCCCACCGACTCTCCAATTTCGCAGACAGAGGTTACGCCCTCTGGACCCAAGTTAGGGACCCAGTCCTTCTAGGGAACCTCTTCCTTTACCGTTAGGTGAGGTCATAAGAACGGACCTCTTAGGGCACCTGTCTCTACGGATCATCCAATGTCAGGTACCCCGACGTTTCTCAACCTGTGCTGACTCGCTGAAGTGGAAGTGGTGACGACGACCAAAGTCAGGTCTCTGGTTCAGAGGATTGGGGAGAGAGAAAGGGTCCGTATTTCGAAAATGTGTTTCAGAGAGAGAGAGAGAGAAAAAAAAAAAAAAAGGGTTATGTCGAATTTATCTAAATCAAAGAAATTGGAAAGAAGATCCCTGAAATCAGGATTAGAAAAGTCACTAACGACTAACAGTATTGAAAGATTAAGAAAGATGAAGTGTACGGGATAAAATCGTTCCGTAATTTACCTTGTGCCCTGTTTCGTCTGGGTACAAAACCCCACAATATCTGAAATAGTGTGACGTATAAGTCAAGACAGATCAGTCATGGAGGATCAGAAACTACGACGGAATTGGACAAGTAAGATGAACATATTCCATCTCATATAGAACTCCTCAGTTTGTGAGAAATTCGCAAAGCACAAGTCACACAAAAGGTCCTCACATTGAACCCTCAACAAACACGAGACTTCTTATACGCCCTTCTGAGAACCACAGTGTTCCCAGTCTTTGTCCCGACCGAGGAGTCTGTCCTGGAGTGTCCCGGTAGGGTGCACTAAGGACTCATTCGGGAGACCATAAGATCAAGGGTCGAGTGTCCCCACTGAGAACTGAGAGGTGTCAACTGTACAGTGTAATAGAAGAATGGAGGAGAGAAGACACTAGGTCTCTCCAGTAACTCGAAAGTCAAGTAAATGGGTGGGGAGAATGGATCAAATAAGAGTCTGGACATGAATTAAGGTCTGACACGGTTCAAAACTGAAGGGACCACTGAGTCTGTCATCTCAGACGGACGTTACGCCCTCTGGACCCAAACTAGGGACCCAACCCTTCTAGGGGACCTCTTCCTGTTTCGTTGGGTACGACCATAAGAACGGACCTCTTAGGGGTACCTGTCGTCTCGGACCACCCGATGTAGGTACCCCAGTGATTCAGTCTGTGCTGATTTCAAGTCGTAGAAGTCTTGCGGACTTCTTTGTAAGGGACTCCGGACGGTAGGAACTTATTAACTACGTTATAAGAAACTCGTTACTGGACAATCACACAGGTCGTTCCAGTCTACTTTTCGGAAGACTGAATGATTCAAAAGTTAAAATACTTAACTAAGAATGGTTTCGATTTAATCAGAAATGGTAAACAAAACGGACTCAGGATCGTCGATACCTCTATCATAAGGATACAGATATCTACAGTCCTTTATAGGTCAAATACAAAGTTTGATATGAGGGGTTCCAAAAGACAGATTACAAATCCATAAAGTCGTCGGGGGGGGAGTATAAAAGTCTTTATTAAAGGTCACTGAGACTACTTTCATCCGTTCCATAAGGATCCAAATTCTGTCAGACCAAACGTTCCATGTGGAGAGTAAATTGCCTCCTTATAAATTGATCTACGAAGGGAAGTCCCACCGTAGGACGGAGGAGGGCGGTGGGGGGATGGACGGGGGGAGGGGCGGGGTGGGGCCCCTTATCGTCATTTTAGTAGGTAGAAAATCGTAGAGAGGAAATCTCGAAGGAGAGGGAAAGTTCACGTTCTGATGACAAAAGAAAAACGACAAAGCAAGGAAGTACGAAAAGTCGAAATAGGAGTATACGTGGGAACTATTGTACTCGGACTCGAGACCCCCGACCTATTGACACAAATCCCGAAACGGGTCGGTGGTCGATACTTCATTCTACTTATTATTATAACGGGAGTGTCTCAACTTCACTCGTAACTCAAGAGGTCAGACACTTTAACGATAACATTTGAAATTTATGTATCTATCTAAGTTTACCGTTCATGATTAACAATTATAAACACGGGTCTTAACGGTTTACGGTCCAGAATTACTACAATGGGTCTTACAAATCATTCTGATATTTTAATCATCCAATAATTTACTTGTGGAAGGTGAGAGATATTTACGAAGATAGAGACGAAGAGAGTAAGAGATAAACAGACAAAGAAAGTCACGGGTGGTAAGAGAGAGGGTTGAGGCCATATATATTGACCTACATCATCTCTTCGGACAAAATTAACAAAGACTACCAACGATATATTAAAATTCATTTTGACTTACATATCTTACAAATAAAAAGAGAGAAAATTTTTGTGTATTAAAAAAGTGAACAGTTAACCAAGAAGTTTAAAATAGAGCCCACCTAATCATTAAAAAGTCATCGATTAGAAAAAGAGAGGTAACGAAATACGAAAATCGACCTGATGGTTTCGTGAAGTGTTAAGTCCATCACGAAAGGGAGAAAGAAAATCTTTATCTAAAGTAACTTAAGATACAGGGGTCTTTGAATGACTTTTCACACACCATGTCTATACTTACAAGTATTAATATCTTATTGTTTCACTTACCAGATAAAACCACTGAATTTTTTTTTTTTCCTTTACAACTTAGTCAGTATCACACTCCTCCCCTTAAAACTCTTAAAATCCGTGGAGTCTTAGTCTGACAGTCAATGTTCGAAATCCAAACATTGATCTTAACAAACGAGTTAAAAAAAATTACAGAAAAAATCTTTAGACGGAGAAAGATATCTCTGACAATACACCTTCACTGTTTGGTGTCAGAAACAAAAAGTTACCGGTTCACGTCCTGGTGCAAAGTCGACACGGAAAAGAACGGAATGTCGGGATCCGGCTCGAGAGGAAGGCACGGAGGAGATGGAGGGGCTTTCTCAGGCGAATCAGTACAACACTGAAAACTGACTCGTGAAACAATCAGGTCTAAACACTACCGTTTACTATCTGGTGCTCAGGAAGTTTGACCAAACTAATTTCACCCACACCCCCCTCCTACCAAACGACTCTGGTCCGGGTACTAGTCCTTTCTGTCTTAGTCCCGTAAGAAGATGTAGAGACGGAAACCCTTCCAGGTGTTTGCAGACTCTTCCGACTACAAACCCTGGAGTTCGTCCGGGACAGGAAGCGAGTGTACCGGGAGGACAGAAGGAGGACGGGTGAAACCACACCAATTGAGGACGAATGTGAGGACCTGTAGAAGGACTCGGGGGTCTGGTTCTACGTATGGAAAATCCACAAAAGCATTTTAAGCCACGTGTCCAGGAAGATACGTGAATAGTTTTGGCAGACCACTAACAAATAAATGAACAGACAAGCGTCGATCTGAAACCGGAAGATCTCCCGCCCTCGATACAGACTAAGTACGAAGGTAAGAAACAGGTGTCAGAGTAAGTATTCGTCTCTCTTCGCAAACAACTTACTCACTCGTACCCTAGAGACAAGTACAACCACTGAAACGAAAGACCCGACTCGAGCCCTGTTTACGGTTTCGGAAAAGGGGATTACTGTATTTTCAGGATGAATATTACAAGAAGTAACTTTGTCCTAACCTATACTAGGGGAAGGTGTTCATGAAGTCAATTCTTTACACTTATACGTTCGTTTTTTGGTAAATCCAGTTAACAACAAACCAAACGTTTCAAAACACGTTAAAGATCCATGTTTATTACTGAATTTTATATGAATATTTTACACATTCACTGGAATGAATTACCCGTTCGTCTAGATGACATCACAACTAAACTTGTCTCACCGTCCTCGATCAGAATGGTAACATGAAAGTAAAAATAACCAAATCAAAAGTAGAAAAGAGGTGACTTAGGTTAATGAAACTACTCGTTAGATTGTTGGAATATTCAATCAACTTTTTTGACATAATTATATACGATTGTAAAGACAAAGTCCCCACTGGTATCATAATCTTAGAAATTATTTAGAAATTATGTCAATTAAAAACAAACAAAATTTCAACTTGATGGTGAACAACCGAGTAGTTTTTGACTACACACCCGGGGTGTGTAGTCTATACAAAATATAATCTCGTAGAAGGTAAGGAGAATTGTCAAGTCATTGGTCGAAACTAAACTGAGAAGTCACCGATATTTAAGTACTTTTAACAAGTGTTACTATCAAAAGTTTTGACGAGAAAGAAGAACACACATTAACAAAAGAAAATCCTATATATTGAACTTGGATCATAAGACTCGGACACACTACGACTTCGTAAAATTACCGTGAACCGATACTAAGATTATTGAGAATAGTAGTCTTTGTTTACTAAAGTGGTCTTTCTTTTTACTCTCAACCAAAATGACTACTACATGAGTACGTAAGGGACAAGAGGGAGAAAGAACAAAAAGTCACTCGTACAAAAACTTGTGTAATTGTGGCTTCAAGATGCACCGGGATTGTCCTTGAAGGAGTGATTATAGTCCCGAATAAAACCATTCACCACCTTAAGAAGGATAAATTTTTACACGACTAATAATTATATACACAATATATACACGTCCTTTTTTGAGACGTTCTCATGTGTCGTCGTCGAATGTTACTAACGTACATACCCATACAACTCACCCTCTGGACGATCTTCGGAACGTGACAGGTCTAAAACAAAAATTTTATACAAACTTTACTTTTAAAATTTTTAACATACGATGAAAACAACTTCCCTTTTTGTTTTACATCCGCTTTACCTTTTATGCCCTCCTACATTAAGACACAGTTTAAGATTACAGACTCTATGAGATATCGTTCACACTGAGTCGATTTGATTTTACAAAAAGAAAGTAATGACAAAAGTTTTACCTAATAACCTGTATTAGTTCTAGTCCTCTTTATATCGAGTCAAAGAAATTTACATAACTGCTTTTACACCGTCAAGATTCGAAAAGGGGGAAGTAGAGGAAAAGAAGATTTTAAATGTATATAAAGGGATAACGAAGGAACGTTTTTATAGGGTTTATCCGTTTTTCGTTATACTATTAGTAAAAGTAATAGTGTGACCGAGGTAACGGAATATGAGATTTTGTTTATCACTTCACATTATTCAATATTATGAATGTCATCAAAAGAAATTCACTGGCATTTCCCTCGGTAGATTTGATCACCTTAGTGAGATTATATCAATTTAAATACAATTCTTAGAAACTCCTCTTTCTTCAAAATCTTTCAAAAAAAGGGGGAAGACATGTATTACGACACAAATGAGAATTAATATCTCTGTACCCGTTCTTTTTTATGTTACTCCATCGATGATCATAACAAAAGTAAAATGATTATGTATTCGATCTATCCTTCATTGGACGGAATCCAGTGTATCGACCGTTTATCACCTCGTCCTAAAGTTGGGTCACACCGAACGTGGTCTCGGACACGAAAATAGTGAGTAAAGTGGTGGAAAGACCAATTCACCCACAGAGTCTTAAATTAATTAATTAATTAATTTCAATTTCTTAGGCGGACTTTACGTCCTCTGGACCCAAGTCAGGGACCCAGTCCTTCTAGGGAGCCTCTTCCCTTGTCGATGGGTGAGGTCATAAGAACGGACCTCTTAGGGGTTCTGTCTCCTCGGACCGTCTGTCGTCAGGTACCCCAACGTTTCTCAGTCTGTGCTGACTCACTGAAAGTGAATGACCACTTCAAGAGTCGACAAAAAGATCGAAGACTTGTTTACCGTCCAGACTTAAAATAAGATCATCATAGAGTCACACCCAAGTGATCGGATATTTAATTAATGGTCTTACGTCCAACAAAGGAAAGTGAGACCACACACACACACACACGAATCAAGTCAACACAGACTGAGAAACACTGGGGGACCTACCATCAGGTGGTCCGAGGAGACACGTACTCTAAGAGGTCCGTTCTTATGACCTCACTCAACGGTAAAGGAAGAGATCTCCAAGTGAGACCACTCGATTCGGGTTGTCAGCAAAAGGGAAGAGTGAATCCCTACTACTGCAAGGTAGATGGACGAAGAGAGGAGACTTATTTCCCTAAAAGAACCTGGTACTGGTAGAAACGTCTGGATCCGACCACTGCGAAAGAGGGACACACACTTAACGTCAACGACTACGGACTACTAGTGACAACACGACAAAATACTACATAAACGAAACAACGAAAGAATCCTTGATCTCTCAAGAGGACTGACTGTGTTTTGAAACACGTTTCCTTTAGGAGACTACACCCTTCTAAAACTTTCCGGAAGAGTTTTTACGAACCAAATATTACTCCAGTCTCAGTGATGGTACACACCCTTATCGAGAACAAACGAAATCCGAGGTCGAAATCTCTAACAACTGTGACCCCGATAGCCGAGAACCCCTACGTCGAAACGATCGGGAACGTTACGTGGGACCCGACTCCAAAGAGAAGCCGATGACAAGGAAAGACAGTTCACGCAAAGTACCTCTCCGGAGTAACCCTATTTCCTAGCCCACGAAACGCTTTATCGACACACGTATCTTAACGTATCACCAAAGGACCGTAGTCTCTTTGTTAATGGATTGATGAGAAAGGACTCGTTACAGTTCCCTCGGTCTACCACTTGTGTCTTCGACGTCCCGACGGGGACTCCTTTAAAGAACAAACCCCTGGAGTCCTAAGGATACGACCTCCGACTTCAATAGTACGTCACACTACAGAATCCGTTTCTCTCGATTTGTGTTTGTTTGTTTGTTTTGGGGACGATAAAAATGGGACACTTCCTTTTTAGTTAATTGACTTGTTGTATGTATCTTTATTTTACACAAACCGTTTACAAAGACAGAAAATGTGATTACACAAATTTTTATTTACTCCTGTATCGTCGTACATAAAATGATCTACAGTGACCATAGAGAATTAAAATGTCCAACTTTCGGTCGTTACTCAAACAATGTGGTAGATGAAGAGTGAGAAGGGAATGTCAGGGGTCCGGGTATGGGGTAGGCCCGTGGAGATAGGAACGACTAGAAGTACGACGGGGAGCTGGGTGAATAGTGTCATCAAGAGTAGAGTCGGATCAGGGTCGGTGTCCTTGCCGTGGACAACGACGACGACGACGACGATTCAGCAAAGTCAGCACAGACTGAGACACGCTGGGGTATCTGCCGTCGGGTGGTCCGAGACGACAGGGACCCTAAGAGGTTCGTTCTTGTGACCTCATCCAACGGTAAAGGAAGAGGTTACGCAATTTCACTTTTCACTTTCACTTCAGTGAGTCAGTACAGTCTGGGAAGAACTGGGGTGACTGGTGTCGGATGGTCCGAGGAGGTAGGTACCCCAAAAGGTCCGTTCTTATGACCTCACCCCACGGTAACGGAAGAGGTCAATAGCGTCAGGTTTGGGTGGTTAAATCAGAAAATAGAGGAGACCCTTCCTGTCCGGGTCAGACGAACTGCACCGGAGACACCCACTACAAATAAAGATACCTTTTGTAAATACCCAAAATAAAAACGAAAACTCTTACCATTCCATCTATACACCTCTTTTACGAGGGAATTAAAGATTTTTATAACCATCTTATCTCTTTTACGACGGTATAACTGTAAATATTATCTGGGGACATAGGGGTAATTACACAATCTGTACGAGGATACGGACACCCAATACGTATATACAAGTCATCTCCCTATACCCTTTTTCGTCGGTTTCGTATTAAAAATTTTTACTCTTAGTTCTTATTTTTTCTTTTAATTTTATCATTTATTTTTTCAATTAAGTTCCTAGGTCACATTTTGTTATTAAAAGTCCTTTCACTTTCTTCTCTATTATTAATCTATCCTTAGTCAACATTTATTTCCGGGAAAACAACACAAAAAATGAGATACGGTCCATGACAAAATTCATGAAACTTATATAATAAAGTAAATTAAGATTTACTTAAGATTATAATTGAAATAACTTTAAGATTCACCAACTATATCGGTTACGGAGATCGACAACTCATAAAAACAACAACAAGTCAGTGAATCAGTACAGACTGAGAAACGTTGTGGTACCTGACGTCGTACGGTCCGAAGGGACAGGAAGTGGTAGAGAACTTCAAACGAGTCTGAGTACAGGTAACTCAACCACTACGGTAGGTCGGTAGAGTAGGAGACAGTAGGCGAAGAGGAGGACGGAAGTTAGAAAGGGTCGTAGTGCCAGAAAAGGTTATGCAGTTGAGAAACGTAGTCTACCGGGTTCATAACCTCGAAGTCGAAGTCGTAGTCAGGAAAGTTACTTATAAGTCCCAACTAAAGGATATCCTAACTGACCAAACTAGAAGAACATCAGGTTCCCCGAGAGTTCTCAGAAGAGGTCGTGGTGTCAAGTTTTTGTAGTTAAGAAACCATGAGTCAGTAAAAATAACAGGTCGAGAGTGTAGATATGTACTGATAACCTTTTTGGTATCGAAACTGATATATTTGGAAACATCCGTTTCACTATAGAGACGAAAAATTATACGACAGATGTAAACAGTATCGAAAAGAAGGTTCCTCGTTCACAGAAAATTAAAGTACTGGTCTCAGTGGTAGGTGTTCACTAAAACCTCGGGTTCTTTTAATTCAGACAGTAACAAAGGTAACAAAGGGATAGTTAAACGGTACTTCACTACCCTGGTCTACGGTACTAGAAGTAAAAAACTTACAACTCAAAATTCGGTCGAACGACTCATATTTGACTGTGTTTTAAATACATTAAAACGGTTCCTATGTATATTGTCTGTCTACCACCCTAAATTTAAACCTAGACAGACTGGTACGGGAGACAAGGGAGGACAAATTTTCATTCCCTTACCCTGATCTTCGAACAATACCGAGGAAAGTTGAGAAAAAGTAAGTAGATTTTAGAACTGGAGGTGAACTGAACTTTTAATACGTCAACGTCCCGATCTCCTTTCTTGGGAGTCTTCAGTAGGTCAAATTCAGTCATTTTTGGATTCCTTATCCGTGGGTCTTTTGGATACTGAACATTCCAGTGGAACGATCCATTCTCATACTCCTTCTAATTTTCACATTTAAAAGTGACGAAACAGGGTCCTAGTAACAAGTAGAGTATTTACACAACTGATCCTTCTACCTAACGTCGTCACACATCACTCACTACACAAGGAAAATTGTCTGGGTGTCTTCACCTGGTGCATCTATTCTTTCGTTTTTCTTCCTTTCCTTTTCTCTTTTCTTCTATTTTCCCCCTCCGTCTCTCTGATATTTGTAGAGACCTCCTTTGAAAAAGGTTAGTCGACACCGAATCCAGTCTAAACCAATCAGATCTTGTATTTCGTAGTGAATGGTGTTAAATATTAAGGTGAATACTATAAATACCAGAATAGGAGAGACACTACTTTCGTAGTATATCCGACTTTTATATAGACACATTATGGAACGATTAAGAATTTATAAACAACTTACGTGTATCTAAGTCACTTGTTTACTTAATTAACTGACACAGACCCTTAATAGACCCTCGAACAAATTTCACTGCCTAAGACTTATGACGAGGTCTGATTGGCTCAGTCTTAGGGACCTTCTTTCGACCGGGAGTCCTAATCGACTGTCTCGAAACCCGTAGTACCGTTTCCGAGTGTAGAGGGTCAACAGTCACCAGCGATCCACTGAATTGGGATCCTGTCACACTAGGAGGACAGGTCCAGTATCAGTAATTACGACGTTACGTCTGTGACTCCACCCCTACCTAGTGACCGACAACTGGAACTTTTCTTGGAGTCAAGAGAAGGAAAAAAGAAAAGAACTTCGGAACCGTAATCCACCGGTCCTTACCTCCACCTTCCTGTACTTCTGTTCAAGAAATGTGTAGGAGAAGTTGACCAATCCCCTTGTCTACCGACCACCCCACTAACCGACTCCAGTTCCTTCTTCCTCTGGTTCAGGACATGGTATCGAGAAGTCATAAAGATTTGTTTTATCCTTCCTCGGTCCTTACAAAATTTTTTTCTTTCTTTTAACAGAACTCCTTAACCCTCCCTGAAACTTTCAGTCACTAAGTCTCGTTTCCTAGATGAACTCTTAAGATTGTCCTTTGAAGATTTTTCCAAAGCCTATAATGATATTGGGTACGGTTGACGGAACCAAATAGAAGAAATTCGGATCTTCTAGCGGAGAACGGTTTTTAGACAAATGGTGGTCTAAGTAAAGACTTCTGTATCTCGTCCACAGTCAAAACGTCAGATAAACTCTCATCTGACGGTCTCAAAGTATAAAGGAGAAGTCAGAGATGGTATCGACATAGATAGGACACTATAGTAGTAGATAAATTAGGAACCCTTTGTGTATCGGTTAAAGTCCGACACTGTAGAAACACAAAGGGAACCCAAATTACCTCAAACACACCTTTGTAATACCACGAAGAGACACCTTTAGAACTTCGTAAAAACTCATTCTATCCTTTCAGGGGTATGCACTTCTCTTTCTTCATAATATATACGTTTTGTACGTTAAGTTCTTCCCCTCAAGAATTACCTATCCTATTTAGGTCCGTAGAAATCCTTTCTAAGCCGAAAATCCAAGCGTTCAGTCTACTTTCCCGGAATAAACAAATGAGAAACGGTCTGAAAACAAGGAAGAGACGGTCACTTTTACTCCACAAACGTAGAATCCGGTCGACGTTTGGACTTAGAGGTGAGGGTCGGACGTCGACGTCCCGAGGAACTAGGTCATCATCACCTCTTCCAATGTTCCGGATCTTTTGACCCAAGGACTGTTTACTCAGAAACAAAATTCACATTAGACCCAGGACTCATATCGTTACCGGGAAACCAGGACATTCTATATCTAGGTTTGGTAACGAAACTAGGAGTGTAAGGGTTAAGGTGGGGGTGAAAGGAATAAGAGTCTTCTATTAGGAATGGACGTAGAGGTGATTCTATTGACAGTGGATGAAAAGTAGGCAAACAACGGAAAAATGGGCACTTTGTCCAGCAGAGTGTGGGATAAAGGGTTTATCTTACATAAATAGACACGTGAGTACGAAGGGTATTCAATGGAAAGAGTCCGTCCCGTTTACAAGAAGGACCCGAGAACGACAGGACGGAGAACCATTAAACATGAGAAAACGTGAAGTCCAAGAGAGTAAGGTGAACTAAGAAAGGAAAGGTTGTTTATATATATCCAGAGGGAAAAAATTATTGATTGTTTTACTTGTGTTTTGGAGAGTAACCAGGACGAGACATAATTCTGTCATAGGGTATTCAGTGGTCTGGTTGGGAATAGTAGGTAGGTAAGTTGGAAAGTCGGCAGAGAGGTAAGTCAAAAGTTGGTAGGTAGGTAGGTTGTAATTCTCACTGAAAAAAACGTGTAATATAATGACTCGGAGTGTCTTAGTTCTCTTGGTTGATTCTGTTTGTTGAACCGACAGAACGTTATGTAATCCAGGAAATGGAAAGTAGTCCTACTATCCCAGAATGACTGAAGGGTTTATTGTTTAGAGTAACCACGAAAAATCAAGAGTAGAATGAACTAGACATATTAAGAACCACATCTGTCTAATGTAAAATTTTCTGATACTTTACACATTTAAATATAAAATTAAAACACCAATAAACAGTCTAAATTTTTGACAAAACAAGGTGTTACCGTCAAGGTAATTCGATGATCGTACAGATTCCCGATTAAAATTTTAGATTTAAACAAATACTCTCGAAACGACAAATGTAACATCCAATACGTGGTCCCTCTTATTAAGTTTCACTGTGGTTTATACACGTACAATTTATTGTGGTAGACGGGTAAACCTAGACACGTCGAAAAATTTTTATGACACTCCAAGACCGGGTTCGGACGACACAAAGTCCTATACCCTGTCTAGTAACCACGATTCTGGGGTCTAATCTCCAAAACCAAACTTCAAATTCTTCCGAAATTCAGGACAGGGTGAAGGAAAATCATCGAAAAGTAAATTAAGCATAACCTCATGGACAGGGTACCATAACATCTATGGTCATATTTCTAGACATAACCCATTCTTCGGTGTAGATGTCGAGATTATCCTATCCGAACTCTTCTAGGAGGAAACGGAAGGTTTGTCAACGTACTTATTGGGTCAGAAGTGATTTCAGGACGAACCTTCCAGACACAGGAGAATATTACGTTTACGAAGTAATTATACTTCGTAAATATGGAACCCTACATAATAGGTCAGGGTAAACTATCTGAAGACCTAATGCAAACTATCGATTCGTCTGTTTCTCTGTCATCTTATCCTCCCGTAAACCTTCACTTCTAAACTTTTCCTTTTACTGTTCATTTAGACAATTTTACTCGTTCTCTAAATATTTTTCTACAGAACAAAATCCCGGGATCATTCTAATCACCGTGTTCTTGACTCCGAAGTCCAATTTATCGATGACTCAACCGAAACACTGAAACCTGATGGAATTGTACATCGGGAGTACGTAAGATTTACTTTGACTCCCAAGGAAAATCACGACCCCAAGAGACTAAACCGACCTATTTGACTCTTTAGGATTTCTCAGTGTTTTACCCCAACACACACAAACACACACTACCCTCGTTTGACACTCTCCGCAACACCCGGACACCGTACCTAACCATCACAGTCCCCGGGAGAGACACGAGACACTGGGACCTCGTGTCGGATACGAACAATGCCTCACAAATCACGACACGATGACTTATTTACTTCCGGACCGTCTACGGGTTCGTCGTATTATATTTTTCGTCTCAGAACTCCGTTTCTTTCGAGAAAGGGTGTTCACTAACTCTCGGTAACGATCAAGACACTGGTAACAAGACCCAGGAAACCTCGGAAGGAAGAGAAGTTATTTCCGTTTCGGTTTTAGAAAAAAAACCCCCCGCCCCCCCCCCGCGACGCCACCNAGAAGTTATTTCCGTTTCGGTTTTAGAAAAAAAACCCCCCCCCCCCCCCCCGCGACGCCACCAGCCCTGGTTTATCATTCGTCGGAGGAAAAAGTGTTACCAATTGTCCCGAAAGTCGGTTGGTAAATCATTGTCTGTTATACGACATAATCGGATTTACATCTCATTGTTCTCCTCACGTAGGATCGTCATACACTCGACACGACGGACATCCTCCATACGTGGCGTAGTCACACCATTTATTATCGAAACGACAATGAAAACTCTTGGTCGATATGTCGTTCGTGACTTGATTCAGAAAATGTACCCCAAACTTAGACCCACTAAATGTACTCACACTTTAATTCCTGTGAGTTCCTATTTATTGTTTACACTAAATGTGAAATATCAACTTCTTTGACTATAATTTTATCTATTTTATTGAGGGAACCCCAATGTTTGAGGGAAGACCTAGATACCAAACATTTAAATGGCAAGAACTTACGACAAAAAAGAAGTTTGTTGTAGAGAATAAGGAGGACAAGGATGTAATATCTGATCAGGATAGGGAAGAATCGAAAATGTAGTATAAGAGGGACAGACGGGTCAGTCTAATGAATTTACAGACAGAATTGTACACTTTTAAGTATCTCAGTCTTCCCCATTGAGGAACCGTAATTTAGTTCAAGAGGACAATATCCTAACGTTTGTAAACCAAACTAACTATCAAGGAAGACCAGTAAACATCTACAAAAAAGACAGAAAATTTCCTTAAAAACCATCTTGTTTTATCTCTTTATGGTTAAAAATTTACTATCGGGTTTCAGATAATGTTTCTCGAATTGAAAAGGGAAGAAAGTACACAATTTTTGTAATTCAGGAGACAAAACCCTCCGGTCAGATCGATTTCCAAACAGTGAAGACAACTAGAAAAGTTTCTTGTTTGAAAACCGAAGTAACTAATATCTCATCAACAAAAAACGTAAGTAAGTACTTCATAAATAGTTTAGGACCTATATGTCAGTACTTGTTTTGTACAAAAAATGAGAGAGTTTTGAGAATGAGATCACCCTGTACATCTATAATTTGTTTACAGTATTTACGACGGTTCTTCTTTTCGTCCCACGAAAGCTCTCTCCGTTCTCTTCGACTGACATCTAGACCACTGATCCTTTCTCGAGACTCCTCCACTGTAAATCTGACTTTACTTTCCTACTCTCCGTAGTAGAACAAAAATACTTTATTCCTATTTCCCTTAATTAAAATACATCAAGGTGTAAGATATAATATTTTCATATCAAGAATCCTCTGAGACCCTATATCAACTAAGAATTTAAAGAAGAGACATTACTAAACACTGACGAATCCCTTGTCTAAGTTTTAGTCTGTCCCTCCGGTCCTTTCCTACACCCCTCTCGTCGAAGTCTCTCACCACTTTTCACAAGTTCCCCTCCACCCCGTCCACCCTCCTTAACGCCCTCCAGCGAACGAAGGGAGAACGAATCCTCAGGACTAAAGTCAGATCAGTATACTCGTAGTAACGAAGAAAGGAGAAAATTACTTTCAATAAGAAAAGAAGAAACGTTTGTCGTGTAATAACCATCCGAGCACTCGATCCTTTATTTCGTGTAGAGTCGACCGTCTGTAATAACTCAGAGAGTCGTCAACCCACGGTCTCATGGTTCTTGACCCTATCGATGATGAGAAGGACATTTCGATCTAAAGAGATTCCTCTAAAAAAAAAAAAATTTCCTTAAAACGACAGAATTTTTAGAATACGTCGATACCGAAATAGTCTTATCTTTTACGGTTTATAACCTTATAAAGTATTCGGTGTGAAAATTTTGATCGAAGGAACATAAATAAAGACCTTAACGAAAAGTCGACACCACTAAAATAATAGTTATAATATATTTAAACCTCCTTTCATTATTACTCGTCGAGAATTGTTACAAGAAAATGGTACTGACCCATATATTTAAAAGGAATTTTCGGTCATAATTCACCTATTTTGTTGTGACTCTTCAATTTTACATTTACCATAAACGACGACGACGATTCTTAAAGAATTAAAAATCTTAATTTGTTAAAAAAAAGACTTATTTATACAAATTTGGTCATAAATTCCACCCATATTAATCATCTATGTCGCATAAAATACTCATACATGTTTTAATATCGACCATCGTCCTGGCATTAGTACGAATGATAAAAAGACAAGATCTATAAACTTACCACCATAAAAGCGTTCATACCTTGTAGTAAGTAACTTGTTCAGAGTCATTCGGTGAACGCGGGGGAAGACCCTCCCCAACTGTTGTTAAGGAGGTTGTTAAGATTAAGGTCATTGCCCCTGAGTCTAAGGTTGTCCGTTTCACAGAGTCCATACCTTTCAGGAAGTCAAACGTTATAAATGAATGAAAATGATGCAATACTACTGATATTCAGTCATTCTTACAACAATAAATTTATAATCTGAAGTTTCTTTTTACGTTAAATAAAAGGGTTCCTCAACTGTCGAAGACAGTCTCTTCAACTCACATTCGTAGGGTCCATTTCCTTTATCCATAGAACAAATTAAACTGAAAAAGAAGGGATCACCGAGTCAACCACTTCTTCCACGGACGTTACGTCCCCTGGACCCAAGCTAAGGACCAAACCCGTCTAAAGGGACCTCTTTCTTTACCGTTGTGTGACGACATAAGAACGGACCTCTTAGGGTACTTGTCTCCTCAAACCACCCGATGTCAGGTACCCCAACGTCTCAGTCTGTGTCGACTTCGTCGACTCGTGTGTACGTGCGTTCGACGAAGAGACAACGGTCAGAACTTAAGACAGTGTTAGAAAAGGGGTAGGTAGAGTCAAAAACTTGTACGGTACAAAAGAGTGGTGGGAGACGGGTCTTCGGACAAACGGGAGAAAGACACGAACGAATAAAAAGTGTACACGACACGACAGCGAAGGTTGAGAAACGGTGGGGTACCTGACATCGGACGGTCCGAGGAGACAGGTACCCTAAGAGGTAAGTTCTTATGACCTCACCCGACGGTAAAGGAGGAGGTCCCCTAGAAGGACTAGGTCCCTAACTTGGGTGCAGAGGACGTAACCGTCCGTCTAAGAAATGGTGACTCGGTGTGTTGGGTTGAGTTTACGATGGAGGTCCCTTTGGGAGCGACTCTCCGACACGTGATAGAGAGGTGGAAACAACTGAGTATTATAAAAATGAAAATCGTTGTAAACGATTTAATATTACTTTAAAAATTGGAATGACGAATTAGTATCATAGAGATCGTAAAACTTATCAGAGATGAAATAGTAACTTTGAGTCATCTACTTGCTTACTCCTGTATGTTCCGGACATTAAAGAGGGGAGTATTTTCTTCTCCCTACTTATATTAAAGGATCTAACCAGAGAAGTAGTTAAGTCATTTGTAAAGGGTTTAGAGATTACACTTGGACCGGACCAAGTATACTTGTAATACCAAATTTTTATTACGGTCTCACGAACGGGGGTAGCTTGAGAACACAGACGACTTCCTTCGTTTCACAAGTCACGACACTAGTATACTCCCTTTGCACGTTGTGACACCTCATGTTTCCTCCCCAAGGGTTAGATTTGATCCCCTCCTTCAAACGAAGAACTCCCTCTACCGTGGTCAAGACTCTGAACTTCCCACTTCTTCTCTATTTTCTTGATTCAGTCTAGAAAAAAAGAAAGGAGGTATTTTATTGAGTCAGGTATAAAATATTGACAGATCGGTCCACTATCCGTAGTTACTCGTAACATACATACATACACACACACACACACACACATATGTATATATATACCTCTTCCTCTACCGTTGGGGGAGGTTATAAGAACGGACCTTTTAGGGTACTTGTCCCCTTGGACCACCCGATGTCAACTCCCCCAACGTTTTCTCAGTCTGTGCTGAACCCTGATTTGTCGTTGATGTACATACACACATACACCCGAAGGGTCCACCGAGACACCATTTCTTGGACGGACGGGTACGACCTCTACGTCCTTCGAGCTCAAGCTAGGAACCCAACCCTTCTAGGGGACCTACTCCCGTACCGTTGGGTGAGATGATAAGAACGGTCCCTTTAGAGTACCTGTCTCCTCGGGTCACCGGACATCAAGTACTCTAGTGTTTCTCAGTCTGTACTTACTCGTTGACTCGTATGTCGGGTGTGTGTGCGTGTGTGTGTGTGTGTACGTATTATATATTATAGACTACAACTAAGTCACGAGAAAATAATTATTATATGGGAAACGGTCGGGCGGTACCATTACCCGTGGAGACCCATGTGTAAATAAAGTAAGATTTCCCATGTACACACTCTCTACCACGGTGACTCCATTGTTTTAACAGACCCTGAAATATTTGAGTAGGTAAAACACTTTCTTTGTCTTTCTCTAGACTCGTTTATTTTATGGTGCAACTGGTTGATAAGAATGTACCCACCGTATAATAAGATTACTCCTTAGAACTAGGACGTTTGTAACAGTGTATTCGTCACACCTATTAGTTGTAGTGAAACGTAGACAACCTTCTTGGACGTCCAATTTACATGAGACAGACTGGGTTCAATGACATCAGAAACCTACTGTGTCTTGTAACATCTTTTAATTATCTAACTTGTGTCTTTCGTCGGAGTAAATTCCTGTAAAAATAACACTTACACGAAAATAAAAGTAATTTTAAGAAAGATGGGTTAAATTTAGAGAACTGTAGTAAGGAATTACACTGTTTCTCAAATATGAGAGGAATAATAGTGACAATGAAACGAGAGAGAGAGACACCCACGGAACTTGTTTAGAATACGTAATATATTTAGAACTACGATGAGAATCACGAACATATCGTCGAAAATTTCCCTTTTAATATCAGGAAATATTTTTATGTAAGATGTCATTACTAGTACCTTTAAGGGTCAAAATTAACATGACTCAAAAATGAAGTGGGTCTAACTCGAAAACTCATAATAATAATTAAGAGAAGGAGGTCATAACCGACTTACAGATGATGATACGTAAGTTATAAAGATAAGTAGAGGATATTGTCTATATCGAAAATACTAGACTAAAGTATTGTCATAAGTCTATTAATGTAAATCCTTTTGTCTTTAATGAGACAGGACCACACAAATCCCGAGGGAGTCGGGTGACGAGGAACTGTAAACCCAAAGATGATAAAATGATTGAGTCGAGTTGTGTGTACATACAACAATACCTTTACGGTCTATTGTACCCTGATTATGGTAAAGAGTGAAGAGAAAAGAACATCACTAAAAATAAAAACTTATTCTTTTACGATAATATACTTTCATACAACAGAGAGATATAGAAATGGACATTAGTAACAGATGAAGTAACAGACCAAAGTCGATTCATATTTCCTTTTTCTTCTAGGTTTCGACTCTCATTAATTATATAAAATAATTTTACCTCCTTAAACAAAGTTTTAAATATGACAGAATCATTATTGTTTTAATGTTAACGAAATTATTTTCTTAGTAGTGTTCTATAAAGAACCGACCTATAATATACTTTATTTGTACCGATTGGTTCAGGGCACTTGTAACCGTTTCCGTCAATTTATCATAAGGAATAAACTTTTTTTAGTAGTTTTTTCGATTTTGTCTCTTATGATGAATATATTCGTAACCTGATATACTTTTGAGTATCATATCGAGAAAGGAATTTTAGTAAACAAAATAATTTTCGACTTTCTGGACCGGATGGATTCTTATTAAACGTCACCTCTTTACCCTTAACTAACAATATCCTGTCTGACAAGTATACGACAAATTGTAAACCTAGACACCTTTGACCGGGTTCACGTTCAGGAGAGTTTTAAACGTCACTAGAAACAAATACCTGGTCTCGTCTTTACATATTAATTATTATGTCGAAGAATTAGATCGGTTTAAGGACTAACAAACCGAATCCAATCGTAAACACTTGTACAGTGAACAGAGTTAAATAAACCCTCGATTTACCGACAAAAACAGTGTTTATGTGTTAAAGACTATTTGGGACGACTACATAAAAGGTGTAGTGGTACAAAGGACAACAGTCAAAAACTTTAAGTAATGTAGATTATTGTGTTAATTATTGGACACCAGTCTTAATATGTTTCTTTTCGACTTATATAAATAAGGACAGAGGAGAAACTACTAAAGTGTACAGAAAACTTATTAAGTCTACCAAATGAAAGTAGGAAAAAGGTTTACTGGATCGACGCGTTTTGATGGATCGGTTGATTCAGAGATTCACTCGTGACAGAGTACCTTTATATTACGATTGATGCTCACATTAAAATCGTAAAAATTATTAGTACTTTTGCTATTTTTACACGTTCACTTTACACACAAAAGAAATTGGTTTATACAGATTTATAAAAGTAAAATTGCACGTTAGTTATATTTTTAATAATTACCATAGGTCACACATAAATGTGAATGAGAACGACGGTAACGAATTAAGTCGAATTAAATACTTGACTACTACGTATCCCTAAATTCTACACAGGTGGAAGAGGGATAGAATTCCCTTCCCTAAGAGTCCCAGATTCTTGTAAGACTTAAACCCAAATACCCTTATAGACAAACTATTAAACGGGACAAGAGTTCATTCTACGGTGTTTCTGTTCAAACGTCACAAGTGGAAGAAGTTCTATAAATGTTTTCACGTCCCACGAGGTAGTGTATTCTTAATAGGAACGGTTTCAGTTTAAATTTAAGAGACTCTGTACAATTATCGGAGAACGTATCTTGAGCTAGAAATCTGTTTGAGACCAATATCAGTAAACCGTATGACAGTAGAGTAAACCGTATTCAGTAGAGTAAAATTAGAGTGAAATAAATTCTATTTATATATAGTATAGAAAAAACTGGGATACCTGACATTGGACGGTCCGAGGAGACAGGTACCATAAGAGGTCTGTTCTTGTGACCTAACCCGACGGTAAAGTAAAAGGTCCCCCAAAAGGGCTGGGTCCCAAACTTGGACATAGAGAACACAACCGTCCACCTAAGAGATGGTGACTCGGTGATCCCTTCGGATGTAGTATAGGTAAAAATATCTTTTGAAAATGATTCTTAAAGTGGACCGTAAGAATTAATTCCAAGTAATGTAGTGATCTCCGTCAAGGTCGTGACCAAATTATGTCCATTGTTTAATTTCTTTTCGTTACCTCTACTTCTTTGAGTATCTGACATTTATATATAGGATTCTGGTCCGGAAAGTCTCGAACGTAAAGTTTATATAGGCAATCGTTTTAAAGTTCAACGACATACAGGTCCCGGAAATCTTAACGAGAAACTATCGGAGTTAGTCCCCTTTGAGTCAAATATGAACGGTTTTAGATAAATTCACAACTTTTAATAAGAGAATCCGTTACGAATAATGTAGAAAATTTCAGAAAACGGTAATTTTTACACACAAGATCCTATCTAATCGAGAGGTCAACTGACCACTTTTCAGGAGTTTTTGTGCAAACCGGGGACCACTTATAAATGAATTATTTATAAAATGCCAGAAGTATAATAAACTATCTTAACTAACTGAATCTAGTCTTTACTGGTTAGTTACTCTTTACATACTCTCTGTGTCTCCAATCGGTAAAATCGTTATAAGAACTTCTTTCAACATGTGACAGAACTTATTTCGTCCAGTTATTTTTACTAGAATTTTGAGTATTAATAAACGTGGAAAAGAGTAAGGTAATTTCTTAAACTTTCCCATTATATAAACAACTTAACTTTCGATGGATATATAATAATTATGAAACATGGAAATGAAGATCATTAGAAAAGTTTTATTAATAAAGTTTTTCAATACTTTTGTCAATTTCGAATTAATAAATTCTTTTACTTATAAAACAATGAGAATTACTAACGAATTCTACCTGAACATAAGTGACTCTTAAGTAAAGACTATATCGTTTCGATTATTTATTTACAATCTTTATCTGATTGCTCCAATTAGAACTAACAGTATTATATAGACTATCTTATAATAAATCTCGGGAAGAGACAACACGAAACCTGGATTTTATAAAATTTCATAATAAAAGTTTCACGGATTATAAAGGGATCCCCTCAAGGTTTTGACAAAGAGATCATCTTTTACATTAACTACTTCAGTGTCCTAAAAATTTATACTACAACGTTCCATTGTCCAGACAACACATAACATCCATTAACAATCCGTCAGACCTATGGTCCGGAATTAGAATGAAAGATACAGATATAAAAATTAGAAGCCTCTTTTTTCAAACGTCTCAATTTTTTTAACCTATATCTTTTTATAAAAGAAGGTATACTACTAATTTTCGGGATACTGAAATATCTGAAAACCAAAAAGGTCCTTAATTCAAGAGAAAAATGAACTCCTTACACTATTTCCCTTTCAGATGCCAAGACAGTCATAAAAATGAAGAAAATATTCTTGAAGAAGTATACCTATGGTCTATCATCAAGTCATAGAAAAAGAAAATGATGGTTACATATTCACACAGATCCAGTATTTTACATAGGAAAACACCCCCCACCCCACACCCCTCCCTCCCTGGATCCTGAAGGACGTTCCTGATTTCGTATTATCGGTAAGAGTCAAGTCTAGTCAGCGAGTCAACACAGGCTGAGAAACGTTGGAGTACTTAACGTCGTACGGTCCGGAGGGACAGGTAGTGGTAGAGGGCCTCAAGTGAGTCTGAGTTTGCAGGTAGCTCAGCCACTACGGTAGGTCGGTAGAGTAGGAGACAGCAGGGGAAGAGGAGGACGGAGGTTAGGGAGGGTCGTAGTCTCAGAAAAGGTTACTCAGTCGAGAAACGTACTCCACCGGTTTCATGACCTCAAAGTCGAAATCGTAGTAAGGAAGGTTTCTTGTGGGTCCTGACTAGAAGAAATCTTACCTGACCAACCTGGAGGAACGTCAGGTCCCTGAGAGTTCTCAGAAGAGGTTGTGGTGTCAAGTTTTCGTAGTCAAGAAACCGTGAGTTGAAAGAAGTGTCAGGTTGAGAGTGTAGGTATGTACTGATGACCTTTTTGGTATCGGAACTGATCTGCCTGGAATCTGCCGTTTCATTACAGAGACGAAAACTTATACGATAGATCCAACCTAAGATAAACACGAATTTGGGAAATGAGGTCACTCATTGACCCCACCCCCGGCGCAAACCCCCCTTATACTTTTCTGTCCTTTTTTCATAGGTGACTCTATCTTTCAACACTATCCCTTACCACTCGTCCTTCTGACTTTTTTGTTAAACTCGTACTAAAACGTTCAGAAACTTTCATCATCCGTAATAAAAAATACAAGAATTAGAGAGTGTGTCTTTAAATAATAGTAGGATACCTACTTACCTTAAAAAAAAAGATCTGAAGCCCTTGATTTGTCCACGAAAGGGTTATAAATCACTAAAAGAAAGAGAACTTAACGTAAGATCGAACGAACCACTCCAGACTTGTAAAGTGAGTCGTCAACATCCACCTCTGAAGAGACACTCAACCATGTCTACCTTGGTCTCTCCCGTACCAATTCATATAGTCCCTACATAAAAATTGACAATTACGACAATCGTTCGGGAACTACTCAGGGTCAGTTGGAAGTCACGAAGATTTCTTGTGATTTTAACAACTATAACTACCTATTACGTTTTACGGAAAACCTCCATTTCAAAATTAAGTCTACATTTATTCTTTAAATAAAGGGTTTCTGTGTTCATTCTATTCTTTCATCTGGAGTATTTCTTTTTGAAAATAGACGACTTCTGGACTCAAATTAAAGGACTGAATTTAGAAGTATAATACTATTAAAACTGTAAATGTTGGAAACAGATATAGCACTTTGGTAGTCTTTAAATACCCCATACAAGGGATCTTACTAAGGTCTGTTTCTCTCAAAAACATCATTTCTATTTTAGTACTTTGTATCGTCGTTTCTTCTTTACTCACATCGATATTCGATTAAAGTTCACTTTAAAATGTACACAAGTATAATTTGGAGATCTAACGAATAAAGAATTTTCTTTTAACATGGAAGAGGCGTGGGAGTTGAACGTCCTATGTCGAGTACTTCTGTAAATGAATAAAGAAGTAGTGCAAACAAGAGTAAGTCTTGTAAATTGTAGACAATGTCAACAAGTCTATGAGTAAAGATTCATAATCTTCATCGACTTCTTTGACGTATGTCTGGTATACATACTGTGATTATCATTGTTACTAAACACAAAAAAAAATTCTAGTCATGAGAACTTCAGTATTTTTGTTATAAAGTTTTACAAACGTCGTGGGGGACGACCGATATAGAACCGTGAAGGATTTATTTCTACCGTAGAAATTTATGACGATTCATTTCGAAATTAATATGTGTAGGCAAGAGAAACCCCAATAAAACTAAATCTTTATTAAATTAAAGGTATTTTACGTGTTATCTCAATTTTATAATTACTTTCCATCAAAAGAAATATTAAACAGTTGACTATAAACTTATCGTGAATAGGAAGGTCCGTTATAGTACAGAGACTACCTCTGTTTTAAAAACGGTATTGAAAAATGACTATAAAGTCTACTTTAAACAATCCCCTCTCCGAAGATGTTTACAGGGATAAATAACATTTATTACAATCTTTACTGGGAGTAACTTATGTCTAAACATACGGACAAATAGTATACAATTTATGTTTGGAATATTATAAGTACTTCGAAAGTCTTCTAAATTCTTCTCGTAAACCTTAGAATTTTCTGTAGTAGAATCCTCCCTAACCCTCGTCACCCCTGGAGTCTCGACATCTTCGGTATTCATGACTCTAGTACCAACAAACCGAGTGGTCAACAAAGTTCGGTATTAAACTTCATGCAATCTCTTAGGGTCCTTGCCGTCTCGGACCACCCGACGGCAGATACCCCAGCGTGTCTCAACGTGTGCTGACTTCGCTGAATCGTCGTCGTCGTCGTCGTCACCGGGGTGATTCCTCGAAGTACAGACCCTTTTTTCATAAATGAATTCCCTTCACATTAAAAGATTAATCACAGTATACTTTACTGTCGGTAGCTTAAAGTCAAAGAGTTCTTGTTTTAAGTTACAATTTGATTGAATCGTTTCTAGTAAAGAATTTACCGCTCAATTCGATTCACTGTTTTTTAAATCCTGGTAACAAAGGTTTGTATTTCATTTAAAATCCACCCTAGAACGGGATTAAATTTATGTTTAAATAAAAAATTTTTATTCCTGTACTGAAGGACCATACACATGTGGAAAGTAAGCGATAAAAATTTTTTACATAACTCTAACGTGTGCCACAAGGGCATCACGAAGTACAAAAGGAAGTAAAAGTGTGACATAACATTGGGTACCGAATACGTAAACAAAGTGGGTGACCCACGAGTCCATTACATAAGTATATAACCTACCTACCTATCTACTTACTTACCTACCTACCTACAACAACATTGTCCTGACTCCCATCTCAGAATTACTTAGTAAGTACCGGAAATTACAAGAAAGTCAAAGACGTTATTAACGAGTGAAAATACACAAAAACAGAAACCCACACAAAAAAACCGGCTGTCGTGTGTACCTAAAAATTTATGACAATTGACTAAAATAAAAGATTATTTTTTAATAAGTAGGTTTCTTTATAATTATCGTAAGACTTAGTCATCTTTCAGAATTAGTATCTGACAAAATTTTCTTAACGTCGAATAATCAGTGTGTAAATGATATTGACAGAATTTTTCGATTACCAAATGAAAAGATTCAATTTCAGGATCCTAAGACGGACACCAAGAATATTTTGTTTTACATGTAGATAATCATGTACAATAGTAATACTATAATCATACTACTAATTAATGGACAAAGACGTATTCATTTGGTACCATTTCACAAACATTTGTTAAAAAATCATTGTAAAGAGGGATATCACTACCATCGAAATCATAATTAAAAGAACGGCAAGGAAAGGCCGTCATATTTTCGTTGGACCACTTAATAGTGTTTTAGTTATAATCGTTTCCGGGATTAATTCTCGGACTCCAAGAAACGTGTAACATGAGACCTCGAATTTAAATCGAACAATGTATCCATCTGTAACATTCTATATAAAATCTCAATATCTTTCATCAAAACTGAGATGGATAGTAAATCTTTATTTAAATATCTTACATAAACCTAGAGAACTTCACTGATACCTTCAATACTTGATCGACTAAACCCGTACACGGAACTAAACTGTTTACTCCTCTGAAGTCAGGGTTCTCTAATTCACTTTGAAAGGCTTCAGGACCACGGACTTGATGTAAAGGACTAATTGATGGGTCTCAAAAAGGTGTAACGAAGGGTACATCTTCTATTTCTTATTTTAATAGAATAGTTTACCGGTCCTTCCCACAAAACGACTTAATTAATCGAACATCACAGAGACTTGAATACACATTGTAAAAGTGTAAGAGAAACAACGTCTTACGTTTCATACCGCTTTAGGTGAATTAAATAAATCCCCACGACTTATATTAGCCATTCGTAAAACTGTCGAACCCTTTAATTACCCAGATCAAGTCTCTCGTTTCTGTCGTCATGTACAAAAACGTCCAAGTAAATCCCCAGTAAATTGTCAGACAAATCACGAAGGTAAAAAACTACGAGTTTATAAAACTAAAAAGACAAAATATTCATAAAATCGAAACTTGAATCCTATTGTATGTTTGGACAACAAAAATCTCTAAAAAGATAATGTCAATAAAAAGTAACATACAATATTTCAGTTTTATAAAACATCGAATGGACCTTGTACCAATATTTCTACGGGGTCTTCATTACAATCTTAAATTAAAACATCTCATTCATCCGTTTAGTCTTAAAAGTATCGAAACCCCTTTAGAGATACGTATTATGATTAATCCCTTCCAAAAGTAATCGATCACGACGATTCTAAAATTCTGTTTTTATATCGTCTTAAAAACTTGAAAAAAAGACGACTATATGAAGGATTTTCCTCTGATCCTACTAATAAAACAAAAATTAAATAACCGTCATCATGAATCAATTACCCAATATCAAGTTGTGGATACGTCGAATTATAAAACATCCAGAACGAAAGGAGAGAGTCTTCACAGACTAGTAGAATGAAGAGAAAATGTCCATGTGAACCCACTGACCTGCTCTCGGAGACTGAATGATACTGTACTTAGAGAGACGGGTCCTGGTGGTCTGGAAGAAATGGACACTGAGCCTGGTAGACGCAGGACGTCTACGTTCATACCTTTTAGGAAATCTATCAATGACTCACCCTCCCGAAAAACAAACAAAATCTCTAGTTTCAATGATGAAACTCTTACAGACGAGATGTTTTTGGGACTACTTATTTTATAATTTAACCTCTAACTGGTCATTCTACGTCTTTCAACGATGAATTTATTTCGAAATAACGGTACTTCACAATAACATCTGTACTCAGGGGAGTAATATTAACTTTTACAATAAAAAATTTACATACGGTTTCAACCTAAATGAATGAAATTTAAATGAAAGAAATAATTCTTTATATCTAGAATATACTTCGATTGATTTAGGAACCAACTCCGTCTTACTTTCCAGTACAGAGGGTCTAATTCTTTAGAATTAATTCAGAGATACTAATATCTGATACCCAATCATATATTCTATAATCCAGAGATCAAAATAATGGGATTCTTTCTAAAATATAGTCGACAACTTCCTGTTACCTTATCGTTTAATCTTACATAAACACACTGAAATCTCAAAACCCGATTGGGTGAACCATTCACTTGAGAAGAAAACATTAAGTTTTTTTCGATAATTAAATCGAGAACATGACTTAGAAGGACTCATATATAACTGAAGAAGAAGAGAGAAAAAGATTTTATCATTACGTCTTTCGGACCTCTCTCTCTTTGGGGGTTCGATCCTAAAGACGACGGGTGCTTCGGAATCTCTATTTACTCATTCACCCCCCTTTAGAACGAAACGACTTACAAAAGTCAACGGTAAGTACCCTATGAATTTGATTTGATACATAAACTTGAACTCCTAATAAACTCCCCGTAATTAAATAAAATTTTTTTAAATTTTCTGTAGGTACACTTCTATCAAAATCAGTAAAATCTCTTTTTAAATCACCGAAACGATACGAGGATTTAATTTAGTAAATTCCCGATCGGTACCATATGATACACCTGTATTTTATTTATGTCACGAAAGTACGAATTGTGTAATACTGTCCCTGTAAAGGGGTCTGTATGTTACGAGTAAACACGGCAGTCTAAAAGATCCATCTTGAAGATGACCCCCCCTTTGTATCATTTTTGTATTTCACTTCTTTAATGAGAAATTTTTATAAAGTTCCAGTTCTGTTCCTCCTTTACTACAAGAATCACAACAATTTGTAAGACACCCAGTGGTTCCTTCCGACCTTTGAGAACAGACCTCTAGAGTCTTTTACTCTCTCAGAATTTTGACCTCAGTATTTTCGAGTCCCAACCGTCTCCGGAATTTCCAGTACATCGAGTCTGTGGGTAGACCACGAACTTAGTGGAGTTGTGAGAGGGACGGTTCACCAGTAACAATTTGATAAGATACTAAAAAGACTTCTTCCGACGTCTTAGAAGTCTCCAGAATCGCTTTTCTAAGCGAACTCTCAACCTTTAGGACGGTCACATTGGACGACTAGACAAACCAAAGACTAAGACAGTGCGTTGTATAAATAAAAGGTCAAAGAAAAGTAGATGTTTAAACTATACGGATACAAGATACACAGTAGGTACAAAGACTATTTTCACCGTCCTGGTCCCTTTCTTGGGACACTGTGATGTATTTCTTCGGTGGGAGATCTCAATACAAAAACAGTTAGTAGTAAGAAACCCAAAATAACATGTTGGTTAATGATTCGGTGGATCAATGTGGCACTAAGTCCGATATAAAGACGCAAAAATCTATGATCAACATCGATACCTAGAAATTACACGTCATTTAGGTAATCTCATGTAATCCCATTGTGTCGGACTAAATAAATAAGAATCACTTAAATTCGATCGAAGGTCGTAAGTGATGAAAGAAAAATTTTACGGATCTTTGAGAGGGAAATTATTAGCTAATTTTATAGAAAGGTTTAGTCTTGGGTTAACAAGACATCAAACCCTTCAGACGGAAGAAGGGGAGAAACTTGTAAAAATGATGTAAACAGTAAAGTAGAAGATCATGGAGAGGTGACAAGCACTAAGGAATTGTTAGACGTCTCTCGTTAAGGGACCCGACGGACGTTCTAGAAAACCGAAAGACCCTAAACGGGTAGGGTCATATAATTAAGTAGATCGTATCTAGTCAATACGCGATAGAATGTAGAAAATTTAAGTAAAATCTCAAATTAAAGAAGAGGGAAACAGTCAGACTGTTAGTAAGAAGGACTACCTCTTTGGTCCTTCTTTTATTCTCAATCTCTCAAAACAAAAGAGAAATAATAGACAACGATGATTGATATTTGAAAGGAGTAAAACTGCAACAACACAACAAACAGAAAAAACGAATAAATATAACAGTACCAAAACCTCTTCAACCCCACCAATGTCCCGGAATTTGTATTATACTTATGTCCCTGATCTACCAACAGAAATCGTAAAAAACAAAACGGAAATAAAACAAAACGTTCGAAGTCGATTACACTTCAACGTCGAGAGGACTGTAAGAATATTCGAGTAAAGTGAGAGAATATCGGGAAGTAGTGTATGGGAGAAAGGTAGAAAAAAATGTACAGGAAATTTTTATACTAGAACACTCGCTGGAGACACATCGGTATCACCAATGAACAGTGGGGAGAAAAGAAGGGCTCTCCTAGTAAACACTAACGTCAATACTAATCTGTAAACCTTCGACGGTTGGGAGAATTTGGTAAACGGAAGACGCAGAGTACGGTAACTTAGTACGGAGAAAAGAAACTTAAAAAATTCAGGTGGAATGGAAGAAAATGATAGGATTTGAGACTTTACTGTATTATTGAGAGACTTACAAGGATAGTTAAAAGTAAAGTGGTTGATAAAAAAAGAAGAACCAGTCTTAATCCAGGTCTCAACTTCAAGGGGATTAACGAAGGAGATGGTAGACCCTCTATTTTAACAATGGTTTCATTCAGTTCTTGGACGATTCACGGGAGGAAGATTGGTGTACTCTGCATGAGATCGTCTATAGACCTACCAACTGTGGGGGTAGTGGTATGGAAGAACGAAGACATACACATGACACGACACTGTTCCTGTGTAGTAGAGACAGAAGGTAACTCGACTCGTCGGACAAGACAGGGGTGGTTGGTAATCGTGAAGATGACGAGAAAGGAAAGAGGAAGTGAGTATTTGAGAATCGTACAAAGATGGGGTCTAAGTACTCAGAGGTGTATCTACATACAAAAGAACCGGTCATCACGATGAGACGGAGAGGAGGATTCTCTCGATAAACGTTTTATTTGTTTCGGTCGTTCGATCGGGGTTGGACAGAACTCAAGGGTCGGGTGGTTGATATTAGAATATCGATTAGGAGACTATGACACAGATGGTGAGTCATAATATTAGAGTCAAAAGTGAAATATTGGGACCTGGGTATAAGTACACAGTCGTGGATTTCGCACTTCATAACGAAGGACTAACGGGTTGGATGAATAAAAGAGGTCACTTAATGACCCGTAAAAGTTGTAGTATTAACAAGAGAGGTTCAGTATAGACGACGGAAGGTGTCATTAACCAAAATGTTGAAAAAAAAAGGACCCGTAAAAAGGAGGGATGGAGTGGTGAAAGTCAAGTTTCGGGATAACTAGTCAGGACGGACTTTAATCTCCCTAACCGATTTCTTAATTTTCTGGGGAGGAGTTCCGACTCTAATTACTCATTGGGTTTTAGAGTATAATCAGTACTTAAGTCGGAAACAAAGAATCGACCGATAACATCAAATACTTATCATCTTCATTGTAAACCAAAGGGAAAGACAAAAAGAGAGAACACCAGACTACCTCCGAGACTATTTATCCCTTTACTGGTGCTCTCTCCGTCACCTCTTTCGGTTCCCCATAATATCTAGTCCTGGACACACCAGACGAGACCGGAGTGGTAAAGGAATAGTGTAAGGGAAAGAAACCGTCAACTCAACAAGAAGATGTTAAACCTTTCAAATTTAAAAGTTCTCAAGGGGAACAAGCAATCAACTGATAAATAGGAAAGACTGAAAGACACAATCTCCAACAACTTTCCTAATTTACTCTACTATATACAATTCACGGACCATGTCAGGAATTATATATGATTCGTAGTCCACCATCGATAATAACAATTTCCATACTTTAAATTGAGAACGAACGATGACTCCGACTTAGTTTAAAACTCGAGAAGACTTTATTGGAGATGGATATCCAAGAAGATCCGAAGAAGAGACTGTATCCTTTGGTCACGATTGACATTACTCTACGACTTCGTGACGAACACTTTGTTGAATGAACCAAATTACTTAAAGAGTAAGACTTATTTAGGATTCTGATTTCTCTTAGACACACATCATTTATCTTCATTTGAAAGACCATAAAGATTGAGACTCACAGTCTTCCTCTACAAATTGTTGTGGATAATGGTAACGGTAGTAATCAACTGTAACAACTCGCATATGGTGTACGACCGATGATGACATGACTCGTGAAAAGTGCGTAGTAGAATGAATTGGAAGTATTGTTACGACACTTGTCATCTAAGGTACAACAAGAGGTGGTCCCTCCGTCTCATTATTGAACGGGTTTCACTGTGTGATTATTCCCCGTCTCAGGTATACATTCGAGGTACGAGGATTGTGATGAGTAGCAGGGAAAGTTCGATTTTGTACCTGTAAAGAAAACATGGTAATAAAATACAGTTGTTGACGTTCGTCCCCACGTACTTGGTCAACCGGTGAGACGTACAAAACCGCATTGAGGACGGGAAGACGTACGTGAGGATGTCGATAATGTTACAGGGACCTAAACATTAACTACCACCGATAATAGACGTACCTGTCCACACGTTGACGAATATAAGAGAACCGACTTCTTCTTCGTTGTTGGTAACGACTTCGTCTCTTCGACAAATTCGTCCGGGACTTTCGACCTCTACCAACAATGGCCGCAAGAGTCGTCGACGTCGTAGTACCTAGGGTCATACTTCGGGTTGTGTCATTCCAAAGGAGGTCCAACTACACGACCCCCTAGTCTTAACATTGTACTAATCAGTCTCGTTCAAAAGTCCGGTCAAGTTTCATACTAAGAGGCTCAAATCTTATTTACATCAAAAACCGGAAAGAAACAAAAATAATTAAAAAGAAGAGGTATTCTCGTGTCATGTATTAATTTAATATCGAGGTAATAACAAGTACAAAAGAAAAGCGGGGTATCTAAAAATTGAGATCTTTATTTACTATTATTGGAAATTACCACTTGGAAAAAAGAGGAGTATTAAGAATGTGTCAAGATATATGGTCAACGAAGAGACGGGGTATTAAAATTCAGAATCAACCGTTTATCCTGAATTTAATCACAATTACGATAGTCTTCAAATAGAGTACCCAGAAGATGTCGTACCTAACTTTATCCTGTCGATTCTTAAATTGTCGTTAACCACTAACAGAGTCATAAATCGATAACAAATCCTTCGTGACAACGACCGAAGATCCCTCCTTCTCGGGATTTAAGGATTAATAATAGAAAAAATATAAATTTCACTACTGAAGGGTATAAATTGTGTTGAGAAATTGTACTCTGGAAAGTAAAATCATGTGATTTGACTCTCAGTCACTACAAACCCCCCTTACCATATTTTTGTTCTATTGTTTCAGTAAAGACCTTAAGGAACTCGACGAACTGAACAGTCAAACAACCAACAAATTCTTCTTTAAATCACTAGGAACACTCTCTCTTACAAAAGTAACAGATTGGTTTGAACCTTCACAAAGAAATTTTACTATAAAGAGAGTTGAGTAAAGAGAGAGGACGTAGAACCTCTCATCCTCACATAGAGGAAGTATAAACTCTAATATTTTACTTCAAAATAACAATTCGGACTTAAACCACGTCTTTGACTCACGTACTCAGGGATACTGATTCCATGTCACTCTAGAAACGTAACACCGGGCACATGTACATTCACACAGGTGTATTGGGGAGTTACGTGTCCAAAAATAAAAATAAGACATCATCACATATACAACACCAAATCTGCCATTTCTTAGACGACGTTACACCCTCTGGACCCAAGTTAGGGACCCAACTCTTCTAGGGGACCTCCTCCCGTACCGTTGGGTGAAGTCATAAGAACGGACCTCTTAGGGGTACCTGTCTCCTCGGACCACCCGTTGTCAGGTACCCCAGCGTTTCTCAACCTGTGCTGACTCGTTGATTCGTGTCACATATACAATTAGTTCAGAGATTAGTAGTACAGAGAACGAAAAAAATTTTTTCACATATTGTCACTTAAAACATCTGTATATATCATTTACAGATAAAACACTTGATTTACTCCTAATTATGTATTTTAATGTTTCAGACATTATATTGGACTCTTTAAAAGAAATAAAGAAAAGAAGACATTTAATTAGGAAAGTTGGACAACGGGTTTAGATAGGTTTTTATATTAGTGTAGAAATTTTATCAACCATCCATAGACCGTCTAAAAGTTGTGTGTAGAACAAGAGTAACAAACTTTGAACTTTACAATCCTGAAACCAGAATTGTAGAAAATTATCGACGCATAATATGTATATGAATTAGATATTGTCCACACAGTATAAAAAGATTTTGTACCATTAAAATAACTCCTAATTCATGTACGTACAAGAGTGACCAGACCTTTGTATAGGTTTTTCTGTGTATTAATTTATTTCTCTAATTCTACTCTTCAACAATTACACGAAAAATTCTCGGTAAAACCACTGATAATAATGTTGATAAATCGAACAGTTATGAAAGAGATTGTGATCCCATCAAAAAGTAAAACAACGTATCAGCCAACAGTATAGACCTTACACAATACAACGGTAGACTTTAACTGACGAAACCCCTGGACCTCTACTAATACTACAGTGATCACAATCCCTTTCTTATTATATTTTGTCTTCAAGTTCTACTCCGAAGAGATCTGAATAACAGTTCTTCCTTTCTTTATTATCAAGTAGTCCTACGTTGGACTCTAAGTGGAGAAACGTAGAAGCGGTTTCCGTACGTGTGCTCTTCTTACATCTTAAAAACGAACATTTGGCGTACGTTACACCTATACAGGTAAGAGGGTCGTGAAACACCGTCTACTAAAATAAATAGCTTATAAGTTATAGGATTGAGTTTTCGTACCTAATTATTAGTCAGTGTACCAAACTGGAACCTTCCGATTCATGAAACTGAAGTGAGACATATGGAAGACGATAATCGTTTCAACAGTCACGAGGAGGTCATTCCTTTTCAGTTTCCTCGTCTGACAAGAAAGACTCCAAGAGGAAGTTCCCGTACCTTTTATGCGGAGACATAAAGACATCAAAATAAAAAAGAACGACGAGTCGACTTTAGAAAAAAAAAAAAATTCAAAAGTACAAAATACAGAGGGAGAAGTCCTGCTCTGTGGTTACAAAACCAGATGTAGTTTTCTTCTGATCGGTACACACGGTCTTCTGAGCCCTCCTGGTCTCTTCGTCACTTTTACTACTCTCTACACTCACACTTCGCCACAAACCCTCGTCACCGTTACGTGGACTGGATCTCTTCCTCCTCGAGCGGCTCACTCTGGTATCGTCTGTCATGGCGACTACCACACCACGACGGTACCCCCGACCCGAAGAGAAGATTGAGTGTTGAATCAGTCACTCACTAGAGTCTGTTCAATGAGTTGAAGAAACACGGGATAAAGGAGTAGGTATTTTACCCTTATTGTTATTGAAATCGTTATCGTTGTGTGATTATTATTACTAATGATGAATCCTAGTACCACTTCTAATTTACTCTATTATGTACGTTTTGAAAATTATCTTACTGATCGGACAATTTCTTTATAGGAACAATAATCTGGAAACCCCGACATCGGCCTTCGGTTCTTACTCTAGTCGGTGAAATCGATTGACTGTAAAAAACATAAATCAACAATCCTGCTAAACTTATTTGATACCGAGTTTAACGATGAGAGTTTAAATTATTGTAATACTAGATTAGAATAATCTCAGTAAAGTTCGTAAAAGGATCCAAGAACTTAGTTCTGTAAAATAATTATCATCAGTTGTATTATTCTCTCCTTTATCCACTCTCAAAATTTTGTTTTCTCTTGGTTTCCTCCAATAATAATACATTGAAGTTTAATTTGGTCACCAAAATTCCCTTTGGTCACCTCCTTGAAAATGAAGGTGAAAAAGAAAAAAATATCATTCTTTACGAAAAGTATTTCTTTGTCTGTAGTCACTCCTAACATAAATATTTGGTAAAAGAAAACTTTTTGTCAGAGTCTTTCGGAAACAGTTGTAAAGTAAGAAAATGACAGAATGAATTAATCCTCCGTATCCATTTGACGGGTAATATGTTCATTTTCTTTGTACCCCATTCTCTTTTCACCACAAAACGCATCCAGAGTCGAAAACCCAACTCTTGACCTGACACATTTGAGTCACTCGGGAAAGAGTCAAAAGAGACCTGACCACAATAAGTACATTTAAGAGTCAATGAGAAACCGTCACCCTCAGACGTGAAGTCCTAGTGGGGACCAACAAAGACGTTCAATGTCGTATTACCCTACTGCGTTCACTCTGGGTACGAAGACCGAACCCAAGACCGATGAGGTGATTTGCCGTCATATCGGTGGTCTGGACTTCTCTCCTTGTGTCCTCTCTCTAAGGTTTTATTGAGATTGAACTGACTTCCACTATCTACAAAGAATCCGTTTCGGTGACGTTTCCCTTGGACGGTCCTAATTTAAGAAAAACAACTTCCTTCTTAACTTTCTTACAATATATCATATTTACGATTTAAAATCTTTTCCGCTAAAGACATCTCTGTACTGAACGAGAGTTTCGAAAATGTGAACGTCTTTAAGGTCGGAAATTATCTCACCTCTTTGCGACGGTCAGCGACTTTCTCGACTCTTAAAATACTTCCTGTCCCATAAAGAGATACACTTTCACCGGGTCGATGTAATTTGACCGGGACCGTGTAAGTCGGAAATTCCACAAAATGTAAATAACGGAAAAGAATTGGAATTAATCGGACCCTGTTCGTACGTACCTCCTTGTCTAAGACCACTAAGAGAAATAATATACCAATTCGTTGAAGTATCCTTTTTGTTTGAGTCTACTAAAATTAAGGCCAAAAAAAGTTAGTCGGAGTAAGACTAATAGTATTAAAAATCATATATGTATATTTTAAAGTGTACTAATTTTGGTTATGTAGATATGATACCAAATTAAAAACAAATTGTAATAAAATATAAACGTTAAGGTAAATAACTGTATCAGATGTTTATCTGAACCCGCCTCCCCCACCCCATTTAGACCCTAGGTCGTTTTATTTACGACCCGTCTCCCATTCTTTTGGACGTTTACTTAGAGTCGAAGCGAAAAGTAATTGAAACACTGGATCCTGTCGAAAGAGGGGAAAGTACCCGAAAAGTAAACAGAAGACATTTAGTCCCTATTACTAAGAATAGATTTTCATATTAACTCCCTCACTACCTCACTGTATTACACTTTTGTGGACTGTATATTATCTATACGAAGGGAAAAAACGGGATGAAAAAGAGGTAATATATTAATACAGAATTTAAACGACTTGACAAGGAGACTACTCGTAAAACTCTATGAAGACTAAAGGAAAGGAACTTACTTAGTTAATCAGAAAGAGAAAAGTATACACATATTTATGTGTGTGTGTGTGTGTGTGTGCGTGTGTGTGTATGGACACATATATATATATAAAGATACATATACAAAGAACCCAATGAAAAGAATTTTTTTTTTAGACAGTATAATAATCTTATGGTTATGTACAACATAAAACTGACCCAAAGACCTTGTAGGTCATCTATCCCCAGGGTCACAACATTGTCAGGACACTTCCTACGACAGTCTGTACCATCTTTACACAAAACTTCTCTTTATAGGTTTTGTGAGAGAGGAAGTCTTCGAGGACCTTGGGATTCGCCTCCTCCCTTCTAACTCCGCGGAGAGACAATTTCGACGTCGACCGGGGTCGGGACGTCCTCTGTCAACCAACCAGGACTGAGAAGAGTCCAGTGCCCAGTACGTATCTGTCCCTGAAGTGGCTCCCCCATGAGGAAATTGTCGTACGTGTACTCGGTAGAACGACCTTTCGAAGGAAACTATTTTGTCGTGTGACCTAAGGTCCGTGGGAGGACTATTTCGGAATCCCGTCTTCCTGGATTAAAAAGTAATTCTGTGTCGGTAGGATGGGGTATACGTAATCAACTTTGAAAGGATCTCGTCTAAAATTTCACCTTTGTCTTTACCATCTCAGTTTTACGGAAGGTACATCTTTCATCTGAGAGTTTGTAAAGAGACCTTTAGAGAATTCTTTCCCTTTTGATAATTTTTGACAAGTAATCACTAAATAGGACTTTTTCTCACTTACCTAAAGACCCTTCCGATTGACAACTACCAACACCTAGGTTTATAACTAGGAGGTTCACTTGATAACTACTCTTTTCTTTTGTATCCGAGGAATTACAGTTCTAAGTACCAAAGAAAAAAATTTTCGTTCTGTAATTAATAAAAATTGACAGTCCTACAGAAGTTTTTTTGGGTGAAATTAATCGAAGGAAAACGTCAGTTCTTATGTTCTCGTGGAAGGAATAACTTCGAACAAACCGTCGTTCGTCTCGATTCTCTCGTACCACCGAAAACTTGAAGTGATATTCCACAATAAATTATAAGTTTTACTTTTCTCAACATAAAAGACGAAAGAATTGAATTTCGTTTCAGACAAACGAACAAAAGTAAATTTTCTTAAAACAGAGAGAACAATTGTAAACTATATATTGTGTTAAATAAAAGAGAAAAATTGAAAATGGTTACTCGATTGGAGTCCAAGAAAGGAGATAGGAAGGGACCAGGACAAACGCAACTAACCTTTATCTTAAGTGCTCTGACTGACCAGACCGGGGATTCGGTACGAGGTAGACCGGGGACCATACCTACCCTGACACACGGGTCTATTCTCTCGGAAGGATTTCGAGTAGAACGGCGTCCGGCGACTCAGATCCCACCCCAAAGGGTCGGAACCGGGACAACTGTAAGCCCGTGGATAGAAACGACACACGTAGGACACGTAACCTCCTACCAGTCGTCGTAGGGACCGGAGACGGGTGATCCACGTCATCAACGAGAGAGCGAACAACGAAGGGGATAGAAATCTGCAAACAGGGGGTAATTCTTGGCGACTACACCTCTTAGGACTTCACTCATCTGCACAAACCCCCGTCTGTAGTTCAAAAATAAATGAGACGAATAGATATCAGACTCAAAGGGGACACCATCCATGTTCGGAGATTTCGTAAGGACCCTAATTAGTCAAGGATGATCTTGGGAACTGACTGGACCCTGACACGATCAAACCTCTCTACTCAGAATCTACCCTGAGTGACTTATCCCTAGACCCCTCACTTCTCATTCACTTGAATTTCTAAACCCACCCCTGGATCAACCTCCCATTCTCTCTCCGTTTTATTTCCGATTACACCCCATCACAGAAGGAACCAGGAAGGAACCAGATCTAGTAGCAGAAGGGGAGAAGGGATTTTACATAACGAGGAAACTTTCAACTGGTATCCGAGAGTCTGAATGGTGGACAAAGAGGAGGAAAGTCATCAAAAGATGTCTGGAGACGTAGCAGTAGGGACTGAGAACAAAGTAGGACAGAGACGTCGAGATGGAGAAAGCGATAGGACCGGAGAGTAAACTGTGTCCAGTAGTTTTCGAATAATTTTGTAAAATAAAGAAAATCCTTTGGTACGAAGAATCAGGAGTACTTCAGAGTCAGAAGGACCGATCAAAGAGGAGTAGAAGGATTGAAGGGTTTAAACTTCACAAAGGACCTGACAAGATTCGGAAGAAAAACTAAAGGTAGATGTTGAGACCTTTTACTGTAAATCTGAGTCTCCAAACTTACGATTACTTGTATAGACGTCACAAATAATACAAGATCCATAATAAAATTCACGAAATGTTTATATTTAGTGAATTACGAGTATTGTCGGGAACTGCATCCACGAACAAGTTCCAACGTATCGATTACGTATCAAGACTCTTCCACTAGAAGGTTAGTGGACGTAGTCATTATCGGTCCCACGATCAACTCATGGATGAAGTATCCTATCCATATTCTTAATTTACCTTATTAAGGACGTTCCGTGAACCGTGTCCTGAAGTGTTTCTTATTCATGAGTCATTCACAACGAGAAGAATGGTAATGACAGATTCTATATAACAATTCACTATTCCTTTCCACATTATTATCTATGTCAAACTAAGGTAAAAAAAGTTGAATTTTATCTATGATTATAATTGGGTATCAAGAGTTCGAAAAGCCAGAGTCTTAGGAAAATTTTAATGATTCCTGCAGTTCTGAAAATAAACACACCCAAATAGATAACTACAAATAGTAAAGACTTCGATTTTGAATAAATACAAGAGTTTCTCGGACAAAGGTTCATTCCAGTGAAAGTATCCTTGGCTCCCAATCCTGAAGTTATATCAAAAAACCTCATGCGTTAAGTTAGGTACCGTGGTCCAATGCATGTTTTCCTTTTGAGAGACAGTTATGAAAGTAAGAAAGTTTTAAAATGGTGGATATACTGTAAATCGATTTCTGTATAAAAAAATACGAAAACTGGTGCAATTTGGAAAAGAGTCTGATCTGCTATCCCAATATTGACGAATTGTAAGAAGAAAACAAGAATCAGTCCCAAGAAATATTTTTAATCACTCTCTTTTGACGTCAATGGAGTAGGGACCCAACATAGGAAGGATACAAAAGTCGGAGTAAAGATGTTAAGGGTCAACTCTTGACCTTCTAAAAGTCAAAAAAAGTACATTCTGTGTATAACTCATAATGATACGTGGTCTGTGAAACGATTCTTCAAATGTATATGGTAGAGTAAATTAAGTGTATGGTACCCACAGGATAATTTAAACTTCTTATTAAAAATGAGTGACATTGTTCAGTTCTTTATTCCTAGAATAAAAGAGAAGAGGTGAGGACGATACGGTAGAGTGACTCCATTGTGTGAGTACTCAGTCACATGTAGAAAAGTGAGGGAAAAGAAACACGGATATTTAAACATAGATTAGTACATTCCTAAAACTTGTCTCAACTAAACATAGAATTGGTTCAAAGGTATACTCCTAATTCGGAAGAACCCCTACAAGTTAAAGACTCGAAGAAGGGATTCCCCAGAGGAGGTGTTCAAAACTCCATTATGTCATGGTAAAAGGGACTGGAGAAGAAAGCGTTTATAAAATAGGGACATGAAATGACAAGAGTTAAAAATAGAGATTAGTGAATAACTCTACTAGGGAAGTAATTCCTCTTTAATCCCGGTTACTTATCTCTCTCTGTCCACAAAACTCGGTTTACAATTATTGTATGTTTTCCCTATTCACTTCAAGTAATCTAAAACTCGAAGAACTCACGACCACACCATAAATCAAAAGAGTACACAGGGAGGGTCGTGTGACATGTCACAGAACATCTGTCTGTCAGTTCTTTTATAAACTCAGACACTTAGTCTCGACATCGTATGTTTAAGGATCAATCGTGAAACGTGGACACTGAAAAGAAAGGGTAGGAAACAATTCTGTGGAGAAACCATTGCCAAATTAAGGTGAAAGGAATCTTCACTATTACAAATAAAAATTTGATTACATTCAATTTCACTCAAAATAAATCTTTTAATAACATCTACAAGTAATATATATTAGGGAAAATCCAGTAATCTCCATAGGATCCTACATTCGTCAACTGGAAACCCCTAATTAAATTATCATAATTATCGTTCTCCCAAGGGAAATTTACTAAATACTTCTCTTCGTGAAGACCACTTTCGTGTGAAGTCTTTTATATTTGGAGACCCTGATTAGTCTGAGAAACCTTGTAATTCCTGATAACTAAACGGGAAGAGTTTAACAAAATTTTTTAATCTCTTATAAGACATTGTCTTTAAGACGAAATAACGTATCCATTTTTATAGAAAAGTCCTCTTTTTAAAAATTACTTACAAAATGGTCAATTAAAGATAAGGAAAAAGTAGGGAAAAAGGAATAAAAATTTACGAGATTAAAGTATTCCTTATTTTGATCTCGTAAATTCTAGTGTACTAAAGGTAGAATAGTCATATAGGAAAAAAAAGAACTTTAAATTAAACCTAATAATAATTATTGAACTAACTGCTTAAATAAATCTACAACTAACAACTCTCTTCAGTCCATGGTAATACACCTGTCCTCCGTATCCTCATCGTAAAATTATTCAAATCCGTTGGTTCATAGTGAACTTGTGTCAAGGTAAGTTCGAAAATGTTGTTGGTGTATATAGTAACTTGATTTCTGTTACCCTGGATCCCTAACTTGGGTCCAGAAGACGTAACGTCCGTCTGTGAAAAGGGAGACTCGGTGGTCCTTCGGTCTACTTGATTTCTGTTTCACACGTCGTTTTATACAATTAAGTATCATTCACAAGGACTTCACAAACAACAGTACAAAAGATCTAAGATAGAAACGTTATGAATGTTTATTTCTTTTTCACTTAAAACTTTCGTTTACGATATTTATCATTACGTGACTACAAGTCTTAAATATACTGAAACTTTTGAAATATCCTGGAAACGAAAAAATAGTACTAAACGAAGAGACCTAAACGGACTAAATAACTCAATTGAATAAATTATTCAATAATCTTAATCACTAAGATATCCTTCCTTTTAATAAATTGATTAATTTCGTTTATTATCTAAATAACCAATAATGGAACAACGTAGTCATCACTACTTCGTGTCAAAGTAGTCGTAATATGAGATATAAGTGTCACTTCTCGACCACCGTCTATTAGGGACTCCGTCTACTCTCACAAAATAAATAAATGTGTAGAGTATATGTACTTTCAAAATGAACATCGTATTATTTATATACCAACTATTCCATTGACAGTCATAGTCCCAAAAAGTATATACACCGGGTGCAAAAAGGTGCACCTCTCATCTTAGGTGACAACTCGACTCGGAAGTTATATATACGTCACACTTTTTTTCTCTCTTCAGTTCCTACAAAGGGTCCTAAAAGGGTACCTTCGTCTCCTCAAGGATAATCGATTCTACACCTTTGGACAAACGTCCCTCTTTCCAATCCTCAAGTCAAAACTTGTACGACATAAACTTTCTCGTGTAATGAGTAAAAATAGTATTACCGTAGAACTAGAAAAACACTTAGTATTGTTTACAGAAACGACTCCACTTCTTTGGTAATATATCTCCTTTTTATTACCCTGGAAACCCAAACTACCTTCTTAGACGGACGTTACAACCTCTGGACCCAAGCTGGGGACTCAACCCTTTTAGGGACCCAACCCTTCTAGGGCACCTCTTCCCTTTCCGATGGGTGAGGTCATAAGACCGGGTCCGTTTAGGTACCTGACATATCAGGTACCCCAGTGTTTCTCAGTCTGTACTGACTCGTTGAAAGTGAAGTGAAGATTTTATATCAATTACTCCTTGAGGGTAACAGTATGGAAAGTAAATTCTTTAGGGTCCTTTCATTTTGGATTAACTAAAATCTCTCTGGTCCTGGTAGTGTCAGAACGTTTTATACATTACGTCATACACAAATTGCATATAGAGATATCTAAAAGAAAAAAAAATAAATAAAAAATAAAAAAAATAAAAAAATTAATTAATTAAATAAATAAATAAAATAAATAAAAAATAAAAAAAAATTTAAAATTTTAGAAATTAAGAATGTACGCAAGGGTTTGTACTTGGGGGGAGGGTGGAGGGAGGGGTATTGTAGAGAGACCCAGTAGGGGTACGTGGTCGAGGTTCGTACGACATAGGACGTAGTCTGTATCTGACCGCTAAGTTAAGAATGTACTATCATATGTACAATCTTACAGTATCTAAAAGAATGGTAAAAATGAGTTGTAATAAAAAGTCCGGATAGACAAAAATGAAGAGTATGGATACCATATACCAACATTCAAGATTGAAGACACAACATAAGAGAGAATATGAGAATGAGATAAAATGAATAGGAAAGGGGTCACTTCCGGGGGTGTACCGGAGGTCAAAGGGTAATAGTGTCGTCACGACCTCACTTGTAGGAATATCTGTACACTCTTCGGAAGTGACCCACACATCGGTCCTCACCTAACAACCTACAATCCGTATATTTATAACTAAAATCGTACAGGACGGTCATGTGAAGGGTCTTACCGACGGACACTAACAAATTTAAGAGTAGTCGTTATGTACTGATGTGGGTAAATAGAGTCATGATCCGACGAAATTCGTGATACATATACAATATATATAAAGTTTAAGTAACGTATATCGAAAAATATTACAATAAAGTATTAAATTTTTTATAAACAGACATCAAGGCGGGGGAGAAAAGTAAAACACAAGAGAAACAGAAAAAATTGAACATAAAAACGGCTAATCAGAACTGTCTCTACACAGAGAAAATATTTTGAAAAGTTTTCTTGATCCTAAACCAAGATAAATAAAAGAGTCGAAAAACAGAAATAAGGTCAAAAAGACCAGTATGAACATGAAAAGACAAAGAGGACGAAGAGAAGGAGGGGAGGGGGTAAGGGACAAACAACCGAGAAATGGGCAAAGAATACAATTTGTGAATCGAGGGAAACTAAGATACATTCATAGAGAAATAAAGAACTATTAAAGTAGAATAAGACGTATCAAAAAAAAATCGGGGAACAATAACCAAGTATTAGAAGAAATATAATAGAAATCTCTTGAATTTAGTATACTAAAACTTGTATTTAGTATACTATAACTAAACCCCTTTTAAATAACCTTCGAAGGAGACTCCAGATCATATACCAGTCAAGTATTTACAATATAGACAAACTTTCCTCATACAAAGACAACCAATGTTTTCAGATATACATAAATGATCAAATTCAAGTAACGATTAGTACAATAAGTTTAGACATAGACTCGTATAAAACAAACGAACAAGATAGTCAAAGACTCTCCACACACTAACTAATAAGTAAAGAGTAACAAATACATGGAGGAAAAAAGGTACAAATTAATTAACAACGAAACATATGTAACTCCGATATAACAATTTATGTAAATACAACTATTAATAAAACAGAATGACTAATAATTCACATATTACGAGGAGAAACAGGGAAAATGAAAAGACGGAACTAAAAGAAAAATTGAACCCAATTCTACCTGACGAGATCGATAAATCTAAACCTATAAATGTATAAAATATTAATTCAAAATACATTAAAAAACTATCTGGTAAACCTAGACATTTTACAACGACTTATAGTAGAAATAAGTTTAGACTGTCAAAAAAATTTAAAACCAAGTACAAAAAGGGTACACACAAATAGTAGTAATAAGACAAATCTCAATAAAAACGACTGTATAAGACATACAGTATGAAACGGAGAAATAAAGAAGAGAAGGTAACTTATCCAGATCACCAAGTTATAAATTTTTAAGACAAAATAAAAATAACAACAACAACAAGTCAACGATTCAGCACAGACTGAGACGTTAAGATACCTGACGTCGTATGGTCCGAAGAAAGAGACAGGAAGTGATAGAGGGTTTCAAATGAGTTTGAGTACAGGATACTCAGTCATTACGGTAGACTGGTAGAGTAGGAGACAGTCGGGGAAGAGGAGGACTGAAGTAGGAAAGGGTTTTAGTCCCAGAAAAGGTTATACAGTTGAGAAACGTAGTTCACCGGTTTCATAACCTCGAAGTCAAAGTCATAATCAGAAAGGTTACTTATAAGTTCTAACTAAAAGAAATCCTAACTGACCAAAATAGAGGAACGTCAGGTTCCCTGAAAGTTCTCAGAAGAGGTCGTGGTGTCAAACTTTTGTAGCTAAGAAGTAGTGAGTCGGAAGAAATACCAGGTAAAGAGGGTAGGTATATACTGATGTCCCTTTTGGTATCGAAACTGATATAATAAGAACACCAGGGATGATTGATTCCTAGGTACGAATATAAATACAAAGAACTAGTCGATAATTCAAATAGTCATGGATATAGTAAAACGGTTTACTATTAATAGAATTAGACATGAACATGGAAGAGAGTAAGTGTGGAGTTGGTCCATGAAAACATTTGTCAAAAAGGAAGACACTCTATATATCCCTCTTGTCTACAGACTCAGAGACGAGAGAACCGGTCCGACGAAGACAGTGGTCCTTAGTCACTTCGACAACTGAAGATCTCACTTGTCTCGCTACTAATGACTTTTTTCTGTAAAACCGACGGGACCCGGTCCTCCTTGTCTTTGGTTTTTCGTCCGTTTCGGTCGTCACGTACACTACTGGTCCCTCCGATTACCAGACCCAAAAAACGTAAGGGAAAAATTTATTAGTTATGTATTTGTAACTTATATAGAGGAAGGACCAGTCAACAGACAGGACGAACGGTTCTCGTCTATGAGGGTATCGGAAGACGGAGAGGTACCCGAATCTCTGTAACGGAAACACTGAGTACTCAAGTGACCATGTGTTCCGACGAAAGACTCCATACTCAGAGAGGTGTATCGTCGATCCTACTCGGTAAATTTTGTCAGTAAGAAACGAATTTTGGAAGATGACCAGAGAGTAGAGTAGGAATTAAATTTGAGACACTCACCGAATCTTCCGAGATGTAAGAGGTCGGGAGGAAAGACGAGACACAAGTGACACGAGGTCCGTGTGACCGGAAGGACAAACGACTTACTCGGTCTGAGTGACGGAGAAGTCCTAGAAGTGAACGACCTTCGGAAGGTACCTTAAGAGGAGAAGGTTAGAGTACTGACCGAGGGAGTGACGGAGCCAAAGACGAATTTGTCGAGCAAGTGTTAGGGTGGAAGAGACAGGAGGGAGAGACTGATGACATAAATTTGGGCGGAAACGGACGAAACGGTCGTAAGGGATTTTAGAAAGAACCGAAGTGAGTAAGAGAAATCTTACACATGGTCGACTATCAGAGAGGTATATAAATAGACGTATAAATGATAGGGGAGAAGTGATTTTACAGTGAAAGTCCTTCCTTCCAAAAAAAACAAACAAACAAATGAAGACATGGGGTCCTTTCGTTACGGACCTTGCATCTTGGAGAGTCATTGGTCAACTTTTTAATCGGTGACTTACCTTGTCTGCACCTTACTTTCTTTAATATATTAGTCCTTTTAGATCCTCAGGTGTCCAAATATCGAACTCGCCGAAGGACTACCAGTATCGTAAATATCTTTCCTTCTGTTTTATCCTCTCCTTGTCTCAAAGTCCCATTTCGTTCCTAAGACAAAACCGGTGTAATTTAAACTTTACCGGAAAAATGGAGGTCCATCCCTGTAGTTCTCCCGTTGACCCATACACAGACCTTGAGTCCCCACTCCTTAAACCCTCAATAGTTGTATTTACATCCTCAATTTTGGGACTATAACGCACTTTAGTACACACGTCTCCACTTGTTTCCAAGTAGAGACATACTTTAGTACATCTGTCTTTCTTTCTTCCAATTCTTCACTCGAGACACCAGAGGTCGTAACTACCCAACCCAGATCCTCTTCGTAGGTCACCAAAGACTCTTTCTCGTGGATCTTTACTTACTTTAGTCATCTAAGACCAGTTTCTCAACGTATCTACCCTGAGTAGATCTACAGTGTCAGACCTCAAACCGATACTGGAACCCAATAAATTGATGTCCTCTCCCTATCACAAAAGGAATCTCTACCATTTTGTCAACTCCTAGAACTTATGATCCACCCTACAAATGTGCCTGACATTAGTAGATATACCTCCCATCCTGAACTACAATTCTTATTCTCAACCTCTGTCCACAGTCTTAAAAGTCACATACTCCCAGACAGTGGACCATCTTTTGGGTCAGATTACCACCGTCCACGACCACGAAATACCGCACGTAAAGACTCCTCATCCTTCACCCGGGGTCCCGACTCGTCATTGTTAGATCTACACGAAACCCCTTGATCTTCTTCGATCGGGACGTAGGACGACCATCTGTGCTCGAAACAGACCCTTTAACTGTCTTCGGCACTTGAGTGCGAATACAAGACATTTATCGATTACCTCCACAACCTTTTAAACATACAGTACCTGAGCCCAAAGTCCTCCCATCTCACCTTTCTGCACCCCTCCTTCTTGTGACCTTCCGGTTCCCTAATGTCTCACCCCACACCTACTGACAGTTCCAGCCTCATGACTGGAAGACGGACAACGATACTTTCGTAGAAAGTATTGACATTCGAAAGTCGTACTGGAACAACACTTTACGAACAGTCCTACTCATAAATAAGTGACACGGACTATTGGTCTACTCAATTAGAAGACTGATCTCAATAAATGGTAATGGACACCTATACCTTACCACAGACGGTTTGTGTCAATATCACCAAAACTGTATTTTTCAGGAAAGACCGTCATTGACAACCGGTCATACAAATCGACGAGGAACTCCGGTGAGGACCTTGTCCTCTCGGTGCAGTACAGCAGTGTCTACCTTCCTACAAATAGCAGAATAAAGGACAATGGTCCGAACACAGGATGCGTAAACTTTATTCGTAGTTTAACAAGTCTAAACAAGTACTAAAGTCCCGATCCCGTGTCGGGATAAACTTCGTCAAATTCTACTATTTCTTTTACAAAATGAGTTACACAAGGGAGAGTCAAAATTTCTAACCATATTTAATAATAAAGGGGTTCTGTTCTACTCCGACTAAAGAGACGGGAGAAGAGGTCGAAGTGGAAGTCCCAAAGACTTTGACGTCAAATGGAATTTCAAATTTCATTCCTCTCTAAAATCTACATATAACTGTGTTATAATATTGCATCTACTTTGTCACCATGACAGTTCTAGGAACGAAAAACTTTCCCTACAGAATGTCCACACACGCATGTACACGCACGAGTCAGTGTACACGGAGAAACGCTAGGGTGTCTGACATCGGGCGGTCCGAGGAGACAGGTATCTTAAAAGGCCGATTCTTATGACCGTACCTGACGGTAGAGGAGGAGGTCCCCTAGAAGGGTTGGGTCCCTAGTTTGGGCAGAGAGAACGTAGAGGAGGTAACTGTCCGTCTAAGAAATGGTTGACCCGGTGGTCTCACTCCACTTTTTGTTCTTACAGTGATTCCTTTCATCTCCAACTCCTTCTCTTAGAAACTTCTAACGGAAACAAAATAGAAATTGACTAACTCATGGTTTACCTTCTCCTTCAAAATATAACTTTTATAAAAATAATCCTAGACATACTTAGGTTTCGAACAGAGCAAGTGATCTTTAAAAATTCCTTTTAAAGAAAGAGACATTACTTGACTCGTATTAAGACTGTTCTTTTCATCCATTAATCTATTGGAAGGTAGGGAGAATTAAAAAACGCTCCCTGTCCCACCCCCCACCAGTATGGTTCGACAGTAACCTATTAAGTGGTAGTAGGGGTGTTGAAGGTGAAGGGAAAGGTCAAGAACCACTACTTATAAAAATGTAGTACATGAGTCGAGTCACTTCTTGATCAATTGATCACTAAATTGATTGACACTTATAGTACATAACCAGTATGTTGAAACGTTATCTACGTTAAATCATAAAGGAAAATCTAAGTAAGACTTTTACTGTAAAGAATAATTGCATACAAATGTGGAGAGTCCTGACGTAAAACATCTCCAGACACATTGACCTTGAACGTCCCCGGAGACTCCTGTGATCATTTGCTAACAAAACGAAAGTACCGGGAGTCACAGTCATTTTTAGTTACTGTTTTATTATCCGTACGTTATGTCTCACATAAAAGATAAAAGACAAATACAGGAATAAACTTTGACATTAATTCGTTACAGTTTAACGTTGACATTCTTTTATCATAGACGACAAACTTATATTATGTCCGGTTCAAGATATTTGAAATTAATCCGGTTCGAACGTAACTGGAGTCATCCTTAGACCGATTCTTAGAGAAAATTAATGGAGACGAAATTTTATACATTCTTAAAAGTATAACGAAAAGAGTGAGTTTCTTGTTACGTACCCATCGATTTGATTATTTTACAAATTTATCTATGTTTAGTCTGAACTTTTCAAATTTGACAACAAAAGTAGGACATTCAGTCGACTCTTTTTCGTATGTCTAACATCAAGATTTAATACAGGTATCTCATAAAGTTTAGGTCATTTAATTGAGAGAAAAAAAAAGGGGATGAACTCGAGTATTTACAATTGGAATCTTCACAGAGTTTAAGAAAGTAACTTTATTTCAACTTGACTGTTATCGGTCTACTACATTTTAACTTTGACTTTAAGATAGGAACCGGGTAGGGTACAAGAAGGGGGATCCATAATCTCCTTAGTATCCTCTCAATTACAAAAGTAACATGCACTTGACATTATAAACCCGTTTTGTCCCATATATTTAAAGAATGACGGTCCTCTTTCGTTAATGGTTGCGTCCCTTCTATCGACTGTTATTTATTTGTTTTGATATGATCTATCCTCAAATTTGTAAATAAATTTTACTGAATCGAATATCTTTTGTCCGGAAACATCAATATACGGAAGTAAACTCAAAGAATCATCCTTCCGATTAATACAGTGGTTCGATAAAAAACGTGTAATAAAATTTTATTTATTTAGTTCTATGCAATATAACACGTCAATTTGAGGTTTTCCTTTGATAGCGTGTGTCGTTTTGTTTATCGAGTGAAAAGTTCGGGGCCTAACACAGACCCACGTGACACTCGATCACGTGTATAATAGGAATAGAACGTCTACTCTTTTTAGTCGAGTGGACCACGATTCTTTGAGGTGACAGGGACATACCCTTGGGTCCGGATAGACTAAGGTCTGACACCTCTAGAACCGAAAGCATTACACGATGGAAGGGATGTACCTCAGGAAAAGTCGTCGGGGTGACGGTACAGGTCACGAAAGAGGAAATGAAACTTTTGTTACACAGTATCCTTAGAAACACCAAGACCTCTTCTTCGTCCTTCCTTAAAATACTGTCTCCTCAAAATAACAATCCACCAGAGTAGATTCAGATTGGGGTTGGGGTTGAGGTTGGGGTCAGGGTCCTGATTCCCCTATCTCTCCCTTCCTTGAATGTCAGTAGAATTGAGACTCCGTAGGAAGTTCCATTTTGTTATTAAGTATATAAAGAAGTGCGGTGTAGACAGGTACCGGGATGAGAGACTTTGAGTCTACCTCCTCTTAACCCAGAGACTCTACACCAAGTAGACTCCAATCGATAGTAATAGAACAGTAATAATAGTCTAAGTTGACGTCATGTAATTTTAGATAATCGAGTTTAATAAAAAAACAAACAACTCCTTTCAGAGATTTACAACAAAGTAGTCTGTAACTGAAAAAGAATCTACGATCGGTACTTTAATTTTCTATGAATGAGGAACCTTCCTTTCAATACTGATTGGATCTATCGTATAAGTTTTCGTCTCTGTAATGAAACGGTTGTTTCCAGGCAGATCAGTTCCGATACCAAAAAGGTCATCAGTTCATACCTACACTCTCAACCTGATATTTCTTTCGACTCGCGTCTTCTTAACTACGAAAACTCGACACCACAACCTCTTCTGAGAACTCTCAGGGAACCTGACGTTCCTCTAGGTTGGTCAGGTAGGATTTCCTCTAGTCAGGACCCACAAGTAACCTTCCTGACTACGATTTCGACTTTGAGGTCATGAAACCGGTGGAGTACGCTTCTCAACTGAGTAACCTTTTCTGAGACTACGACCCTCCCTAACCCCCGTCCTCCTCTTCCCCTGCTGTCTCCCACTCTACCGACCTACCGTAGTGACTGAGCTACCTGCACTCAAACTCACTTGAGACCCTCAACCACTACCTGTCCCTCCGGACCTCACGACACTAAGTGCCCTAGCGTTTCTCAACTTGTGCTGACTCACTGACTTGACTCGACTCGTTATAAAATTCCTCGATATCAGTTTGGGAGTTGTCCTCCTTCCTTCAAACGAAGTTTTCTCTTAATCTTTTATCCTTTTGTTTAATTTCAGATTTACTCCTCATACTTTGAGAACTCCTTAATGTTTACTTTTCATGTAAATTATTCGAAGGATACAAACTTCTTCGCTGAAATATATATTTTCAAATTATATAACTTTTTATTGGAGTGGTGAGTCTTAATTAATATCAATTATTATTTATCGTCATTCAATTATTAATTTTGAAAATAGTCTTTTGTTATATTTTGATATCTGGGGGTATACTGACGGCAAGAGTCGGTAGGTAGAGAGGAATCCACGGTCCTTGAAACAAAAAGTCAATCAAAAGTATACAAATATATATTATATGGGTATTTATTATACATCTTAGTAAAACACACCTAATTTTCAAAATTAACAATATGAGATGTCCGACAAAGGATCTCATAAAGATCTCTTGAGTTTTGACGAACTAAACAGATGTAATGCTATATAATTTGTATTGAATAAGGAAAAAGGACGACTTATCGTAAAACAGTACTCATACGGAGTAAACTAGATAGGTAAGTCGTACAAATATGTCATGAGGAGGAGGACACACTTATAGGGTCATACATTTAGGAGTCTTTACACACACTTACCAGAGATCCTTTGTCTCGACCTTCTCCTTCACGACCCAACATCTCATCCGGAAAAACGTAAAATAATACCAGAAAGTTTGGTCGACACACATTGTCTACAAGATAAAAAGGTTACATTATAGTGATACTATGAGTAAAATACTTCTGGAAAGCTAAAAACTTTGAATAAGGACAATTGGTCCCTAACCGTTAAATTCCGGACACCGGTTTAGACTAGACGGACAAAGACATTCAACAAAATAACTTTGGATTGGAGTGAGCAAGTAAATACATGACAGGTACCGTCGAGAGTACGACATTACAGTCTCAACTCATCAGTGTTGTCTCTGGTATACCGAGTGTTTCGGGTTTGATAAATGACAGACCGAGAAATGTCTTTTTTTAAACGACTGAGGACTTTAATATCATAATGGATGACAGTGAGACAAATAACAAAACGAAAAATTTAATAGATCATAAGTCGATGTATTTATTTATAGTATTAAAGTCTTATACTATCTTCGTTACCTTTTACCAACTCACTCGACCACTGTTATCTATCTACCATCTCTCTCAGACCCTTCTCCGGTAAACTTGACTCTGGGTCCTCTGCTCTTTTGGCTCCGAGTCTCTCATTATACATGTTTCAGTGCGTCCATCATTCACCATATTCACCCTAAATTCGAGTCCTTATTGAGGTTTATATCTCCCGAGAAAGGAGACATTATATCGGTAGGAGTATACAAGTATGTTTGTGTTATGGTTCGTTTATCGATTCACAATATTGTTTCTTCGGAGTCGTTTTAACAAATCAAGAGGATCTGAACCGTCCGGTCTCTGTCCCAAAACTACATAACTTTAAACCTTAGCCATTACTACTGACCCAAACTTAGTATCAGGGTCGTGACTGAACCGACTCAGTGAATTTAAACGTCGGAAGTAACAACAAACCTCCCCACTCCCACCCGCCCTCGACAGACATTTGACTCCTCCCACAAATCTACTAGAGGTACCCGAGAAGACCGAGAGTGAAAGATACTACGACACTGAAATCCTCCACCGTAAACTAGATCCGAAACCTCCCACCCCACTAAAACTGTCCGACGGAACATTTACTTCTCTTTTCCATAAGGTCCACCATACTTCTCAGACTTATTTTTGAGTCACGGATGATTGACATCTTTCTTAAGATCTCTACCAATATTACCAGACTAGACTGTTCCGATCTCAAATTAGGACTCTTCTGTCCCCTCCGTACTCAGACAGTGACTCGACTCTCTCTCGGACTACTTTAAAGTTACTATCTCTGAAGATATCTGGTAGACAAGTAAAAGACTATTGAGATTCTTTTAAGAAGGAATGGAAATCAGTTTCGCATACTCAAGATCGATATGGAAAATATTCTACGTCAAATACGTGTCAGTAACCTACTAAAATTTACCATCTCCTTGTATATATGTATATATATATATTTTTATACGAATATGTATAAGAAAAGATCTAAGTAAAAGTAATATCCAATAATATTCTACAATTTATATCAAGGGATCCGACATGTCATCCAGGAACAACATAAAGATAAAATATCATCCAGGAACAACATAGAGAAAATATATATCATCATACATAGACAATCAGGGTTTGAGAATTAAATAGGGAGGAGGGAGGAAAGGGGAAACCAATTGGTGTACTCAGACAAAACATTTATTCAAGTAAACATGGTAAAAAATACAAGGTGTACTATAGTATACTTTAAACAGAAAGAGACAAACCGAACGAAAAGAATCATACAATTAGAGATCCAGACAGGTACAAAGACGTTTCCTGTAATAAAGTAAGAAAAAAAAATACCGACTCATTACAAGGTAACGTATATACCTGGTGTAGAAGAAATAGGTGAGTAGACTACTGCCTGTGAATTCAACAAAGGTACAGAACTGGTAACATTCATCACGACGATACTTGTACCTTTGACTTCACTGACGCAACTAACGAGTTAACACAGGCTGAGAAACGTCGAGGGACCTGACATCGGTGGTCCGAGGAGTCAGGTACCTTAAGAGGTCCGTTCTTATGACCAACGACAAAGGAAGAGGTCCTCTAGAAGGACTGGGTCCCTAGTTTGGACCCAGAGGTTGTAACATCCGTCTACGAAATGGTAGACTCAGTGGTCCTACGCTTGTACCCCCACGTACATACAAAAACTTAATCACAATTTCGAAGACGGAGGTTACGCCCTCTGGGCCCAAGTTAGGGACCCAGCCCTTCTAGGGGACCTCTTCCTTTACCGTTAGGTGAGGACATAAGAAAAAAAAAAAAAATTAACATAAGAACGGACCTCTTAGGGTACCTACCTCTTCGGATCAACCAATGTCAGGTACCCCCAGCGTTTCTCAGTCTGTGCTGAGTCACTGAAGTGGAAGTGGTGGAAGAGAAGGTCTAGTTACTGGTTCTTACTCTAACGACCTAGAATAACCATTGGGACAAAAATCAAAAACTTCCTTGGAGATATGACCAGAGGTATCACCGACAGGGTTAAATGTAATAGTGGTCACTACATCCTCCCAAAGGAAAAGAGACGTGGAAGAGGTCGTCAATAATAAACGACTACAAAACTACTAACGGTAAGACTGACTACACTCCACTATAGAGTGACATCAAAACTAATCGTAAAGAGAGTATTATTGTTACAACCCGTAAAAAAAAGTACACGAACAATCGGTAGACACACCGAAGAAACCTCTTTACAGATATATCCAGAAGACGAGTATAAAACTAACCCAACAAAAAAAAAACTATTACTCGACATACTCGAGTAACACATTGAATCTTTAATTCTGGAAAAGTCAACACGGTAAACGTTTATAAAAAAGAGGACAAAGTATACAACAGAAAAATAAGACAACTACTGAAAGAAACGATACGTCTTTGAAGATTCAAGTTCTAGGGTAATTTTTTAAAAACGAAAATAAAGATAACGGAACCCTCTGACTGGATTCTTCTGTAACGATGTTAAATACAGTCTCTGTTAAGACGGATACAAAAGAAAATCCTCAAAAAACACACTACAGGATATAAATTCAGAAATTCGGTAAAACTCAAATAAAAATATATACTACACTCCCTCACAGGAATGAAGTAATTAAATGTACACCGAGAGGTTGAAAGGGTTGTGGTGAACGACTTCTCTAACAGAAAAGGGGTAACATATAAAAACGGAGGAAACAGTTTCTAATTAACTAGTGTCCACCCATCTAAATAAAGACCCGAGAGAAAAGACAAGACAACTAGGCATATAGACGAACACACGGTCATGGTACGATAAAACTAATAACATCGGAACATCATAATAGACTCCAGACCCTCCCAATCTGGAAGTCGAAACAAGAAAGAGTCTAACGGAATCGTTAAGACTCAGAAAACACCAAGGTATATTTATAATCCTAAAAACAAGAACAAGAGACTTCTTAAAGTACCCATTACTATTCCTAACCTAATTTTGACATTTAACGAAACCATTATACAGGTAAAATTATTATATTTAAGAAAATTAGGTTCTCGTACCCTAAAAAAGGTAAAGAAACTCAGTACAAATTAAAGGAAAAAGTTGCAAAATATCAAAAGTCTCTTCAGTTATAAGAGTTTTTCTCAAAAAGGTGGGGGTAGATTTCTTACATGCATATAAGGAAAGTTTTTATAATGTTGCATACCATTTATACTTCCTTCGTTATTTTTAGAAGGATCTACTTATACTTAGATCTACCTGAACTAAGTCAGTCGTCCATCTTGACTTCAGAGGGAACTGTTTCTTCTTTAAGACGGTCACCTATCGTCAAGGTCAGACAGGACTCTTCAAATCTGAGTGGATCCGTCGGATACTAGTGCATTCGGTCGAGGGACGAAGAGGGAAAGAGAGAGGAGTGAGGGTGAGGCCGTAATAATACATATGTGTGTGTATGTGTGTGTGTGGCTACTTAGAGGGTGACCAAGACAAAATGATCATTTTGGGACTATGTAGTTCAGACTTGTATAAAGTTTTTATTAAAATCAAGAGAGAAGTGTGAATCGTAAAATCTGTTTGGTTAGGGAACCTATTTATATCGGTGGATCTTTACTTTGAGTGATGAAATATCAGTGTAATAATATAATAGTGAGGATAATGTAGACTTAAGGAGTGAAGGGAGACCGTTTAGTGTTTAAGATTTTCTCATTTTAATTCGATTTGTTTTGGATGAACTCTCATATTTCATGACTTAAAAGTACATTTCATATTTTCAGAATTTATTTGATATCGTCATTCTTCTATCTATTTTAATAATTTTGAAGACGATGTCCAATACGTGTTAGTGTGACTTTTGTCAAAGATACTTTTGCGGTATCAGATTTTCTTTAAAATTCAGTGATTTTCAGATTGTTTGACATCTGTCTACGGGTTTGTAAAGGACGTAGGTTTTGTAGTTTTTTCTACTTATTAAACTCTTTATAAGGTTTGGTTTCGTGAGTTCCGACGGTATATATGTAATGATAAGACCGGAAGTCAAGTCAAGTAAAGTCAGCGAGTCAGCACAGACTGACAAACGCTGGGGTACTTAGTGTCGTGCGGTCCGGAGGGACAGGTAGTGGTTGAGGGTCTCAGATGAGTTTGAGTACAAGTAGCTCAGTCACTACGGTAGGTCGGTAGAGTAGGAGACAGCAGGGGAAGAGGAGGATGGGGGTTAGGAAAGGTCGTAGTCCCAGAAAAGGTTACTCAATTGGGAAGTGTACTTCACCGGTTTCATAACCTCAAAGTCGAATTCGTAGTCAGGAAGATTACTTGTAGGTCCCGATAGAGATCTTACCTGACCAACCTAGAAGAAAGTCAGGTTCCCTGAGAGTTCTCAGAAAAGGTTGTGGTGTCAAGTTTTCGTAGTTAAGAAGCCGCGAGTCGAAAGAAGTGTCAGGTTGAGAGTGTAGATATGTACTGGTGACCTTTTTGTATCGGAACTGATCTGCCTGGAAACCACCGTTTCATTACAGAGACGAAAAGTTATACGATAGATCCAACCAGTATTGAAAAGAAGGTTCCTCATTCGCAGAAAATTAAAGTACCGACGTGGTAGACGTCACTAAAACCTCGGGGGGTTTTTATTTCAGACTGTGAAAAAGGTGAATTGGTCTTTTATTGATGATTATTTTGTAAACCTACATAAAGATTAGTTCATGCAGAAATACGTATCTATGTTTTCTTTTCGAACTATAATAACAGTAAAACAAGCATAGAACGAAAAAGATTACATTACAGTGTACAGATGCAAAGGGTCCGGTACGGTAATTATTAATAAACTATTAAATCGATGATTACTGATATACAATATCAGGGTTTCTACTGATATAGAATAAAATACATTTACAGAGTATCATCTATTTAAAAATTCAACGAACGTAAAAAGTAGTGACATTTACTACAACATTTTTTGTCAGAACAAACATTTAAACATGAGTGTAGACGGTCAAAGGTGTGGTCACCAACGGAAAATTCGTCCCAACACTACTTGAGTTTACACAAAGAAACTTTTTGACAATACTTTCATTACACTTCTCACCCAACCTTTTTCCACTAAGGTCTTCGTCCGTCTCCTTTCTACGGTAATCTCGTAAAATCCGGTTCATATTCTCGTATTTGATTTAATAACCATCGTTCCAGTCTCTTTTCTCCTTCACTATTACAAAGAATTTTACAAATAAACAAAATACAAACAAAAAAACGTACTGTCTTAAAAGAAACTTGAACTACTTTCGACGGTCGTAAAAAAAATGTACAATTAAGTACCCAAATTTCTGGAGATTCTTTTTTATATATTTATTTATTTCTGGAGATTCCTCCACCGACATCACCCGTACAGTATCTCTAAGAATTGTGTCCCGAATTACCAAGAAAAGGTTTCATACTTTATGGTTCCCCTGCTTGTCCGAACTTCCCAACCGAAACCTTCCTCCTCAAATACTCGGATCATAATCTACCTAGTCCATTTTGACAGTCCCTCTCTCGAATATTTAACTATATTACCGAATCCTCTCTCCAGTCTTGTCTTAAACTCCTACACCCTCGGTAGGGGTGTTTTCACCACCATAACTCTGGGGCCTGTACTTTCACAGGATCGCTAGTCGCACAAATACGTTTCTTATGAACCCTGTATGGGTCCGTCTGTCGAATAAGGATTCATCGTCTTTTCCCCCTTTGATCTCTTCCTCGATATTCTACTTATACTTCTTTTGGTCTTCTTTTACCATACCTCCTTCGGTTCTCTCTGTTCTCAAAGTTCTTCAGTAGTTTGACAGTTTACAACGACTCCAGTTCGTTCTTTTCCTGACCTCCCGCAGGTGTCCTCGTTAAATTCAGTGGACCTTTACACCCTACTCGTCTAAGTCTCTTTAACACCCCGACCTTCGGTCTAACATCGAATGTCACTCCTCACTTCCCTCGTCTCCCTCATCTTATGAGTACCGCGAAGAGATTCTTTTGGACAACACTTTCCGATCTCTTCCAGTCCACTATTGACCTCACTCTTCCCCGTCACCTTCCAAGTGAGAAAGAAGAACAAATATAAGTCCTTCGTTTCGATCTGAAGGTTTAACATTATACTGAAGCTAACGGAAAGGTTGTAAACGATAAACGATACAAATTTTAAGAAAATAACCACTAACAAAAAACCTGTACCATACAACACAGGTTCGTAGGTCACTTTCGTAACGACGGGTTTGAGGATCGTAGCAGTTCAAGATAAATTTGTTCGGGTCTGGAGGTACAAACGAGTATCAAAGTAACCTAGAAAATTTACATAAATAAATATAATGTGTTTCTTATTAATGAAATGTTATGACACTACCGAAGACGGTATGTAGTCGTACTTAGTCGGTATCCGTGTGTACACAATCTAAAATTAATCTAAGGGGAAAGTCAAAAATTCGCAGTTGTATGATCATAAACCTTGACGTCAAAAATTTAATGTCTTATCCTGAACTCAGGAACTTCAAACTGGAGATGGATTTCTTAACTAGTTTTTACAAATTACAAATTTACAACGTCAAATCTCTTATAGAAATAACATAACGGTTTACGACTCACTATCTCTCTAAATTAAGATTGTTCGTGATTAATCTTTCTCTTTTTTTAATTTTTCACTACACTTGGTCTTAGTCTCATTTGATCCGTTCCTGATGAAAATGACCAACGTCTTTTAGTTGTTACGTATTATGTCAGTATAAGTGAAGGAAATGATCGTCACCTTTATGACGTCCGACAGAGATCCTCCAAATCTGTCCGAATAACTTCTGTATTAGCAAAACTATCCACAATAAACAACCATTATACTACGGAACTTCAACGTCTTTTAATAAACAAAAATCTCTATATTATTTACCAAGAACCTAAAAAATTTTTGTTTTGTTATACCGTTTCCAAAGATTGAACCTTCTTCACTTATCAGTCACTTCACAGAGGTGACCAAAGAACAAATTATTATTTAAAAGTTAAAACTCCCCATAATAAAGAGATTCGTGTTAACGAAATTTATATGACTGTAGTTTTTTTCTTCATAATGAAGAAATCTCCAGTGACACAATATTATTTTTTGTGAATAGGTAAATCATTTAATTTATCTCTCATATATACATATGTCTGAAGAGACAACCGTTTCCGTGATTTCTTAGACGGACGTTACGCCCTCTGGACCCAAGTTAGGGACCCTACCCTTCTAGGGGTCCTCCTTCCGTACCGTTGGGTGAAGTCATAAGAACGGACCTTTTAGGGGTACCTGTCTCCTCGGACCGCTCGATATCAGGTACCCCAGTGTTTCTCATCCTGTACTGACTCACTGATTCGTGTCAAGTCAAGTCAACGAGTGAGCACAGACTGAGAAACGCAGGGGTACTTAGTGTCGTACCGTCCGGAGGGACAGGTGGTTGAGGGCCTCAAATGGGTTTGAGTACAGATAGCTCAACCACTACGGTAGGTCGAAAGAGTAGGAGACAGCAGGGGAAGAGGAGGACGGGGGTTAGGGAGGGTCGTAGTCTCAGAAAAGGTTACTCAGTCGAGAAGCGTACTCCACCGGTTTCATACCCTCAAAGTCGAAGTCATAGTCAGGAAGGTTACTTGTAGGTCCTGACTAGAGGAAATCCTACCTGACCAACCTAGAGGAACGTCAGGTTCCCTGAGAGTTCTCAGAAGAGGTTGTGGTGTCAAGTTTTCGTAGTTAAGAAGACGTGAGTCGAAAGAAATATCAGGTTGAGAGTGCAGGTATGTACTGGTGACCTTTTTGGTATCGGAACTGATCTGCCTGGAAACAACCGTTTCATTACAGAGACGAAAACTTATACGATAGATCCAACCAGTATTGAAAAGAAGGTTCCTCATTCGCAGAAAATTAAAGTACCAACGTTAGTGGTAGACGTCACTAAAACCTCCGGGGGTTTTACTTCAGACTGTCGAAGGGGTAGTTAAACGGTACTTCATTACCCTGGTCTACGGTACTAGAAGCAAAAGACTTACAACTCGAAATTCGGTTGAAAAAGCGAGAGGAGAAAGTGAAAGTAGTCCTCCGAAAAACCAAGGAGAAGTGAAAGACGGCATTCCCACCACAGTAGACGTATAGACTCCAATAATTATAAAGAGGGCCGTTAGAACTAAGGTCGAACACGAAGGAGGTCGGGTCACAAAGAGTACTACATGAGACGTATATTCAATTTATTCGTCCCACCGTGTCGGAAAAGGATAAATCTTGGTCAGACAACAAGGTACAGGTCAAGATTGACAACGAAGGACTGGACGTATGTCCAAAGAGTTCTCCGTCAAGTCCACCAGACCATAAGGGTACAGAAGTTTTAAAAGGTCTCAAATAACGCTAGGTGTGTCAGTTTCCGAAACCGTATCAGTTCTTTCGTCTTTATCTACAAAAAGACCTTGACAGAACGAAAAAGGTGCTAGGTCGGCTACAACCGTTAAACTAGAGACCAAGGAGACGGAAAAGATTTTGACGAACTTGTAGACCTTCAAGTGACAAGTGCATAACGACTTCGGACCGAACCTCTTAAGACTCGTAATGAAATGATCGGACACTCTACTCACGTTAACACACCATCAACCTCGTAAGAAACCGTAACAGAAAGAAACCCTAATCTTACTTTTGACTGGAAAAGATCAGGACACCGGTGACGACTCAAAAGGTTTAAACGACCGTATAACTAACGTCGTGAAAGTGTCGTAGTAGAAAATCTTAAACTTGATCGAGTTGACCTTAAGGTAGTGGAGGTGATCGAAACAAGCATCACTACGAAAGATTCCGGGTGAACTGAAGTGTAAGGTCCTACAGACCGAGATCCACTCACTACTGTAGTAACACTAAAAGACCCAGCACTATGTGTGTGTATATACTTATGTAGTAACGCATAAATGTGTGTATATACACACACACACACTGAAACGGAACATTTCTTGGACCAACAGAAAAGAAATTCCACTCTAAATGGAAAGAACTCCTATTCTAAAATGAGACTTTAAGAACCAGTACAGGAAAGAAGAAAGAGAAACAAAAGGTCACTTTAAGTAATAGTATAGAAAATTGCGGGAAACCTGGAGAGAAGGAGGACTACGACAGATCTTGGACTCGGAAAGGAAATCAGTAAGTAAGTGGTAAGATCGGACAAGAGAACGAGGAACTGAAAAGTGACTTAGATTAAGTCAAAAAGGGTCCCAGTTGGAATAGTAAACTGTAGAAACGGTGACAGGGACCCGACGACTCGGGACAACCGACTTTGAACTGTTGTCACGGTTAACATTTGAGAGATTTCGGTACCAGAGGTCAGACAACCCCAGGGTTCTGTCGGAGACATTAGGAATTAATAAGGTGTGAAAGAGGAGGCAGAAGGATGAAGAAGGGACAATGGACAAGGGAGTCAGAGCTTTTTATTAGAACTGAGGACAAAATAACTCTGCTTGTCCGTCCTTGAGGAATTGTAGAAGAAAATGATGGTAAGAGACAGGGATGGACGTTTAAAAGAGTTGTGTATAGTGGAGGAGCAATAAAAGGATGAAAAACAGAAATTGAACCGATAGTCCGACGAGTTTTCTCGTTACGGAAAACGAAGAGTAAGATGGGAGACCGAAGGTAAGTCTCGACGACAATTGTGGATCACTATCAAAAGGTACAAGTGGAATGAACCGGAATTTCTGTAAAATTGCAAGTAACGACGGAGATTCATAGAAGAAGTCACAAGTATTTTGAGGAGTGAAAACCTAAAAAGAGGGTGGAATCCAAGAGTGTTTAAGTTTCAACGACAAGGGTTTTTGTCGTGTTTTTTTAAATTCGTAAATTACGAAATGTTGTATTATTAACTATACTTACGAACATTAAATCATAATTAACATGAAGATTTTTAATATGATATGAAAATATATATCATATATTTATTGAGTCATAATCAATATGGAATTTTTTATTCTCTGTATAATTAAAAGGGAACCAAAGAAGAAAGGATCAATTACTTCCTCAAGGGAGAGGACTCGTACAAGTTGTAGGTACTTTTGGAAAATCTCCGAGAGGACCTTGATGTTCGTATACGACTACAAGTCCGTCAGAATCGTTTCATACTGCCATTCAGGAACCCATGAAAATAGATGAACTCATAAGGAGAGAAGAACTACACAAAGTTACTAATCTACTCTTCCTAGTAAAGTTTATCGTGTCGTGAAACTATTGATAACAGAATACTTAAAGGTGGACTAAAGGTACCAGTTCTTAGTGAGTCTTGGAGACTTCCGTCGTGTACGGGACATCCTTGTCGTGACTGGGGAGTGACCAACTGACACTAGCGATGGACAACCAGTACATCTAAAAACTTCGTTATCTTGTCGATCCAAAACAACAACAAATCGACGATTCAGCACAAGCTTATAAACGTTGGGGTACCTGACATCGGACGGTCTGAGGAGATACGTACCATAAAGAGTCCGTCCTTATGACTTTACTCAACGGTAAAGGAAGTGGTTTTTGTCGACAATCGAAGACGATGTTTTGAACACTGTCAAGTCATTACAAACTTCTACTTTAGTACCGGGGAAGTGGGGTCCAGAAGAGAAAAAATCGTCTTATTGAGGGTAAAGAAGTGTACTCTGGGAAACGTCAGGGAAACGGTAAGGTTGGATGAGTGGGTACTCGAATAAAATAAAACGGAAAAGAATTATTTGGTCTTTATATTCGACCATGGTGGGTCTATAAACTTTTTAGAAGAAGAGTTGACGGTAACAGAAACTTAAATGATAAACTAACTAATATGTGTTAAAAGATGTATTAATCGACAATCTTAGAGACGTCTTAAAGTATGGTAAGACGGTACAAGGTAATTGAGAGAGGGGTTTTATTTATATAAACGAATATTTTACCTACAATCCTTCACTAACAAATACAATGTACTAAAAAAAAATGACATATTTTATAATAAATAATTCATTCGTAAAAATCATGTAAATTTCTTAATAACTGTACATGTGTGACGATATAAATTTTATTTTACGGAAAGGCACTTTTTTCTTTCTTAATAAGTCCAGTTTTAAAGATCGTTAAGTAGTTTGTATATCTCGGTTGATATGATAAACTCAGAAAAAAAAACTGTGTGTCAAGGAGTTTTCCATAGAGACTTGATCTAATCGCAACAATGGGGGACGTCGACCTTCTTGACTCCGTAGCACTCTGACAAAAGCAAAACAAAACAACAATTAAGAACGAGTCTGACTACCTTTGATTTTCGGGAGTCGGTCACTACCGTGACGAACCGGACACGTTTGTACTCGTGGGACACATTCTTTTATTTACGATGGATCATACCTTGACTAAAATCTTTCTCTCTTTTTACACCGTGTGAAATGTCATTTGTTTTATTTCTGACAAACCGGAAGTACAGTCGAGTGAAAACAAGAGACAATATACGACCTTAGAGTGACAACCCGACTGGAACCCTTAGATTCGGTCCTCTGATGGAATCTCCGTCTTACGAATACCATGCGACTCTCGGAAAACCATGGATTCTTCGTGCCGTGTACCCAAGTCCACCGGTACGCGGAAGGTGTTTCATGGAGTTTCGGTCGTCACAGTACCGTTCCGAAGTCACAAGAGTAGGGGTCCCAGTCGGACGTGAGTCGGACGATGTAGTTCCGCACTCTTTCGAAATCGGTTATCTCGGAAACCCTAGAGTCCAGAGAGGATTCCGAGGAAAGTACTTCTAGAGTCAAGTAATGTCTTTAGTAGTCGAAACACAATGTTCTGACTAACATTTTATTTCGTCACTTGAGTAAACCTCGAAAGACAGCAGACAGAGGTAGGGTAACGTGTCAGAGGAACGGTGTTGTTGGCTTTCGACTAAATAATCTAAGACTATTGTATACAAGTGTAATAAACAATGTTCTCGGACAGGGTGGGAAGTGATTTTGAACCGAGAGTGAAACGATTTAAGGAAACAACGTTTACCTGTTTGAGTGATATGGTTTCGGGACACAACTCGAAACAAATACAAACATGGACCGTTGTCTCTACTACAAGAAAGAGTAATAAGTACCTTTTTCTCGGAGTAATCACCGTCCTGTGTATGACAACGACTCTACGGAGCAATCCCCAAACCTCAAGTCGTCACCAGTTATGCGACGTCTACTGGATTGGGGTCGACTTAGGACCTCCCACAAAACCGAGTCTGAACCGAGTCCGGACACAGTAAATGTCATCTTTATATTACTTCACCGACGACTTCAATGACAAGAGCTCCTCATTCGACGTCGGTGTGGTCTGATAATTTTTGTACGGAGTAGAAGAAGAGGGGCCTGGTCTTTTACCCGAGAAAGGCCGAGTAGGGACGTCGAAAAGGACCTCTGGGTTTCCTGGAGCTGGGTCAAGAATAGGTTAAAAGAACGAGACACACTCCTTCACCTTCGAAGTCTCCCGAACCTCATGTCTGTCGTTAACCCCACGGGACGAGAAGTGGGACTAAGACTACAGTAGTAACATTAGACACTCTACGACCTCTGTCGTGAAACTTGGGGTCGGAGGGGTAGGGAGTGGTAGCTCGGTGTGGGTCTCGTCGTCCTAATCTACAATAGAAACGTTTAGCCTTACGAGACCAACCCATCGACAAAGAACCTACAAAATACCCATGTCGTTAGGAAGAAATAATGTAAACGATCCACCGACTTAAAAAAATTCATCATACTCCCCTTCACTGTGTCACCCTAACCACGACGAAGAGACTGGAAACGTTTTTCCTAAATCTTTATACCGTTTCGTGTCCCCTTTTTTTGTGTCGTACAAGACTCCTTTCCTCCTTCCGCCGTATATAAGGGAAACGGAGTAAGAATAAGAAGAAGTGAAGATAAAAGAAAAAGAAACGAAACTGAAAAATTTTACTGTAAATGTTTCAAGAAAATATCCCTTCGGGAAACCATTCGGACCTAAGGTTCAACCCTAATGCTCAATTGACCAGTGGGGAGGAACATTTGACGTTAGATTAAAAATGAAAAGGGAAGTCTATCGAAAACTAGAATACAATAAGGTCGGTAATCAGACTTTACGACAGAACGGTAGGAGTCCTCAAAAGTACCAGAAGATCAAAGTTAGACAATTGGTTGTAATACCCACTCGTTAAAAATAGGTCCACCAACCACAACGAAAACCTCCTAGGAAGTATGTTACTGACTTTTTTGTCGTCGTCGATTGTAACTCAAGAATACTACATAGTACCAGTCTGTACTAGGATTCGAACCGCACCTACCTGAGTAAATAAGAGCGGTGTCGTATACTCCATCTATGATAATAATCGGGTAAAATGTCGACACCGTTGACCATGTCTTTCCTCAATTCATTGAATAAGTTCACTTCTCGGATTCTACAGTGTCATTTCGGTACCTCTATAATATAACACTCCCGTTTCTCCCTTTGAATCTTGTCGGAAATAAACTATACTACACTTAAGATGTTCCTTTCCTTTCGTTCTTATTTAACTCCAGTAGACTGGGGTCCGGGTACGAGAATTGGTAGTAAGGTGAAGGTGACAGAGACGACAACCGTCATATAAATTAACAAAGATAATTGTGAGAAGAACAACAATAGTAACCAAGGTTAAATAACTCTTGGATGGCACACGGTTCACATAATATGTGTAATGGATATTGGGAATGTTACAGGAACGTTCTTCCATCAATAAGACAAAATAGTCTACGTTTCGACTCCGAACACTTAAATTCATTGAAAGTTTTGGTGTAAGGAACTTTTGACGTTTTGACGTCTTGACTCTACGTTTAAGTCCAGATCGACCGAAATCCTCAGGTACACAAAAAGTATTTGCATTCGGAGTAACTTCACTGAAAGAAAAAGAGGGAGGAGAATATTTCTTACTTAATCCGTCCGACCTCGGTACCACGTCTTAAAGTCACTACGGTTTAACAGAAAATTCTAAAAAATTTTTAATAAGGAATTCTTGACCCGTATAGACATAAACAGATAGAAAGACTTTGGTAGAAGTTAGTGCAACAAGGACTAAAGTAATCAGTGTTTTCCCTAAACTACATACCACAAGTAAATTAAACACTAAATAGAAAAAAAAAAAGTCAGTATGTAATCGATATTTCTGTTACAAAAATTCTAGTATTTCAGTAGTCTTGGAAGATAGGCTTCGGTAACTCTTTCAACAATGTTCGAAACCTAACGGAAAGTTTCTACAAATATCCGGTAGATCGAACTTTCGAATTCAGACTTCTAATCCCGCCCTCACTCCTTTTCTTAACTACGCAAAGAATAAGTAATAGTAAACGTGTAAACTTAAAATCTTCTTAGAGTGTCTCGTTCACTTATACTTATACTCACGAGGGAAACACCTGTAAAGGAAACCCTCATGGATCGAGACAGAGATCAATCATTGTGGTCCTATGGGTTCCGTCAGGACCACCACCCCGTCTCCTGATCGGGACCACGGTCGGACGACTCTAGTTCGGGTCGAGACGGAAAGTGACCGACTCACTTGAATCAAGTCAAGTCAAGTCAGAGAGTCAAAACAGACTGAGAAACACTGAGGTACCTGACGTCGTGCGGTCCGAAGGGACAGGTAATGGTTGAGGGCCTCGAACGAGTTTGAGTACAGGTAACTCAGTCACTACGGTAGGTTGGTAGAACAGGAGTCGATAGGGGAAGACGAAGACGGGAGTTAGAAAGGGTGGTAGTCCCAGAAAGGTTACTCAGGTGGGAAACGTAGTCCACCGGTTTCATGACCTTGAAGTCGAAATCGTAGTCAGGAAGGTTACTTACAAGTCCCAACTAGAGGAAATCCTAACTGACCAAACTAGAGGGACATCAGGGTCCCTGAGAGTTCTCAGAAGAGGTTGAAGTGTCAAGTTTTCGTAGTTAAAAATCCGTGAGTCGAAAGAAATACCAGGTTGAGAGTGTAGAGTACCTACACTCTCACTTGAATTCGTTTAGTGAATTAGAAGATTTGAAGGTAAAGAAAGAGACCTTTACCTTAGTTCTGAATCTTTCGGATTCGTTGAACGGGTTCTAGTGTGTCGACCATTAAACAACACTCCTAATTTCGTAAATTAGTTGCCACCGAGTCATCATTTCTTAGGTAGACGGTTATGTCCTTTACGACCAAGCTAGGAACCCAACCCTTCTTGGGGACCTCTTCCTTTACCGTTCGGTGAGGTCAGAAGAATGAACCCTTTAGGGTACTTGTCTCCTCTGTCCACCCGACGTAAGGCATCTCAGTGTTCTCTCAGTCTGTACTGAATTACTGATTTGTTGCTACAAATCTTTTCACACCCCGTGTGTTATTCTTAAGTCATTGATAATTGGTAATATTTCTCTGTTCTACTGGTGAGGACTTGAAGTGGTGACAAGAGTTGGGTAAAACAAGTTTACCTTTTGACATATATTTTACAGTTAATTTTACTCTCGTATTCTCGGGACAGAACACAGGGGGATTTTTGACAACATCGGAGAACAATTTTAATTAATATGTAGATTGTCCTGTACACTTGACTGAGTAACCTTTTCTGGGACAACGACCCTTTCTAACTTCCGTCCTCCTCTTCCCTTGTTGTCTTCTACTCTACCGACCCACCGTAGTGACTGAGTTACCTGTACTCAGACTCACTTGAGGTCCTCAACCACTCCCTGTCCCTTCGGACCACACAACGTCAGGTACCTCAGTGTTTTTCATCCTGTACTGACTCACTCACTTGTTATTTTATCCTGTACACACATCTATAAATTATTCTTACCTATGAATAAAAATAGAGATTTTGTTAAGAATTTGTAAATCTTTTGACTTTTTATTTTTAACGGGTTCTAAAAGTGAGAACTCTATTTCTGTCTAAGAAAGTCGGAGCCCCGTTAAACATGGTTACCTTTATGTTTAAGTTCGAGAAGACCTATGAATGACGTAATCTCGGAGATCACTAACGGGATTTAAACCCCAGTTTTCGAAGGGACACTTCCTGTCGGCCAGAAAAATATATCAGTACTTACAATATATTTACGTTGTCGATATATTCTGGTAAAAATGACCATGGTAGTTCGGGTAGGATTTAGACGTAACAATAAATGAGAGACCATTACACGTCTTCAAAGGGACCACCGAGTCTGCCATTTCGCAGACGGATATTACGCCCTCTGGACCCAAGTCAGGGACCCAGCCCTTCTAGAGGACCTCTTCCTTTACCGTTGGGTGAGGTCGTGAGAACGGACCTTTTAGGGTACCTCCCTCCTAGGACCACCCGATGTCAGATACCCCAGTGTTTCTCAGTCTGTACTGACTCGTTGAAGTGAAGTGTTACACGTCTTCCTTATGAAAATTCATGTCCTGTACAAACATCGTAACCCCCTTATGAAAGTAAAGTTATCTAACTTTCGTCTTTAAGATTTCTTTTGTACTCCCTTAGTGAGATACGACTCTGGGAAGTCCCTCATTTGAAAGACGACTAGTAACGAATTATCTCAGTCGTACATCAATATTCATTTTTAAAACATCGTATTCTATTTATAAAGAAGTATATCAACTTAGGAACAACGGACGGTGAGGGAAACGAGATTTAATGGTTCTAGTCATCACAAACGACTAACTTAGTAACTGAAGGGTCCCCCGTGTGGAAAAACTTCAAGAAAAATAAAATATAGTCAGGAAAAATAAAGAAGTCACTTCGAAAGAGGAAACCAACTTTCCCCTGTTGGAATCTAACTGAAAAACTTCCACCCTGGTTTGTTGAAGTATGACAGATCTTAGGGGACGTTTTAGATTCTTGTGTTAATACATATATACAACAACAAAAGAAAGGTAGTATAGTACTTGTCCTCATTTGTCTCTTTAGAATAACTTCTGTCAGTGTAACTTCTATCTTAGTGTAGTACCATGTCATTATTCTGTAATACCAGGTGATTGTCCTTCCTCTTTACCCGACATAAAAGTAATCAAACAAAAAGTGAAAACAAACAAGTCAACCAGACAAGTACCGAGGTCTTCTTAGACAGTTCCGATGTATTTGAAGTCCATATAGTTGAAGAACAGAATGATTCTTTTCACTATGAACTATGAGACATTAGAATCCACCAATGTCCCTCATTAAGCCAATTAAAAAAGTTTAATTAAGTCGTTTGGAAATACGACTTATGAAAATCCATGAAGGTCTAAACTTCTACTTATACTAAATAAGACACAACGGTTCTTCGAAAGTCAGACAACCTTTTTCTCCAATTTTTGTTTTTTCGTTGGGTATTACTTAGTCCCACCCCACTTAGACACGAGTCACTTAGTCAAACTTTGTACGACGTCCCTCGTCACTCTTTCTTTGAGAAACTCTCGTTCGGGACACAGGAGAAGAACCTGTGACTACATGATGCCATCTACAAGTCTCACAGTCACCACTTACTAGCTGAACAATCTACCTCGACGTGACACTTTATCACGAGAATGAACACTCCACGAAACCCTGAATGAATAGATGACCGACGATGGGAACTTTTGTAACTAAATCTCCAAAGTCACACTTTAACTGGGAGTCGACTGATTAGAGTATGTATCCTTCTCATTACTATAAAAAATTTAATGTAGAACTAACAATAATATCTACTTGTTTCCCTTTAATCCGTTTTTCTAGTAGTGACCTTTTTTAAGATAGGATAGATTCCAAAACGGGGTACCCAAAAGACTCTGTAGTTTTACTGTCGACATGAGTATTAGTGTATTGAAACAGGGTTCTAATAAAGTAACTTAAAGTTCAAACAACCATACTCGGTAAGTACTGAAAACTTTTGAATTCTCAGGAGGAGGGACTCTACTGGAAAGAAAAAAAAAAAAGTCATCGGGGTAAGAGTATTTCCCACGAACCCTCGGTCTTCTCCACACCAAACGAAAGAAACAAAGACCTGTTTTTAAAGTGAAAACAAATTGGAACGAAGTCGAAAATGAGCACGAAAGAAGGACGGGATGAAAGGGTGATATGACGAAACAGTTTATCTGCAAATCTAAATCTCGTGTTAGGTCACAGTATGTAAGACGACCTTACGATACACACGCACACACGAGTCAACACAGACTGAGAAGGTCGGGGCTCCTGACATCGGTCGGTCCGAGGAGACAAGTACCTTAACATTCGTCTCTATTTACTTCATATGTACAACTCTTTATTGTGCAAAGACTGAGGGAGAATTGCATGTGTAGTTATGTCTAGTGAAAACAGAGGACCTTCGATTTAATCTTCATTTACAAACGTACAGGTTCCTTCCACTATATTTCACTAAATTATACAATGATACAATTATATCCTAAAATAAGTCGTTTGTGACTGGTGGTTGATACAAAGTTTGCAACAAAACATAACACCCATCCTTCACTACTTCTTTATGGCGAAATTGGCGATTTCGTGTGGTACACTTATCCTCTCCCTTTACTCTTACCTGTCAACTACACTTCCCATTTCTGACTGTCTCAAATTGGGTTCTGCCTTCCCTGTGGAGTGGGTTCCACTATTCTCTTCGGTGGGGGTACCTCCACCCCAGACACGACGTGGTTTGTCACTTCCACGACCTCCGTTTCTTTTGTGCAGGTTTGTGTTAACCCCGTCCTGACTGTGCCGAACATACCTCTTGCAACAAAGGGTGGCTCGTCTCCCCACCGCCTCCCGACGTCGTCTTCTACGTGACCACTCAATTCGTCCTCGGTCTGGAGTTTCTCGAAACTAAGATCAAACCTAAAACAAGATTTCTGATACCTCTCTGGGACTTCCGTTAAAGTCGTCTCCTTCCCGAAGTAGACGGACGTCTCACTTCTCTCACCGTGGCACTTAAGTGTGAGCCGGAGCAAAACTGAACCTCTCACCCTACGGCTTGGGGACACCATCTCGAAAGTCTTAAAGTCTTAAGTCTTAAGACAGGAAGTCCCTCTGTAAAAGATCCAAGAGGTTGGTTCTTTACATTTTTTCAATAATTATCTCAAACCAAAAAGAAGGAAATTGTTGTTTACCTTTAGGGTCACGTCTTTGAAAAATAAAGTACCTATTAGCTTTGAAGAAAAAATTTGATATTCGTGAATTAAAGTAAACGAGAGACCACTAAAGTAAGAATTGAGGTCCTTCAGTTCTGGATATATTTGGTCTTTTTGGGAATATATTGGACAAAGAACTCCCCTTACATTGATTCTACAATGTAATTCTCAGACGGTGTTAAGTACATAGGATGGATGAAAGTAGTTATGGACGTATGCAGACAACTCACTATCGTCACTGTGTTCCTCCTTGTCTCACTTTACACTCCTTCTCCACCTTCCAGAAATCTCCCTAGAACGAAGGACTGTGAAATTAATGTTGATTGCATCTGTTTCAGACTCTCATTAATTATGGAACCTAAATTAAGAATAGTTTTTCTTTCTTGAAAGTCAAGTCAAGTCAGTAAGTCAGTACAGGCTGAGAAACGCTGGGGTACCTGACGTCGTGCGGTCCGAAGGGACAGGTAGTGGTTGAGGGCGTCGGATAAGTTTGAGTACAGGTAGCTCAGTCACTACGGTAGGTCGGTAGAGTAGGAGACAGCAGGGGAAGAGGAGGACGGAAGTTAGAAAGGGTCGTAGTCCCAGAAAAGGTTACTCAGTCCAGAAGTATAGTCCACCGGTTTCATAACCTCAAAGTTGAAGTCGTAGTCAGGAAGGTTACTTATTAGTCCTGTCTAAGGGAAATCCTACCTGACCAACCTAGAGGAACGTCAGGTTCCCTGAGAGTTCTCAGAAGAGGTTGTGGTGTCAAGTTTTCGTAGTTAAGAAACCACGAGTCGAAAGAAATGTCAGGTTGAGAGTGTAGGTATGTACTGATGACCTTTTTGGTATCGAAACTGATCTACCTGGAAACATCCGTTTCATTACAGAGACGAAAAATTATATGACAGATCCAACCAGTATCTAAAAGAAGGTTCCTCATTCGCAGAAAATTAAAGTACCGACGTCAGTGGTAGACGTCACTAAAACCTCGGGGGGGGTTTTATTTCAGAGAGTGGCAAAGATGACAAAGGGGTATTTAAACGGTACTTTACTACCCTGGTCTACGGTATTAGAATCAAAAGACTTGCAACTCAAAATTCGGTTTTTGAAAACCAAGAGGAGAAAGTGAAAGTAGTTCTCCGAGAAATCAAGAAGTGAAAGACGGCATTCCCACCACAGTAGACGTATAGACTCCAATAACTATAAAGAGGGCCGTTAGAACTAACATCGAACACGAAGTAGGTCGGGTCGCAAAGAGTACTACATGAGACGTATATTCAATTTATTCGTCCCACTGTTATATGTCGGAACTGCATGAGGAAAAGGTTGAACCGTGGTCAGACAACAAGGTACAGGTCAAGAGTGCCAACGAAAGACTTGACGTATGTCTGAAGAGTTCTCCGTCTAGTCCACCAGACCATAAGGGTAGAGAAAGTCTTAAAAGGTCTCAAACAACACTAGGTGTGTCAGTTTCCGTAACCGTATCAATTATTTCATCTTCATCTACAAAAAGACCTTGAGAGAATGAAAAAGGTACTAGGTTGTCTACAACCGTTAAACTAGAGACCAAAGAGACGGAAAAGATTTAGGTCGAACTTGTAGACCTTCAAGTGCCAAGTCCATGAAAACTTCGGACTGAACCTCTCAAGACTCGTAATGAAACGATCGCACTCTCACGTTAACACGCCATCAAACTCGTAAGAGACCGTAACGGGAAGAATCCCTAAACTTACTTTTGACTGGAAAAGATCAGGACACCGGTGACGACGCAAAAGGTTTAAACGACCGTATAACTCACTTCGTGTAAGTGTTGTAGTAGAAAATCCTAAACTTGGTCGAGTTGACCTTAAGGTAGTGGAGGTGATCGAAACAAATATCACTACGAAGGATTCCGGGTGAACTGAAACGTACAGACCGAGATCAACTCACTAGTATGGTAGTGCTAATAGACCCAACACTCTAGAAAAAACATATCGAGAAGAGACATAAGGACAGTGGAGAAGAATTATAGAAGACGAAGACAATCCAGGTATGGAAAAGACAGGAAATAACTTGGGTAGAAACGTACTTTACAAGGAAACCATAGACATTAAAAGAACTTCTCTATAGATCAGAAAGAGTAAGATAACAAAAGGAGATACAGAAACGTGACTAGCGACTCCTCCCGAAAGAATAGAGAGGAACGATAAGAAACCTTTGGACGTAAGTCTACCCATATAGAAAGGAAAAGAAGAAACGGAAAGTGAAAAGAAGAGTCTAGTCAAGTCAACTCAACGAGTCATCACAGACTGAGAAACGCTGGGGAACTCAGCGTCTTGCGGTACGGAGGGACAGGTAGTGGTCGAGGGTCTCAAATGAGTCAGTACAGGCAACGCAGTCACTACGATAGGTTGGTAGAGTAGGAGACAGCAGGGGAAGGAGAGGACGGAAGTTAGAAAGGGTCGTAGTCCCAGAAAAGTTTACTCAGTCGAGAAGCGTAGTCCACCGGTTTCATAACCTCAAAGTCGAAACTATAGTCAAGAAGGTTACTTGTGGGTTCTGACTAGAGGAAATCCTACCTGACCAACCTAGAGGAACGTCAGGTTCCCTGAGAGTTCTAAGAAGAGGTTGTGGTGTCAAGTTTTCGTAGTGAAGAAATCGTGAGTCGAAAGAAATATCAGGTTGAGAGTGTAGATATGTACTGATGACCTTTTTGATATCGGAACTGATCTGTCTGGAAACAACCGTTTCATTACAGAGACGAAAAATTATACGACAGATCCAGCCAGTATTGAAAGGAAGGTTCCTCATTCGCACAAAAATAAAGTACTGACGTCAGTGGTAGACGTCACTAAAACTTCGGGGGGTTTTATTTCAGTCGGTGAGAAAGGTGACAAAGGGGTAGATAAACGGTACTTCAGTACCCAGGCCTACGGTACTAGAATCAAAAGACTTACAACTCGAAATTCGGTTGAAAAAGTGAGAGGGTAAAGTGAAAGTAGTTCTCCGAGAAGATAAGTGTCGATAAACATTCCGGAGGAGTCTGTTGGTAAAACGGAAAAACGTAAAGAAAAAGAACCCCTACCAGAATTAGGGACGGAGAACATGTTACAGTACTTGGAGGTAGGTATCAAGAAGTCCATGAGACAGATAATCTAGATTAGGGAACTTAGATAAACAGCGAAGGTGACATATTAGTATTCCCTAAACAAAATTCAGTATGGACTTACCAGATCACTAAAAGGGATGAAAGAAGTTAAATTCAGACTTAAACCGTTATTTCACAAGTACTAGACTCGGTGTCAGTTAAGGACCAGAACAAGATCGACCGAAATATCTTGAAGAGGTAGAAACCGACGTTTATTATATTAGTCAGACTAAAACTACAACTGGTAGACCACTCCAGGTACACATCTCGGAAGAGAACACAACAACCTACTCCCACAACGATACTGGTGACACAAGAGAACCGTTTTGAGATAATCGGAAACGGGACGAAGTAAGACATGAGGTTCCGGTTTAAACGGACAATGAGGTCCATAGAGAACTGAAGGTTGAAAATGTACGATCAGGGGATATTACTTTTCCTGTGGAAAAACCCCGCAATCAAGATCTTCCAGAACATGCAGAAGTATCTTGGTAAGTTGAAGTCGAAGAAGTCATAATGACCAGTCCCGTATCTGATTACCAAACGGAACCTTTGTTTGTCTCTAGTAAGACAACAAAAACTCTAACGTAGGTTCATGACGTAAAGCCTGAGAAGACAACTGACACTACCGATGAGGTAAAGAAGATTCCCAAAGAACGGGTGTCATCATCTATAATACCAGTAGACTCAATTGAAGTGGGTAAGGTCAAGTAAAATCAAGCGACTAAGGATTTTACAGTCACAAGTGAGAACGGCAGAGGACAAACTGGTGAAAATTAAACGGAACTAAGTACCTGGACTGTAAGGTCCAAGGATACGTTATAACGACAAATGTCGTAGTCTGGAACGAAGGTAGTGGTCAGTGTAGGAATTGACCCACAACAAAAACGAAACCGAGGTAGGGAAGTAAGAAAGACCTCAATAAAGAGGTGACTAGAGGTCATCGTATAACCCGTGGATGACTGGACCCCTCAAGTAGAAAGGTACGGGATAGAAAAACGGAAAAGTATAACAAGTGCCCGAAGAGTTCTATTCTTATACCTTTACCAAACGGTAAAGGAAGAGGTTACGTGGTGTAAAACATTCTTGAGAGGTGGCACTGGGTAGGTAGAACCCACCGGGATGTGTCGTACCGAGTATTAAAGTAACTCAATCTGTTCCGACACCAGGTACACTAGTCTAACCAATCAAAAGACACTAACACCAAAAGTCAGACAGACATGAGACTACTTCTTCCTATTCCCCGAATACCTTCGAAGGACTTACCTCTCTGACTGACTCTCCCTCTGACCCAGAACAAGACTACCCGCCCCGGTAAGAAATTAGGTCAAAAGATAACTACCCACCCGGACACAAGGGAGGGACAATAAGTGGACCCCGATTTGTTACCACCTCTACTACTTCTATTGCCACTGGAGGAAGTTTTCCAGGGTACGAACGTGACGACGTGAGTTACGGGGGTTGGACGTCGACCGGTGGTGGCTGGGTGTGGAGACGACCTCTGAGACCTGTGAGTGCCCGTTCAGACCAGTCAGAGAACACCCCAGTGACGAGGAAAGAGGACCCAGGACCACATGTGTTCCAAGACAAACACGGGAGATTCTTAGATAAAGGGGTAAGGACACATCCAAGACTGTCGATATACTACCCCAACTACCGTTGGAGGAGGTTCTCCCGAATACGACATGGGTTCAGACGAAGTGGGACTCGGGGACGAGGACGTGACACTCGGGGACGAGGGCGTCGTGAGGTGACGACTGGGCATGGAGGTGTCCTCTGTGAGTTTGTGTCAAGACAGGGTCAAAGACACCCCAGAAACCCAGGACCACGTGTGTTCCAAACAAACTCGGGAGACTTACAGAGACCGTCCATACAAACTAAGATTTGTACTAAAACGGGGAGGATGGTAGAACGAACCCGAAGAGGAAACGGGAACCAGTACCCCATAGAGGAATTTCAGAGAGGTCACGGAGCGTCAAAATGGACAGCATTGATAATTATTTATCAACGTGTGTCCAATAACGTCTGGTGATGTTTATGTCCTACTAGAGATCTTATGGTAAAGACCTGAGAGAGGAACTATAACGACACCAGTCATACAAAAATTTAGTCTGGAACGACTGTCGTATCGTGTCAATTGTTCGTACTTCGAGTATAAACAAGATCCACACAGCACAACAGTATAAAGAAGTGACAAGATACGGAGTGAAAAAGGTAGACAATTTGTCCCGATCGTTATCCAGGACAGAGTATCCTGGATGACTAGACTCCTAATTACACACATGCACTAATTGTGGTCACAGACCCTGAATTATTCGGGAGCTATTTACAATTGATCGCCATTAAAACTACTACTACTACTATTACTAGTATATCCTTCCTTCCATATGAATACTGCAATACCTCGTTTCGATACCCACTATCCAACTCAATGTTGATACTGACTATCCGACCTTACTATACGATTTTGGTAATGATAAATTATCAAATCTAAAATAGAATTCTAAATTTTAAATTACCTCAGTATACACCTAAAGTATAAGGTATACTCAGTATCTAAGGTTTTAAGAGGACCGACTTCTTTGTCTCTCTTCTGGACCGAAACCCACTTTAACCAAACCTATCTTACACCTCACTTCCAAACAACTGGTGTATCAGAATCCTTGTTTCACGAAGTCGACGAGTTGAAGTCCCGGTAGGAACGACCATGAGTCTCTACCCCGTCACCGGTACCTGAGGAGTCCGACGTACAAAGGGACCGAGACATGACCAGTCCAAAGTCCCTAGGTTTCCTAATAAATGTCACCATTTAGAGTATAAAACTTTAGTGAATACCGAGACATTATTTTTATTCACTCTTCAAGACTTATGACATAGAAGTCAATTTCCCGATCTTCATAAATAAGACCTTTTCTAATCCAAATCTCCTCTATTAAATTGGTAGAATTATCAACTTTCCAGTTGAACTCTTTATTAGTCTAAGACAAATAATTTGATTCTTCCTCAAAAATCTATTCCTACGTATCTCCCTTACCTCCCCGGTTTCACTACTTTCCGTTTCATCTCTTCTGTCGAAGTCCTAGTATCCAAACCGAAAAAAAAAGTGGAAAAAATTTAACTCTATATTTAATACACGACATTGTACGTGTTCAGAATTTGTATATCGACTTACTGAAAAGTCAACACATACTCACTCACTCATTTCAACGAGTCAGCACAGGCTGAGACACTGGGGTACCTGACATTGGACGGACCGAGGAGTGAGGTACCCTAAGAGGTCGTTCTTATGACCTCACTCATCGGTAAAAGAAGAAGTCCCCTAGAAGGACTGAGTCCCTAGTTTGGACCCAGAGGGTGAGACGTCCGTCTGAGAAATGGTAGACTCGGTGGACAATACATATGTGTGGAGACACTAGTGGTGGGTCCTAGTATCTTAAAAGGGGAGGTTAGGTCGACATTGGTAAAAAGACTGAAGAGAGTGGTATATAATCAAAACGTTTGAAGTGTGTTGGAGAAACCTCATGAGAGGTGGTCAGTAAATAGACAGAAGACTGATTTAAGGTAAAGGTCAACATATAGGTTCTTTTTACTCCCAAAAAAAAATTATTCTTTTTTGTATGCGTTCTTACTATTGTTGTCGAAAGATATATTATCACTTTTTGACCTTTTGTTAGGTTTATCGGTACTCGTTCTCTTATTTGTATAACACGATACAAGTGTGTTACTTTACGATGAGTCGTTATTTTTCCTAACTCTATGACCATATGCGATGTTGTACCTACTTGGAGTCTTTATAGTAAACCTTACTATCTTCGGACTGTACTTTCACGTATGTGATACTAAGATTAAGACACCTCAAGTTCTGACATCGAAAATTAATTTCAGAAAGTACAGATAAACTAAAATGCACGGATTCTACGAATCTCTTTCAAGAAGGGAAAAGTATTTTCCTAGATATACTTCGTGTTCTACCGTTTCTTCACCTTCCTTTTCATTGCGGTCGTCAAGTCGAAACGAATTCACTCTTTGTAGTCGTAAGGAAGAAAGACATTACTCATTACCTTTATACACTACAGAGTAATAAAGGAAAGTAAAGGAGGAACCTAAGATTAGGAATTTCTCTGAAAGACCGTTATCACCATCTGTCTTTTCGTGACGTATCAATCTCAGAGAAGTATGTTTAACCTGAATCTTATTAAAGTTCAGAGAAGGAGTTTTATTTTAAAGACTTATTTCATATTCTTCATATCCTTTCGTAGAATAAACCACAATAAAGGACGAAATTTGAAGACTATGCCGGCAAAAGTAGTGATGACAATCAGTGAGACAAGGGGCATGGTAATCACCAGTGACCCCCTGTCCATACCCACTCTTCCCATGTTTATTTCTCGGTCGTATTCTCTTAAGGAAACCCTTTCAACATACAAAACTATCATCACCACCAATGTACTTAGATCGGAACCCTACTTTAACGTATCTTGGTGTTTGAATCTCCTTACGCACATTTTTTACCACTTTTGACTTATTCTAGACATTAACTAAATTATCATGATATGGTCACAGTCAGAGACCCAAAAAATATAGTAATATGTCAAAACACTCAACAATGGTAAACTCCCTTCGACTCCCTTCGAAGAGTCTTGAGACACATGATATAAGTGTTGAGGAACACTGTGATATTAATAAAGTTTTATTATTAAAATTTTTAATATTATCCGTCGTTGGTCGTTCAGAGTCAGAAAATAAAAGGGATGGTTTACTGTTTCCGTCACGAATACCCCGTTCGTCGGGTATCATTAATCGAAAGAGGATTTCCATCACATATACCAAAAAGAATTTTTGACACGGTTTTGTACGTCAAGGACGGAGACTAAATCTACAATCCGTCAATAATCTAATTTTATACCAATTGTTAACGTATGACGTTTTCTTATGTGATTGAAAAAATTTCCGTACATTTATGTAAAAGATCTAGACGTCCCGACTGTCGTGAAAGACATTCAAGACGGAAACAGACAAATACGACAGACACAGACCGAGATGGTTACATAAACGGGTACTAGAGCGAAGTCCGTCAATCATTTTTCTTAGGAAGATAAATCATAGTAGTAATAGGAAATTTTTAAGTGAATAATGTACGTGTAGTGTCCTTCGAAACCTTTAAGTCTATTTGTCATCTTTTAACAGATATTAGGGTCGTGGGTCTTTATTTTCAATTATAAAGTATGCATACTAAGGTCGGAAAAATAGAGAGACATATATTTACGGAAAGAATTTTATACACTTTAGTATTAAAAATATTTGAACAAAATGAATAACTACACATACGTTATTACGCTTTGAAAGGGTCGAGTAATTTATGAATAGATGGTATGTTGAATTACTGACGGGTCTTAACGTCAGTAATTGAACACCTACCACATCGTGGAATCGGAAAGAGGATACTAACCTGTAAATCCGACAAACGTCAAAAGACGGTAATCTTTGTTACAACACTAGTTGTAGGAATTCCAATTTAGAAGTACGTGTTAGTACTACTGAAGGGAATTCTATTTCGGAATCTACATCTTAACGACCCATCCGTTTTACAATTTCGTAAACTAAATACAACAATCTTTATTCACAGTAAATGTTTCTATACAACATTTTCTTTCGGAATAAACTTGTTCTACGAAATGGACTTCCCTATAAATCCTAGTTAAAGAAATATTACTAAGTAGGGAGGAATCTCTGTCTAACGGTAATGGTTTATCTACAGAACGAAACTGTCTTAATTTTCTTTTTATAACTTTGATATATTCATTCAATACGTTCTTAACAAACGATCAAAAAGTAAAAACAAATTGTTACTTTCGTTTTATCATATGATTTCTCTATTGTTTACTTTATTTGAACGGTGATCACCTTTTAACACCATAAATATAAAAAGGAAGGGGGTAAAATATGACTGACTTTATATAAAAAATTTTAATTCATAATACTAGTACGTATATATGATGGTTGTAGAAGTGTATGTTACTTCCTTATTCCCATTTGTAAAAAATTTACCCCTTTTATATGGTATCATCAACATTACAACGTCTCAACACTTACAGAACAGATATCCTCACTTTCCCAATTTCTAACGGAAACTAATCCGTAGAGATTATAAGACGACCTTGTGGAGTCAGTATATATACAAAAACGTAAAGGTTGATCCACTTACATAAGGAAACGAAGTTTTGTTGGACTAGGAAGAGGGACTCTTCGATTTAGGAATCGTCGTCCAAAAGAAATTAAAAAGTTCCCTCCGAAGGAGAACCCGACGGTGGAAGTTTATTAAAACTGGTAATAAAAGTCAAAGTAGAGGAAAGGTCCTGATTAGGAAACAAGGGTAAAGTATCTTTCCAAGATCTGACTGTGTCTTCTTCGTGTCTAGGGAGATACTTCCCACTTTTGTCTCGAACGTCAACACAGGTTGAGACACTGGGATACTTTACATCGGGCGGTCCGAGGAGACTGGTACCCTAAGAGGTCCGTTCTTATGACCTCACCCAACGGTACGGGAGGAGATCCCCTAGAAGGGTTGACTGGGTCCCTAACTTGGGCGAAGAGAATACAGAACGCGTATCCTCCCAAGAAGTACTCCCTTCGATACCCCGAAGGGAGTATCGAGTCAACCATTTCTTAGATGGACGTTACGGCCTCTGAGGTCAAGCTAAGGACCCAGACCTTCTAGGGGACCTCTTCCCTATCCGATAGGTGAGGTCATAAGAACCCGAAGGGAACACTGAGTCGACCATTTCTTAGGTGGACGTTACGTCCTCTGGACCCAAGTTAGGGACCCAACCCTTCTAAGGGACCTCTTCCCTTTCCGATGGGTGAGATCATAAGACCGGACCTCTTAAGGTACCTGATATGTCAGGTACCCCAGTGTTTCTCAGTCCGTGTTGACTCGCTTAAAGTCAAGTCAGGAATGGTGATCACGGTGGACCCTTCGGACTTTTGGTCCGAATCGATTACAAATTTGCTTTCCAGACTTGAATTTTTTTCTCTTTTTCCAAATTTGAAAATTCATCTTACACATAATAGACGTTAAAAAAAAATAATAGAAGATTATTGTCAGTTATTCAACTGGGATCGTTTGTTCTGTTAACTAAGGACCTGACTAAAGGGTATGACAACAAGTCAACGATTCAGAACAGACTAAAAACGTTGGGGTCCCTGACATCGTGTGGTCCTAGGAGACAGGAAGTGGTGACCCTTCACCAATTTATAAATCTATAACCTTTTAGTTGTTCTGTTTAGGTACTCACAGACTGGAAAAAAAAAAAGAATCAGTGTTCGTGTAAAAATATGACACGAATGCTACGACTTCAAAACAAACTTATATTGAATACTCTAGTCTTAACGTCTCTGTAGACTGGGAAAGTTAAGACATAACCATAAAAGAGACTAATAAACATAAAATAGTTACAGTAACTTTAAAGGAAGTTTCTCTTTAAGGAGTACGACTTCAACCACCATTTATAACCAATAACTTACTCTCTAACAAAAAGAAAATACTTTAATAAAAGAGGACGACGACAGAATACAGATCAATACCTGAAACGAAAAGTAAGGATGATATTACAGTAAGAAGATTCCAACTTTTGTCGGGATGTTCTTTGAACTTCTCTTAAGGTTCACAATTCTCAAGAAGATTGGATCTCACTTAAAACATCGTGGAATCTTACCGTATAAAAATGGACCAGACTTAATTCTTTCATAAAGACACAGTATCATCATATTTAATGATACTCACAATTTCTTTATGTCCAGACCATGCTTTATTCTAGTATTAAATTTATGTTTAGACGGGGGGTAGTTCCCTGATGGCAGAGACTCAAATAGATGAGAATCGACGTGAGACGCGAGATAAGGGACATTTACCTTAGACCATGAGTAGGAATGGGGAGGTAGACCTTAATAGATATGTTTGGTTTTCCTGGACAAAAAGACCCGTTGTCTAATCCGAAGAATTAAACTTTCCCCGAAACAGTACCCAAAAATTACTTGTTTTAACATATCAAAATATTTCTAAAGTATACATGTATATTTACATATATCGAAATATTTCTAAAAAGAAGAGTGCCAATTGTTTTTTTGACTTATATTTAAAGAACTTCGAATTACGTTTCCTTTAGACCAAATTTAAATTTGGTCCAAATTTAAAAATTTATTATCCAAAAATTTTATTTAACTAAATAGTGATTTTATGAATATAAAAATTTTTTAGGTCCATTATAAAAAAAGAAGTGAAATCATAAAGTATATGGAGAATTCTTTAAATATTCATTGTTTCTCCAGGATAAACGGAAAGAACTATAGTTCCGATAAGTACATTATAAATAAAATACATAAATATCGATAAGAGACGAATTTGAGTTGTATACTTTTATATGCAAAATTTTGTCTTCTACTAACGGTTTGTCACACCACCCGAAATTTGTACTTAATGAATGTCTTTTTACTTAATGGAACAAACAGTGTATGGTGGGTCTATGTATTTGTCGACACATGACATATGTAACTAACTGTATAAGAATCGAACACGAAATAATCCGAATATACTAATTTTACGATCACATAAATTTTAATAACGAGAAACAAAGATGTTTGCATATTGTCGAGGATGAAAAGAAAAGAGAGACTGTCTATATTCGAATGGTTTCAGCCGTTGTTATACGATGTGGCGACGGAACGAGTTTCGTTCTCGACAGAGACTGTTCATTCACCTATCACTGGACCACCATGATCCACAGTCAGACCTGACTTCCTCTGCGAAACACAGACTCCCAAAGAGACCTTCAAAAGGAATCAGACACTCTGGGGACGAATATTCGTACGTAAAAGGTTTTGGACGACTAGAAAGGAAAGTGATGATCTTCCTCCCTTACGTATATGGGTCCTTAACATTACCAATTACCCAGGGATTTCTCCCTAAACATACTTTAAGGTACGGAGACTCCACTGAAAAAAGGAAAAAAAAAAGAAAAAGTAAAAAAAAAAAACGGTCTGGTGTCTATGGTTTTCCGGACGAACTCTGAATGTGTTTTTACGGAAGAAGCTAAGAAAAAAAAAAAACCGTATAAGGAGAAGGAGGTCGTCAGGTCTTACCCCATCACCAGTATTGTCTCTACATTATGTCATTTTCCCCTACCGGTAGGGGGTAAGAAATAGAGTCGTTAAGGTTTGACTGAGGGGTGGGTCCCAAGGAAATGGAACTCAGTGGTAGAGTCACCCTGGAACCGGGAAAAGTAAGTCCGTCCACTGTTACCGTATCTCTTAAAGGTATTTGGTCCACTGACCGTCCACTTTCTCTTGTCTACCGAATTGACCAAAACTTAAGTATTTGCGAATGTACAGGGTGAGGTGAGGGAGACCTCGTAACTTTTCGTCTATGGTCCTTTTCTTGTGTCGGAGACGACACAGTCTGTCCAAACGACAAGTCACACACACGTGAAGTTCTGGCTTCATTAAAAGAAAGTAAGAAAAAATAGGACATCTAGCGGTCATGGATGACGTTGTAGAAAAGAGGGATGTGTCGCTGAGGTCGAACCCTCCCGTCCCGGTCCCAACAGTGTCGAAGGGGACACCACAGACGGACGGTTCGTGTCGAGACCTCAATCGGGACCCACACTCCACTCTTTCTCTAACGTACCAGACCAAAAAAAGTAAGTGAGCCCGTCCACAGAACGGGCGTCAAACCCGTACGTGTGCGGGGGACGGCCTTACCGGGGGTCGTCCGAGCGGACGAAGACTTCGACGTTCTGAATTGGGAGGTAGCGTCGTGACTGTACCCCAACCCTCGGAGGAAATTTTAAGAGGGGTCAAGACAAAAATTGGTTCACGCGAGAAGACATTGGATCAAAAGAGAAAAAGGATGTGACAGACGGGAACAGTCAGGAGGGAGGAGGGGACTGGATTCGTCCATGGAGGATCTTTTGAATCTAATCGATAAATCTGTCTCTCTGAACTGTCGACTTAACTTAAGGAAGGTACTAATCTGTGTTCGTGCGAAAGACGAAGACGACCCCAAAAACAACCGGAGACAGACTTCCCAGAGAGTCTCCAGACTACGTCACCTCCAAACCTCTCGAGTACGGAAACCGAGCGACACCAAAAAGACCCGGGAACTACACACCTACGGAAAGGCCCAATTACGGGTTCGTCACCAGGGTTGACCTACCACAAACAGAAAGACGAAAAGTCTAAGAGAGGACTCCGACGTAGAGCCGCCCCCGACTCGTGTCGTCTCTACTTACGCCATCTCCGGTAAGTGTCTCGACACCTTAAGTTGGGAGTGCACGGTTTTCACTCAGACACCTTAGGGGTATCCTCGAGCAATACTCTCGTCTCTCATACACCACTGGTGTTACAGTACAGAGCTTATGTGGGTCAAGATTTTTCTGACTTAACGTTGGTCACTTAAAACCAACTCCGGGACGTATCCGATACGAATAATCGGAGTAAAAATTCGTTTTCGATGTAAGTTCTCCGAAACCCCGGGTAAACCCCCCGAAGAATATCATTTCCATTTAACTATCTAGATCGAATCCGTCCGGTCTAGTCCTTCGGACTTTAACCGTTTTTATACCTCTAGGGGTTCCTACGACTACGTAAACTATCCTTGACGTGTAGTCAATACCAGAATGAATCTTGGTTGACCTCTTTACTTGGAACGACACTTATCGTCACCATTTTTTTTTAATGATTATACTTTAAGACACAGAGGTATTCACTTCACTTCATTTTCAGTACGTCAACACAGTCTGAGAAACGCTGGGGTACCTGATACGTCAGGGTACCTTAAGAGGTCCGGTCTTATGACCTCACTATAGAAAAGGGAAGAGGTCCCCTAGAAGAGTTGGGTCCCCAGTTTGGGTCCAGAGGGTGTAAAGTCCATCTAAGAGATGGTCGACTCGGTGTTCCTTTCGGGCTCTCATGACCTCACCCATCGGATTGGGAAGAGTTTCGTCTAGAAGGGCTGGGTCCTTAGTTTGGCCCCAGAGAACGTAACGTCCGTCTCAGAAATGGTTGACTCGATAGTCTTCTCGGGTATTCATTTACTATTAATTAGTCATAACCGGTCGTTTATTACTTTTGGAGTGTCATACCTCATTAAAAGAAAACTGAACACTCACGATAAAACTATCCTTTATAAACAGAATAATTGGTGTTCTGACTAGTTGAATATTTATAAGTCATAAAGGAGACATAAAAAATAGTTAAACTAAAATTCCCTTAGTTTAGTACCGTCTCCTATAAAGACATTAGAAAATAAGTCTTCCTCTCACACACAAGTACTTAATGGACAGAAACTCATGGACGAGGTACTATCCAAATAACGACTCCCGGTAAAGACAAAGACCTATAATATTTCGTGTAAAACTGGAGATCCTTTGGAGGATATCAAGTGTAGTCCATGTTCTGTCAAAAGAACCGTCTTACAGACTACTTTTAAAGGCAACCACTTTTCACTGTTTTATTCCGACAAAATAACGTCATGACATCGTTTTCCCACTCAAACCCCGCACACGTACACACGGACACACTACTGAATACCTCAATGGATGAAATTAAATGAAACAACTAGAGGTCTCACTGTCTCTATCCACTAGAGATAGTAAGGATTCTAAAATGAGTCTAGTACCAGTAGAAGAGTGTTTTGTCCTTTGACTTCTCCCCACGTGTCACGGTGGAAACGTCTTCCTATATAAATAGATGACATCAGAGTCACCTATTACTCGTCACATCATAAACATCTGAATCCATAACATATATCCCACCATATTTTATATATAGATAAATTATAGAAAAGTCTATTCAATTTTTACATAATAGTTTAAATTAATTTTACATTTTACTTAGTACTTTTATAATAGGACTTAATGTCATTTGAATCCAGTAGTTAATTATAAATAACTTACGGTAAGAGATTGATGTATCGATAAAATACTCGTGTGTATTCAGAGAAAATGTTTGTCATAACCCGTTAACTCAGGATCTAAGACTCTGTTTTTGAACCCAAGGTCAAGACCGAGACAGTAAATGATTAGTACCCTAGAACTCAAATTGTAGAGACTTGAGTTTCAAAAGGGAACAGGAGGTTCACTTCTATTTTTATATTCGGAGAGGATACAAGATACTATTTCTAGTTCACTCTATTATATAAATTTCAAGAAACTTTTATGAAATCGTATGGTATATAAACATTTAGTAATTTTAATAACTATAAACCGAACAACCGTCGAGAAGTTCATACCCTGGATTCAGAATTGAAAAAGCCAATATGGCCGGATTCGGAACAGTAGGACTCTGTGTTCGATCTTTTGACGTCGTTAGGAACCTTGTTACGAACAACTAATCTGTAAAATAGACTTCGACAGTAAATTAAGATCTATTACCAGAATTTACCAACTCGGAGGTCTTCTCATTATTCTCGGGATTCTTTATGAAATTTCGACGGTACCTTCTTAAATTGAGTCAGTTGATCATAAGATCAACGTTTTATATTCAGAATATTTTCACCTTTATTAATCTTGTTCAACTCTTATAAACTAAAGTGAGATCGAAGGTCAGTAATTTGGTTATCCCGTACCCTTATTTGACTAAGAGATGGTGAAACGAAATGACTACTAACACGACTCCTCTTTTGAACAAAGGTCTAGGAGGAGTAATAAATGTAAAGACACCCCTTTTTCGGGGTACTTAGTGACTGGAGTATATACGTCTCAATTAGTGTTTGGAGACCAAGTCAAGTCAAGTCAGAGAGTCAGTACAGGCTGAGAAACGCTGGGGTGTTTGACGTCGTGCGGTCCGGAGGGACAGGTAGCGGTTGAGGGCCTCAAGTAGGTTTGAGTACACGTAGCTCAGTCACTATGGTAGGTCGGTAGAGTAGGACACAGCAGGGGAAGAGGAGGACGGGGGTTAGGGAGGGTCGTAGTCTCAGAAAAGGTTACTCAGTCGAGAAGCACACTCCACCGGTTTCATAACCTCAAAGTCGGAGTCGTAGTCAGGAAGGTTACTTTAGAGACCATGTACACATGTATACGTCTGACGATCATTATAGAAAATATGTACAAGACAAACAACCCTGACGAAGGATTATGAAATCATCTGTACGTGTGTGTTTACACGTACGCACGTGTGTACGTACACACACACACATACATAGTCAAGTCAAGTCAACGAGTCAGCACAGGCTGAGAGACGTTGAGGTACTTAACGTCGTGCGGTCCGGAGGGACAAGTAGTGGTAGAGGGTCTCAAGTGAGTCTGAGTGCAGGTAGCTCAGTCACTACGGTAGGTCGGTAGAGTAGGAGCCAGCAGGGGAAGAGGAGGTCGGGGGTTAGGGAGGGTCCTAGTCTCAGAAAAGGCTATTCAGTCGAGAAGCGTGTTCCACCGGTTTCATGACCTCAAAGTCGAAATCGTAGTAAGGAAGGTTTCTTTAGGGTCCCGACTAGAGGAAGTCTTACCTGTCCAACCTAGAGGAACGTCAGGTTCCCTGAGAGTTCTCAGAAGAGGTTGTGGTATCAAGTTTTCGTAGTTAAGAAGCCGCGAGTCGGAAGAAGTGTCAGGTTGAGAGTGTAGGTATGTACTGGTGACCTTTTTGGTATCGGAACTGATCTGCCTGGAATCAGCCGTTTCATTACAGAGACGAAAACTTATACGATAGATCCAACCAGTATTGAAAAGAAGGTTCCTCATTCGCAGAAAATTAAAGTACCGACATCAGTGGTAGACGTCACTAAAACCTCGGGATTTTTTATCCGACTGTGACAAAGGTGACAAAGAGGTAGATAAAGGGTACTTCACTACCCTGGTCTACGGTACTAGAAGTAAAAGACTTACGACTCGAAATTCGGTCGAAAAAGTGAGAGGAGAAAGTGAAAGTAGTTCTCCGAAAAATCGAGGAGAAGTGAAAGACGGTATTCCCACCACAGTAGACGTATAGACTCCAATAACTATAAAGAGGACCGTTAGAACTAAGGTCGAACACAAAGAAGGTCAGGTCACAAAGAGTACTACATGAGACGTATATTCAATTTATTCGTCCCACTGTTATATGTCGGAACTGCATGAGGAAAAGGATAAACCTTGGTCAGACAACAAGGTACAGGTCAAGATTGACAACGAAGGACTGTACGTATGTCTAAAGAGTTCTCCGTCCAGTCCACCAGACCATAAGGGTAGAGAAAGTCTTAAAAGGTGTCAAATAACACTAGGTGTGTCAGTTTCCGAAACGTAACAGTTCTTTCGTCTTTATCTACAAAAAGACCTTGAGAGAACGAAAAAGGTACTAGGTCGCTTACAACCGTTAAACTAGAGACCAAGGAGACGGAAAAGATTTTGGTCGAACTTGTAGTCCCTCAAGTGCCAAGTGTATAACGACTTCGGACCGAACCTCTTAAAACTCGTAATGAAATGATCGTACACTCTACTCACGTTAACACGCCATCAAACTCGTAAGAAACCGTAACGGAAAGAAACCTTAACTTTACTTTTGACTGGAAAAGGTCAGGACACCGGTGACGACTCAAAAGGGTTAAACGACCGTATAACTCACGTCGTGAAAGTGTCGTAGTAGAAAGTCCTAAATTTTGTCGAGTTGACCTTAAGGTAGTGGAGGTGATCGAAACAAACATCACTACGAAAGATTCAGGGTGAACTGAAGTGTAAGGTTCTACAGACCGAGATCTACTCACTAGTGTAGTAGTACTAATAGACCCAGCACTTCTAGAAAAACATGTCCAGAAGACACATAAGAACGGTGGAGAAGAATTATAAAAGACGAAGACAATCCAGGTATGGTAAGGACAGGAAATAGGTCGGGTAGAAACGTACTTTACAAGGGAACCACACATACATATACCTACGGAAAAGTCCGTCTCTCATCGGAATTAAGATTACTCTGTAGTCTCCTCCCATATTTGTGAATTCTAAGACAATCATTCTTCCTTGAAATTTACAGTACACCCTACAGAGGTTCTAAAATTCGAATTTAGAGAGTATTACTAAGATACTTTCAATACAAATAATAACTATAGACAATTACAAAGGACGCCTCTTCCGTTACCGTGGGGTGAGGTGATGAGAACGGACCTTTTAGGGTACCTACCTCCTCGGACCACCCGACGGTAGATACCCCAGCGTGTCTCAGCCTGTGCTGACTTCACTGAATCGTCATCGTCATCGTTACAAATTACACACCGTTCGTGTCACGATTGACTTGGTGTATACGGTAGAATAAATAAAAAGTATTGTTGTGACACTATGACAATAGGGACGATGTGGTATTCATTTACTGTCGGACTTGACTAAGACCCAATAGATCGAGAATTTGTAGAGGGAGGTGACAGAGGGTCTAGGACGGTCCACCGTCTGGTCGGATCCGTGTTTGGAAGTTTACTACCGTCGGAGTAGGGGAGGGTTCCGTGAACTAAGGACACCTGTTAGGTCTAAAGAAGTCCCACAATAGCACAGAATGAATGAGGGTATCAAAGAATAGGAGAAAGTGTTCTTCAAAAGTCACCGGATGGGGACCTTAAAAGTCATATATGTACGACAAAATGGGTTAATGTCGGACGAACCTTCCTCTTTTTTATGGTTGATACTATTGACTTAACGGAAGGTATTTAAATATCAAATCAAGGTTGGGGTCATTCTTATCAATTATAAAGTTACAGGTCACTATTTATAATCAATAAATGGGGTCCTCCCAATAAGGATCCTTGAGAGAAGTGGACGTTTGTATTTCTTATCTCTCATGACGAGGATTGGTGTGGTGTCCTGACTCTTTACTTATTGTTATCATGTTTCAACACCTAAAAACAAGACTTCCTCTCGGAGTTTCAACAAACTAAGGTTCGTACTAAAGATTTCGAAAACTAACGTCATTTCATATTCCTCCTTCGTGGGGTATCTGAGTGTGACGGTAGTTTAACACAATGAGGGAAGGGCTCCTTCACGTCGACACAGAGGTCGGGATGTCTTCCACAGTTGAGGAACCTATCAAAAAGTCCTGAAGAATACTTGATTAGGTTGAACAGAAAAGTAAAAAGGGATCAAGGAAGGTTACCCGGTAGGAGGAGTGGGAAGTGGGGCTGACAATGTTCAGTGGTGACCCCTCGTACATGGAGGGGTAGGGTCTTAGTAAGAAGGGGAGACCAGAGAGTGATGTCGTGTGACTAATACATGGATGACCAGTGGAGAAAACTCAAACTACTCCCCAGAATCCTAGAATTAGTACGACCACTAAAAGTTCTGGACCCATGTGTCAAGTTTTTCTGTTTCGAAATTTGGTAGGGTAAGTAATACGAATTTTATCCTCAAATCTCAAATTTCTCTCAAAGAGGTAAAAAATTTCTTTTAAAGGGAGTACAACAACAACAAGACAGCGAGTCAGTACAGGCTGAGACGTTGGGGTACCTGACGTCGTACGGTCCGAAGTGACAGGAAGTGGTACATTACGACCTGGTCATTTCCCGGTCGAGCCAAGATATAAAACGAAACAATGTAACGTAACGATAGATAACAAGTTACCTAAAAATCGAAGTCAAAAAAAGAAGACGAAAGGGACGTCTACACGAAAGGGTGGACGAGACGAGAACGAGTCGGACCGTTCCTCCCCACGTAAAGATAGTCACTAGAAATGTGTCTAGATTCGATTACTCAAATACACGGTGTGGAAGTAGAGTTCCGAGAGCGACACTTCTCTGCGTAAAAACCGAACCTCCTACAACGTAAGTGAGGAAGTCCCACGACTTCTATTTAAAGTGAAACTGTTTACAGGTTTTTTACTGATTTAATAACCAAACAATGTTCGACGTAATCCATACCAAAAAGGAAGGTACGGTGACGACGACGATTCAGCGAAGTCAGCACAGGCTGAGAAACACTGGGGTATCTTTAGTCGGGTGGTCCGAGGGGGTAGGGACCCTAAGAGGTCCGTTCTTGTGACCTCACCCAACGGTAAAAGAAGAGGTTACGTACTTTCACTCTTCACTTTGACTTCAACGAGTCAGCACAGGTTGTGAATCACTGGGGTACCTGTCGTCGGATGGTCCGAAGAGGCGGGTACCCTAAAAGGTCCGTTCTCATGACTCACCCAACGGTAACGGAAGAGGCAAAGGGTGGTATCGCCATAATATTAAATATATATATATATATATATATATATATATAAACTCTTTTCTCATTTCTTTAGTAAGTATTAGGGAAGTATAGATCAGTGTCACCACCACCAAATCAGTGATTCAGCACAGACTGAGAACGCTGGGGTACCTGATATCGGGCGATCCGAGAAGAGACAGGTACCCTAAGAGGTCCGTTCTTATGATTTCACCCAACTGTAAAGAAAGAGGTCTCCTAGAAGGGTTGGGTTCCTAGCTTGGGCGCAGAGGACGTAACATCCATCTAAGAAATGGTTGGCTCGGTGTTCCCTTCGGGGGTATAGATCTCCTCATTCACTTCACTTCAGTGAGTCAGCACAGGTTGAGAAACGCTGGGGTACCCGACGTCGGAGGGTCCGAGGAGGCAGGTACCCTAAAAGGTCCGTTCTCATGACTTCACCCAACAGTAAAGGAAGAGGTCCCCTAGAAGGGTTGAGTCCCTAACTTGGACCCAGAGGGTGTAACGTCCATTTACGAAATGGGAGATTCGGTGGTCCCTTCGGTTTTTATAAAGAAACTCGGTGAAAAACCCCGTCCCCCCACACGTCGTTCTTATGACCTCACCCAACGGTAAGGGAAGAGGTCCTCTAGAAGGACTGGGTCCCTAACTTGGGTCCAGAGGGTGTAACATCCGTCTACAAAATGGTAGACTCGGTGGTCCCTTCAGTGGTCTTCCTCATTTATATAGGGATTAAGAGTTGGTATATGAGGTTGACTTGTCAGGGTACAATTAAAACTTTTTATACTTATACGACACACTAACACTAAGGATTCATAATTTTTTTTTTCGTATCTTTTTTCCGTCCATCTTTTATCAGAATTTATATTAGAATACCAACCCTTAGCCCCATACAAATGAGGAAGAACCCCTCCTAGTAGTCTAAAAGTCTCAAGAAACTGGAATTTTACCAATAGAAGATCGAAGTGTCATTTCAGGTTCAGAAATCGGTACACGAAAGTTTTTAAATTTTTATAAAAGACCTACTAAATGGAGGAAAAAGTAATATTTTTCATATATTGTATTTTAAATGGGAGAAGTCTTTAAAAATTTACATTCGTATCACAACAATTGATATTCGGGTATCATCATGACGTCTAGAGATCTTAGAAAAGAAGAATCACTGACTTTGATATACGGTTGACTTGTCGTTGAGTCGTAAAGAGGAAGGAGGGTCCAGGACGATTGTTAGTAAGATGAAAGACGAAGATACGTAAAATGATGAAATCGACGGAGTATGTCCACCTTAGTACGTAATAAACAGGAAGACACTGATCAAATAGAGTGAAACGTACTACCAGGTTCAAGTAGGTAAAACAACGTGTTTCGTCTTAAAGGATGGAAAAATTCTGACTTGTCATAAGGTCATACCACACATACACACAAATACACATATGTGGTGCAAAAGAAAGAAATACGTAAGCAACTACCTTTTAATCTAACAAAGGTGAAGTAATGATAACACTTATTACAACGTCACTTGTACCCTCACGTTTATAGAGAAGTCAAGACAAAAGTCAAGAAAATCTACTTAGGGGTCTTCACACTAAAAACCTAGTATAAAAAATAAAAAACTCCCCAGAAGTATAACCGACAGGGTAAAATGTAGGACGGGGGTTTGACACGTGTCCTTAAGATCAAAGAAGTGAAGGCACGATTGCGAACAGTATAAGTTAAAAAACTATCACCGGTAAGATCCGTCTGCCGAAATTGGAGACTCGGTTGTCCCTTCGGGTCAGATTATACACACTCCACCATAGAGTAACACCAAAACTAAACGTAAAAGGACTACCAGAGACTACAACGGAAAGTACATGGACAACTAGTACATACAGAAGAAACTTCTTTACCGATAAGTTCAGGAAACGACTGAGAATTTAGTCTAGTAAAAGTGACTCAACCCCAAGGTAATAAATAAACCTATAATTGAAGAGAAGTCTATACCAAATGTTTACAAAAGAGGGTAAAGTATACAACGGAGAAGACAACAAAGGAACTGATACGTTCTCGAAAAGTAAAATTACACCAGGGTGAACAGATGAAACGAAAACAACGGTCACGAAAACCATAGTATAGGTTCGATAGTGACGGTTCTGGGTCACAATCCTTCGAAAAGGATACACAAATTCAGAATTACGTAAAACTCAACTAAAAACGGATACCACATTTTATGTCCACGTTAAAATAAGAAAACGTACACCTATAGGTCCAAAAAGTCGTGGTAAACAACTTCTCTTACTAAACAAAAAACACAAGAGATTAACATCCGTAGTCAAACTCCAGTAGAGTTGATCACTTATAGAAACCCGTATTTCTAAAAAAACCAGAAATTCTAATAATTTAAATAGAATCCTATTTAAATGTATTATTCTTACTGGCTTATTGTATGTCTTCGTAAGTCCCAAGAATTATAAATAACGACTTAACGAATGGTTTTTTTAATACCGTCAAATGTGAGAGTAGCCGACCACTGAGAATGAAAAGGTAAAATAGTGTGAGAGTGGTCGTACCTCGTCAAACAGATTTTGGCTTTTTTTTTTTTTTTTTCTTCCTTTTATCTTTAATACTAAAAATAATTCATGTCTGTCTATATTTAGACAACAAAATCAAACATAAAGAAACGGTGACGATCATTGTACCTTGTAGCAGTCGGCACACACAAATAAGAACAAATAGTCCGGGTCATACATCTCAAGGATAATAATGACCCTTTTACAATTAATGTTACTACTACGTTCCCCATACTTGTATTCATCCGTCTGAGTAGTTCATAATAACCTCTTCAAGTTTTCATAAACTTTGTTCTTAAGGGTGAAGGACAGGTGTTCTGGTCTCCTTTCATACCCTTCCTTCTCAATTAATCGAGGGACGGTCCAAAGAACAAAACTATTTTACCCCTATTCTTATTTCCGAAGTATTCTGACTACTTTTCATTCACCTTAATGTGGCACATTGAACAAGTCTTGTATCATCCACACGTCATACACGACCAGGAAAGTAGCGGAGAAGGGAACATGGAAGTCGACAAAGACGTGAACGTACGACCGATTCGTGTCCGACAAATCTTTACATGAAATTACTATAAAGAATCTGACGGTATCAGACTTCTTCATATCAGTCTCTCTCCTTGTCACCGCGATGTCACGGAGCTCGACCTCATGGGTGTCCAAGAGGAGTCGGAGGTCTGGACCTTCTCCGAGATCGTGCAAGGCCCACGTCGACAACAGAAGCACTTAAAGATCAAACATTGACGACCGATTCAGGAAGTGAACACTGACTAATTCTCAATGGGTAAAGGCTGGAGATGGAACATGGGAATAAGATCGTGTCAGTAAGGATGAATGGTGATGGTTTTTTTAGGGTTTGGTTTGTGGTTGTTTGATCAATTATTACTAAATAATAAAAATTTCGTTATTTGTCAAAAAAGGGAGGGTAACGTTAGAATACACTTTCGAGTCACTTGTTTCATTAATTTTCATCTTAGTGAGACCAACTTTGACCCTACTCTTCCGACCATCGGGACGTTGGGGTTCCGTGGAGAAGTATGTCAAATTTTTTATTGTCTTTGGACCCTCGGTGAGGGTAGTGGTGTCCTGTCAGGGTTTGAGCACTCCAGGATGGGTATCTTGTCCTCCGGGGTGTGGGTAAGACTCGGGACCCACCAACCTCAATGAACCCACGACACCCATCTCGACAATTCCCTCTTTTTAGTTCTTTTTAGTGGTCCTGGTTTCCCCCTTTTGAAAGGAGAAGTAGAACGGATTTTAGGGTCACGACGATTTAGAGTCCGAACAGAAGGATCGGTGGGGGTCCCCGGACGTCCCCCACGTATCCGTAGGACTTCCACGACCGTCTTTCCCCGAGCGGTGTGAGGACTGGGAGTCAGTCGTTGTCCCGTCGGACTCGCGGACGGTGTCTTGAAACTCCACTTCCAGATCAAAAATAAAAAAATAAAAATAAAAAAAAATCCCAGATCAAAAATTTACTATTTTCCTCGTACCTTCCTTTCCGTATTCTTTTACATCTCCCTTCTTACTTCTTACAATACTGTCTTTATGTGAGGGTAATTTTTAAAACGTAAAAAAAATTTTCTTTTCAAGCAGAGTACAATTAGATTTTAAAGTACCCCTAAAGATCTCGAAACACCCCTTTTCGTAGGACCATTTACATATACGATTACCACATAGGTGCCCTGGAACAATATCACTACCTTTAAGACAAAGAACGTTTGTGATTACATTAGGAGGGAAATATAGAATCATTTCGACTAACTGTCTCATATTTTAACGAAAAATTAGTTTAAATCCTTTGTTTTACACAGCACCCAAAATCGTAAATTTTCACGAACTTCGCACCTTCGTCTTTGAGTCTTATGGGACCGTCTAACAGATACTATAACATACAGCTACCATGTAAAGTCTTTATAATAATAAAGTTATATTCAAAGAAACTGAACTCAGTATAAAACAAGGTTTCGAAAAAACCTAATCTCTTTCCTCTTACATAACACCTTTATCCTGGGTCCCTTTTTACTTGTGTTTGGTCAAAATCGGTGTAAAGAGTTTTTGTCTTTCAAAGATTCTCCAGAGAGAGAAATTGTTTTTCGTCACATCGACGAAGGTGTCTCCCATGAGGGTCGGTCTCGGGGGAGAAGGGGGTCGAGTAGGATAGACTACAAAGGAGTCGGAGACCAGGGTGGCTGGTGCGAGATCTAGCTCCAGTGGAACTGAGACACGGTGGAAGAGGGACACGGCGACGACGGAGAGGCCCGAGAGGAGGACGTCGTGGAGGAGGGACGGGAGGGAGTCCAACCAGGAGTCAAGAGAGGAAAGGAAGACCTTCGGGAGGACCCTCTGGAGCACATGAGGGTGAAGAAGACGGAGAGACGAGGGACGTGTGGGTCTGGTCGTACGGAAGTGAGGAGGAAAGTCCGGTAGTGAGGTCTCCACAAAACATCCGTGAAGTCGACAAAGACAATAGAAGGGTGATGATTCGGAGAAGGAGGCGACCACAGAAATAGAATCGACTACTAGAGGGTAATACCATCAAAGGATTTAATCTTTATAGAGTTAGTGGAACTCAGGAAGAGAGTAGGAGTCTGAGTCGGTCCACCGTTCAGGTCCCCTTCAGGGGGAGAAGTCAGAGTAGCCGGGAGTGAACCTGTCCTCGAAAAATTCTGAAACGGTGGGAATCAGACAAGGGATAGACCACGACGATGTGTACTGAATGGGTAAAGAAATACCTCTTTGAAACCATGTTTGACATGGTTGAGAGAAGGGTCACGGATGACGTCCCCAAAAGTCTGAGCCGGATCCTCGACAATCTCAGAAGCCAGGAAGAACCCACGAAGGGAATTCTAGGGAATGTCGAAACAAAATGTAGTTGAAGTGTAAGACACAATCCAAAGAAAAAAAGAAGTTTTACCTTAAAAGTCCCAGAGTGTCAAACTTTTGGTGTCTTATTGAGTCCCCTTTCCACATGAGACCTCGGTTAGGGCGTTCCGGAAAATGTAGGTGCAAAGGACGAAGTGGGGGACCTCTCGTCGTACTTTGGACTCAAGGTCCTACCCGAGGTAGTGTGTGTCTAGCACGTCGGGACCCGTTCGATAAACTGAAGTGTTTCACAGGAAAAAAAAAAAGTAGACATTTTATCCTTATTATTATAGTCGAGGGAGTGTGTCAACATTCCTCATGGACTCTATTCATACGAACTGCACAATCACGAAGTAGTCTCAACCGATAAGGGCAGTCCAATCATGAGTTCGGGAAGTTCTGACGTTTGGGTAATACGGGACACTACGAAACTGGGTCGGAATGTTACCGAAGGTGGAGGGGAGTAGAAATGTCAATTAGAGAACAAATAAATCATTCTGACTGAGTATAAAAGGAGAAAGACACTTCGACAGGGTCTCTGTTATAAGGAAGGAATCATGATTCATATACGGAGAATGATTCTGTTAGTAGTACAACTTAAAATAACAAAGAACCAGACATGTACACACGTGTGTACGTACAAGAGTGTGTGAGAGTGTGTGTGTGCATGTATATGAGAGAAAGAGAGAGAGTGTGTGAGTGTGAGGATGTTTCTAATTTCCAGTGGTTCCATCCCTGGACTGGACTAGTACAGGTATGTGAACTCCACTGAACACCTACACGGGTATAGACACGGGGACCCCATTTGATACCCAGGAGGGTGTACACAGTAACCTCTTGTGACACCGATGACGATACCCGAAGGTTCCACCGTGTCTGGGGCGAACGGTCACGTTCTCGACGTCCTCTAGGTCCAAGGTAGGGTCCTTCTAGGGGACCTCCTCCTTTACCGTTGGGTGAGGTCATAAGGACCAGACCTCTTAGGGTACCTGTCTCCTCGGACCACCCGATGTCAGGTATCCCAGCGTTTCTCAGTCTACACCGGTGACGATATAGACACGGGAACCCCATGTCGTGAGGGTATTAAAAAGAACCCTATATGAACACCTGTACGACATAAGATACTTACTTCGTTTCATCGACTACTTATCCATTCACTTGGTCGTTCTTCGTCACTCTAACTCTTGTCCTGGGCACCCACCATGATGTCGAGTGGTCCGACTTAAACTGTGAAGTCGAAACGAAACACGAACAGAAGTATGACCAGTCAACTACTGGGGACCGTCGGTCAAGAGAAATCGACTTGACGATGATGATATTTTAACGACTTCACAAAATGGCTCTTTGTCTAAGTTAGTAGACACCCTGTATATAGGTGTCTTTGTGTTGAAGGGAGGTGTCATTAAATTTATGAAGTAAACAAACAACCAATCGTTTTTTATCGAAGATAAATCACTTATGAGTACACGGTCCTTGACACACTTACGAAATGTTTATAATAGGATACATCATATGTCTTCAATTTCGTCGTTCTTCAATAAAAATAATAAGACAAAATTGTCTACTCGTTTGACTCAAACTTTTTTAACGTATTGAACAGGCTCCGGAGAATCGTCTTGTCACCTCTGTCCTAAGTTCGTCGTCAAATTCCCTCGTCCCTCGTCTACTCGTCACCCCGACCCCGTTTCCTGACACGTGGACTCCGGGGTGACGTCGTACCAGTCTCGTTCGGCACCAGGGGACGTCCGTAGAGACAAGATAAGGTCGTACACAGAATGACTGAGGTCCCTCACTTGTAGTGACTTTGAGTCTCCTATGTCGTACCGAAGGGTCATCGTGATCAAATAAGAGACCCGGGAAATGACTACAAAAATTGTGTAGTAAAGATTCGAATTTCGGAGAAAGTCTCGGTCAACGTGGTTTCGTGACTTCTGTACTTTTTAACGAGAGGGACCAATAGAACAAACACACTAAACGAAAAATACAAAGACTACGCTCAGATCTTTTATCAAAACAAAAATATATGTGTGTGTGTGTATATATACATCTCTCTCTATTTGATAATTTTACGAATAATGTCTTTTGAACCTTTCGTATCTTTTTCACCTTTTTAGAGGTATTCTAGTTCATAAAAGGTGGTAATTGTAAGTTAGACACTGGAAGGTTACGAAAATTAATGATGTGTATGTAAACATAGTGTTAGACACACTATGTAAACAAAACAAGAAAGAAGTAAATCACTATATAGTACTTGTAAAGGAGTACGATTATTGATAAGAAGGTGATGGACTAAAACCTACTCCTTTTACTATCCGAAGTAGATTTACATGACATGAGATTAATTAAACAAGAAAGAGTAAAAGAAACAGGGTACAAAAACGGTCAATAAAAGTATCCTGAAGACGACAATGGTCACAACTTTTAGGTTTTTCCCTCATACCTGATAAACCGTAATTATAGACACACTTCCTATTGAAACCTTAGTACAAGTGAGATTAATAATATCTTAAAATTCTGGAATTGTCTTCTCTTCGTCAGTGGACCCCATCGGATACTGTCCCGTGGAGGGAGGATGTGGAAAGGGCTGTCCACTTGGTCGGAGACGAGTGTCTGGAGGTATTCGTCTGTGGTGAGTACGATTACACAATACAAGGATAGAACTCGAATCCTTGGTATAAGACTGTGTTTGTCTAAAACTTTTCAACGAAGACTTTGGAAATCTTCGTACACGAAGTTCTCGTTACACTCAACTCTTAGACCCTTCCTTCAGTCTCCGTCCTACCGTCCGTTCTATCGCGTCTTACGACCGAATCGATTAGCTTCGGTTCCTTGACGACATCTGTCCGTCCCTCACAAGAGACTAAACGTTCGATGTCAATAAGATTAACTAAAAACGTATCAACACCTATCCCTAGACGGGAGAAGGTAAATAAAAAGAGACCTGTTCATTCTACACTTTACAACAAGGTACGGAAAGATTAAATTTACAACGTGTACAACTCTTGATTAGAACGGTTGGTAAAATTTGGTCCGGTCTTTGTATTGTGTGACAACAATAATCGGAAGTAATAAACCAATCGCGGTTGTAAAACAAACTTTGTTTATATTTAGAGGAAATATCTGTTTTGGACAAATACGGTATTTCATCTACATTACCCTTCCGTCGACTCAAAAGAACCACTCGACGTGACGAAGCAGAGTACTCCGACTATTCCGGTCCCTACGAGTAAAACTCTCTGAAGAACCCTTTACTCTAAGTACAAGAAACCCTAGAATACGGACTCGACTCTGTATATTGCTTAGATTCCACCACACACTTTTCATGTGTATGTGTCTCTAGTCTCCCTCGAATCTCCTCTTTGTCTCGTAATGGAGTGTCGGGTATGACCCCCGACACCTGTTACAGGAACTTCGGTATACGTGGTGTAAGTCAGTTGTCCGACTCACTTGGTCGACAGAGTATGTGTACACGTGATGACGAAAGGTCTATAATACATCTGTGGGACCACCGGTCATTATAAAAATTTACTTAAGAACATAATAATGATGAATAAGATTGAAAAACGGAATAACAAATAAAAAATAGTCATCTAAGTTGTGTGTAGACACTTTAAAAAAGTACAATATTTACCAAAGTTAATGAACTTCTAATCTTTGAAGGTAACAAACTTAGTTACGACAGGTCATCCTGAAAGACACTAGTGCCTTTACAGAGACGGAACAGGTCATCACGTCAGTAATTGAACTTTATACCGATCACAATTGACTCCTTGACTTAAAAGTTAAATTAAAATTAAATATTTATCTATGTGTAATTTATCTCCTATAGTGCAACCTGTTGTGTCTAGATTACATAGGGAAACATGTATTAAAAGATTTTCAGGAGGGAGGAAGGGGTCCAAGGAAGACGGTGTGGGAAAGGACCAAACAAATCCGAAGATGGGTGAACACCCACAGATGGTCCGGGTGAAGAAGAGTCCACGAGGATAAGGACTTCCAAGAAATCGGGTTCTCTTCCCAAGAGAGTGTCTACGAATTACTATACTAAAACTTTCGGAAAGGATTAGTATCTTTACTTTTCCTTACCATTCAATGTGAAAAGAAAGTTGGTGGTAGGTTAGGAATCCTTGAACTCCAAAGACAAAAGGACCCCATGTACTTTATCACCAAAAGTATAAATCAAACAAAGTTTCCAGTATATTGTACTAGGAAGAAATTTTCAACTGACAAACCATCCGGTATTTATTAATAAGTCAAGTCAAGTCAAGTCAGTGAGTCAACACAGGATGAGAAACGCTGGGGTACTTAGCGTCGTGCGGTCCGGAGGGACAGGTGGTGGTCGAGGACCTCAAGTGGGGTGGAGTACACGTAGTTCAACCACTACGGTAGGTCGGTAGAGTAGGAGACAGTAGGGGAAGAGGAGGACGGGGGGTAGGGAGGGTTGTAGTCCCAATGGTCTTTGAGTCTTTAGTTTTAGAATAAGATCCCGTGAGTAATTCGTTCTTTAAAAGGGAAAGGAAACGAGAGAAATACTAATAACTCTCACTGGTTTTCCAGAAGGAAGAGATTGAAACTTTTTTTAGTTGTGTCGAGTCTCGTAAAATATTCAATACTGAGAACCCAGGAACATTCTAGTAGTACCCGTCACCGTCGTATACTATATTGAAGACAATTCCATTTTAGTGTTCTACTATCGGTTAGTAGAGACTTACATTTTAAGTGGAAACATAAATATAATACTAACTATAAATAATATCTATGTCACGATCATGCTAATCATCCATTAAGTTTTAGTAATAGAAAGGGTTTTCTAAACACAACACGTCACAAAATTTCGTTCTACTTCCTTCTTTCGTTATTGTACATCTTAAGTTTTTTCGTATACTTGAGTGCGGGTTCCTCGAGAGTAGTTTGATTACTGGTGGAAAGTACCTGGTCCGACCCTTCTCCAGAAAGAGACCTCCTCCCGGAAGTTTGAGTAAGTGAGGTGTTCCCATTTCCACGTCCGACGAGAGACGACGGAACCCCACTCGGAAGAGTGAAGGACGAGAAGGACGAGACTACGAGTCTCGAGAGAAGTCTATAGTGTGGGTCTCGTTCCCTTCAAAGTAAACGACTTGGGTCTCCGGTCTTACACAGGTGAGCCGAGGACGACCCGTCACACGGGACTGTGCCTTGTGCGGATCTCCGTTCCCTCGAATTCCGGTGACGTGGGGGCACGGGTCACACGTGTCACTCTACTCTTCCTTTGCGACTACCCACAGAGCATTGGAGGTAAGACACAGAAACCTAAGAAGGTGAGAAGTGGGAGAGAGTATTTAAAGGAGGTTGTGTACTTAGGTCTGCCAACAAAGACTGTAATTTCAACACAACCTGTAGAGAAGAGTATCGTGGAGGTTAGCGACACCACCACGACAAAAGTACTTTGTGTAGGGAGGCACCAGACGATTAGAGGAAAACTATCCTCTACGGACCCAACAACACTGACACCAACCGTCAACCCACACACAGACACACGACCCCTGTCTAAGTTTCCCCTCTACCACTCCTCACCTCGTACCCCTTCCGGTCGGTCGTTTCTGGTCACTCGAAAACGTTTATATTTTATGGTCGGACTTAAACGAAGGGAAAGATAAGACATCATTTGTGTTTTCTTATGTCTGTCTTTGAGTCAGAAGACACCCGGGGGTCCTTCTTGTAGGTAGGAGAGGGACACGAGAACTCCGAGGACTTCACAAACTTTCCTCGGTTTCCTTCTCGTACGAAACCCCAGACAAGACGAGGGAGGGAGACCCGGAAGGACACGGGTCCGACGGTGGGGAGGAAGGGGTCGTAGGCTCCTCGATGTCCACTGGGAAAGGTGTCCTGGGACCGGAAGAGGAACTATCTAGACACATCTTTTTGATTACCCGTCACGAGCAGTAGGAACAGAGAGATGCTGTCAACAAAATCCACATACTGAAGAATTGGAAGTACACACACAAAGTACATAAAAGGAAGACGAATGTTTTAATATGGTTTACTAGCATAGAAGATTTAAAAGGAAAAAGACGAACTCAGATATACATATATAAAGAAACTAATCTTATAGAATCGGACTTTCGGAGACTAGAAGTGACATCCTTTGATTGTGTTCCGATTAATAGACAGTAGTTTGAAACCTAACGACCTACAAAGGCATTAACGGGAGTTTACACCATTACTCCAACGTCCAAACTCCTTTGTGAATACTTGTCGTCGAAACCCCTTTAATTGGAGAAGTAAAAGTTATGACTTAAGGTTTAATGACACATAATTGCGTAGACAGAGGACGGAAAACAATTTAAAGTCATGGATGATCTTTACTTTTCGAATTAGGACGGGGGTCTTGTGTAGGACTTCGCTCCCCTGTCACTTCGTTATCGTATACGTAAGAAGGTAGACCGCGTGACCTTCTCCCATCTTCCTCGAAACTTAGAAGAGGTAACATGTACCCTTCCGTCATTCATTAAAAGAAAGAAACTTTGTAAAAAAAAATTTCGTGCTTTTGTAGGATTTCCACAAAAACGGGACTCGTAAACATTACTTACTACTTCTAAATGTATAGATATCAAGACGAGAGATTGGTGTAGTGTCTCTACACCAATTAATGAGTCCGAGAGACCAAGGGGTCACCATCACCCATAATAACACCACTACGACGGAGACACGGAGTTTTTCCGTTCAAATATGTCACCTCCCCCATTTAGTCCTGACAAGGTCGTCAACACGATACGAATCAACGAATCAGTATAGACCGAAAAACGTTGGACGGTCCGAGAAGACAGGTACCCTTAAGAGGTCCGTTCTTATGACTTCACCCAACGGTACGGGAGGAGGTCCCCTAGGAGGGTTGGGTCTCTAGTCTCCTCGTAAGATGAGGACCTTTGGGAGGAACCTCTGGGTCTGTCGGGGAACCGTAGTACCCTCAGAAACCGTACCTCGGTCCGAGGAACGACCCGAGACTACTGGTGAAGGTCTACCCGAAAGACCCTCCCAACCGACTTCTCGGTGTCAATAGGAGGTCCTCTCGAGTCAACCGGTTTGTTTTTCCTTGTCGTCAATCTGAAGTCCTGTTGACCTGGGATCATACCACTGTCCCTATCGGAACACACAACTCCTTATTTACGGACAATCTACCTACACCCCCATGTAACTAGACTCGTCGACGACCGTGGTCGTAAGACACACTCTTCACCAACATGATCACCCACTCTGTACGAGGACCGGGGTCTCTTCGTAGAGTAGGTTAACCTTCCTCATTGGTCGTCGTAATCGTCGACGAGTTACTCAAAAGTCTACCCTCTCTGGATACCCCACCTCGTCAGTACCCATTGGAATATCCAGTATCCTCTAAACTTGGTTCGGAACTTCTTGATCCTGTCAAAATATTCGTTCCTGTGACACTTGTCACGATTCACACACCCCCCGTCGACAACCCCTCTTACTTTTCCCGAGTTCTAATACCTAATAACTTGTTTTACATATAACTGTGACGATAGTATTTAAATTCGTTTTGTTCGTATTGTACATCGTACCCAAAAAGGGGGGAGAACCCCTTTTCTTTAAAATCTCAGAAGACTATTAAAAAGGAATCAAGTGGGGATGAGACTAGTCGGAGTGTTCGTTTACAGAAAAATTAGGGAAAGTGACAAATAAAAACGAGGAAGGTAAAAGTAAAACGGTTAGAAGATGAGAAGGGAAAAGGACGGGAAGGGATTGGGTCGTCCTTAGATTTGACCATGTCCTTTCCCCACCCCTCGTCAGTTTACTCTACCTCATTTTCATTGAACTGTCTCTATCCTGAGTTCAACTAACTTTCCAAAAAAACAAATCAACAAAACTTTTATAAAGAAGTCTCTTAACATCGTCCAGATCAATTTAGTAAATGACAAATATTGGACTTCCCACCACTGAACCACCTATTAAAGATGCGAGTGAGACATTCACATTATTCGATGAGGCTCACAGGACCAGGACCATAAACCTACACAATTCTGTCGTCTGAGAACGAGTCCCTCACACACCTGTGCACACGTCAAGAGAGACCGAACCCGAATAACAACGTAAATACCATAAGATATGTCTACTCTGTTTTCCTTAAAAATAAATTTGTACTCTTTCTTTCTCTATTTCGGATCGTTCCGACTTGTACTCTCCGGAATGGATCATAATCAGTACCATTTTAATTTACCTGTTTAACCGAATGGTTCATTCTTGTGTGTGTGTGTGTGTGTGTGTGTGTGTGTGTGTGTGTGTGTGTAGATCTAAGTCAAGTCAAGTCAGTGAGTCAGTACAGACTGAGAAACACTGGGGTACCTGACGTCGTGCGGTCCGGAGGGATGGGTAGTGGTTGAGGGTCTCGAATGAGTTTGAGTACAGGAAACTCAACCATTATGGTAGGTTGGTAGAGTAGGAGGCAACAGGGGAAGAGGACCGGAGTCAGAAAGGGTCATAGTCCCAGAAAAGTTTACTTAGTCAAGAAATGTAGTCCACCGGTTTCGTAACCTTAAAGTCGAAGTTGTAGTCAGGAAGGTTACTTATAAGTCCTGACTAAAGGAAATCCTACCTGACCAACCTAGAGGAACGTCAGGTTCCCCGAGAGTCCTCAGGGGAGGTTGTGGTGTCAAGTTTTCGTAGTTAAGAAGCTACGAGTCGAAAGAAATATCAGGTTGAGAGTGTAGGTATGTACTGATGACCTTTTTGGTATCGAAACTGATCTACCTGGAAACAACCGTTTCATTACAGAGACGAAAAATTATACGACAGATCCAACCAGTATTTAAAAGAAGGTTCCTCTTTCACAGAAAATTAAAGTACCGACGTCGGTGGTAGACGTCACTAAAACCTCGGGGTTTTTTATTTCAGACAGTGACAAAGGTAACAAAGGGGTAGTTAAACGGTACTTCACTACCCTGGTCTACGGTACTAGAATCAAAAGACTTACAACTCAAAATTCGGTTGAAAAAGTAAGAGGAGAAAGAAAGTGAAAGTAGTTCTCCGAATCAAGAAGAAACGAAAGACGGTATTCCCACCACAGTAGACGTATAGACTCCAATAACTATAAAGAGGGGTGTTAGAACTAAGGTCGAACACGAAGTAGGTCGGGTCACAAAGAGTACTACATGAGACGTATATTCAATTTATTCGTCCCACTGTTGTATTTCGGAACTGTATAAGGAAAAAACTAAATCTTGGTCAGACGACAAGATACAGCTCAAAAGTGACAACGAAGAACTGGAAGTTAAATATCTAACCATAGAACCTTTATATCATTATCTTCCAATAACTAACCTAGACTAACTATTCTACCAACGACGACGATTCAGCGAAGTCAGCACAGGCTGAGACACGCTGGGGTATCTGCCGTCGGGTGGTCCGAGGGGACAGGGACCCTAAGAGGTCCGTTCTTATGTCCTCACCCAACGGTAAAGGAAGAGGTTACGTACTTTCACTTTTCACTTTCACTTCAGTGAGTCAGTACAGACTGAGAAGTGCTGGGGTACCTGACGTCGGATGGTCCGAGGAGGCAAGTACCCTAAAAGGTCCTTTCTCATGACCTCACCCCACGGTATCGGAAGAGACCTATTCTATCAGGATATCTTTTCCAGTCTTCTCCTCACCCCGTCATTCACTATTTCTGTGTCACAATACTTACCGTATTGACATTTTTATTTTTTATTACTTTTTTTAAGACAAACCTTCAAGTCAAGTCAAGTCAGCGAGTCAACACAGGCTGAGAAACGTTGGGGTACTTAGCGTCGTATGGTCCGGAGGGACAGGTAGTGGTTGAGGGCCTCAAGTGAGTCTGAGTGCAGGTAGTTCAGTCACTACGGTAGGTCGGTAGAGTAGGAGACAGCAGGGGAAGAGGAGGTCGGGGGTTAGGGAGGGTCCTAGTCTCAGAAAAGGTTGCTCAGTTGAGAAGCGTACTCCACCGGTTTCATGACCTAAAAGTCGAAGTCGTAGTAAGGAAGATCTTTGTAGGGTCCCGACTAGACGAAGTCTTACCTAACCAACCTAGAGGAACGTCGGGTTCCCTGAGAGTTCTCAGAAGAGGTTGTGGTATCAAGTTTTCGTAGTTAAGAAGCCACGAGTCGGAAGAAGTGTCAGGTTGAGAGTGTAGGTATGTACTGGTGTCCTTTTTGGTATCGGAACTGATCTACCTGGAATCAGTTGTTTCATTACAGAGACGAAAACTTATATGACAGATCCAACCAGTATTGAAAAGAAGGTTCCTCATTCGCAGAAAATTAAAGTACCGACGTCAGTGTTAGACGTCACTAAAACCTCGGGGTTTTTTATTTCAGACTGTGACAAAGGTGACAAAGAGGTAGATAAAGGGTACTTCACTACCCTGGTCTACGGTACTAGAAGCAAAAGACTTACAACTCGAAATTCGGTTGTAAAAGTGATAGGAGAAAGTGAAAGTAGTTCTCCGAAAAATCGAGGAGAAGTGAAAGACGGTATTCCCACCACAGTAGACGTATAGACTCCAATAACTATAAAGAGGGCCGTTAGAACTTAGGTCGAACACAAAGAAGGTCAGGTCGCAAAGAGTACTACATAAGACGTATATTCAATTTATTCGTCCCACTGTTATGTATCGGAACTGCATGAGGAAAAGGATAAATCTTGGTTAGACAACAAGGTACAGGTCAAGATTGACAACGAAGGACTGGACGTATGTCTAAAGAGTTCTCCGTCAAGTCCACCAGACCATAAGGGTAGAGAGAGTCTTGAAAGGTGTCAAATAACACTAGGTGTGTCAGTTTCCGAAACCGTATCAGTTCTTTCGTCTTTATCTATAAAAAGACCTTGAGAGAACGAAAAAGGTACTACGTCGTCTACAACCGTTAAACTAGAGACCAAGGAGACGGAATTTTGGTCGAACTTGTAGTCCTTCAAGTGCCAAGTGCATAACGACTTCGGACCGAGCCTCTTAAAACTCGTAATGAAATGATCGTACACTCTACTCACGTTAGGTGATCGAAACAAGCATCGCTACGAAAGGTGCCGGGCGAACTGAAGTGTAAGGTCCTACAGACCGAGATCTAATCACTAGTGTGGTAGTACTAATAGACCCAACACTTCTAAAAAAACATGTCAAGAAGACACATAAGAACGGTGGAGAAGAATTATAGAAGACGAAGACAATCCAGGTATGGTAAAGACAGGAAATAGTTCGGGTAGAAACGTACTTTACAAGGGAACCATAGAGATTAAAAGAACTTCTCTAGAGATCAGAAAGGGTAAGACAAGAAAAGGAGATAAAGAAACGTAACTAGCGACTTCTTCCGAAAGAATAGAGAAGAACGATAAGAGACCTTGAGACGTAAATCTACGAATATAGAAAGGAAAAGAGGAAACGAAAAGCGGAGAGAAGAAAAGTGTCGATAAACATTCCGGAGGGGTCTGTCGGTAAAACGGAAAAACGTAAAGAAAGGGTACCCCTACCAGAACTAGGGACAGAGGACATGTTACAGTACTTGGAGTAAGGTATCAAGTTGTCCGTGAAATAGATAGTCTAGATCCGGGAATTTAGATAAAGAGTGAAGGTGACATATTAGTATTCCCTAAAATAAATCTAGTATGGACTTATCAGATCACCAAAAGGGATGAAAGAAGGTAAACTCGTAAAAAACCGTAACGGAAAGAAACCCTAACCTTACTTTTGACTGGAAAAGGTCAGGACACCGGTGACGACTCAAAAGGTTTAAACGACCGTATAACTCACGTCGTGAAAGTGTCGTAGTAGAAAGTCCTAAACTTTGTCAAGTTGACTTTAAGGTAGTGGAGGTGATCGAAACAAGTATCGTTACGAAAGGTTCCGGGTGAACTGAAGTGTAAGGTCCTACAGACCGAGATCTAATCACTAGTGTGGTAGTACTAATAGACCCAGTACTTCTAGAAAAAACATGTCAAGAAGGCACATAAGAACGGTGGAGACGAATTATAGAAGACGAAGACAATCCAGGTCTGGTAAAGACAGGACATAATGGTCTATTGTTAGCCCTCTACGAAACCTTTGTGACCCTTCCTGTCACTATAAAAGTCTCTACTCTTCACTGTGTCACTAGGGGTGTAGTTCGTCACTCCATGGTAACCCCCCTACATTAATAGAGTCTAATCTACCCACCTTGTGAAATAATCTTATTTTTCTTTGCCACTCAAAAATCTGTAATTTGTCATACCGTCCCGTCAGTCCCTGGATATACTTTCCGTTTGAGACGTAAATTAGGAATACCTATTAATTCTTGGTTCGGTCCTTTAATGTGTCGACAAGTCAAAAGTTTTTCTCTCAGCGTGGTAAGTCAAAATCTTTTCTGTTGGTACTTTCACGAATGGTCCACGACTGATGGAATCAATCATCAATTAACTCCTGGAATCATCTCCTAGGGTCCTTGGAACTTCTTACAAACACATTGTCACATTAAGTGTCTCCCAAACGTAAAGGTAGTAAAGTACCTGAGGACTATTTCAAGACTCAGTCCGTCCTGTTTCCACCGGTACAATCTACAAGTCTTCTCTTCGTCCAAACAACTCCACTCGTTGGATAACTTGCGGGACGTCCGTGACTACAATCTTAGTCCAAATGACACAGAAGTGACGAGAAAAGACATTGTGGTCGATAAATCCGGAATGGACCTATCTAATTCCTCTTCTCCTCGTCGGTAGAGACTTTGTAAACAAATCTTCGGGAGTCAAATATGGTGATGAATTCCAACCCCATAAGGATACGGGAAAGATTACAAAACTTTCGATTAGTAAGATGTATTTTAATATAAAACAATAATTTATAACTGAATTTGTAAATTTTATATCTTACTCGGGTTAAATTATATTTTTATGTAAGATATATATATTTTTCTATTTTCTCCAATCTTAATCTATATGGAAATTCATCTAAAAATTCACTAAAAAAAGAAGTATAAACATAAAAAGTTTGAACGATGTTATTGGTATATATAAAAGAAATTCGTATTTTTGAATACACATATATACATGTACATATATATACATATACGTACATAAATCTTTTACTAGAAAGTAATGTTTGTCAAAACAGAAATTTTTTATGTTTCGATATTTAGACAGAACTTTAAATCCTCTTCCTTAATGGTGAGGTTGAAGTCCGTCAACACACACTAACAAACTGTTCTGAAGATCTAGACACAGGTAAGATTCAATTCACCTCCGTAGTTTCCAGACCTAAAATTTTCTGAACCTAATCTTAAGACCGAGTCGATGGGTAAGCGGCTATAATTACATGGGTAAAAAACTTTTGACACTTCACGACTACTATAACTTACGGCGGCGGGATAAGGTTCAACCACTCGAAGTCCCGTCAACGAGGCTCCCGACGATGTCAAGTCCTTGGTGAGGAAAAGGGACAGACCTCCAGTCACCCCGAGGGGATCTGACGGGCACGGATTCGAGTCCTCCGACGTGAAGGAGGTCAAGTGGTGACCCACCGCGGAAAACTGTAGAGGTCAGAGTATCAGATCCAAAAGTGGAAATTTAGTAAAAAAAGAAGTAAGACTTTAAATTCTGGTAAGGGGTTGAGGGAAGGTGAAGGAGAAAAAGTGATCTTTCTCTTAAGTCTTTCCTTTTATCGATAGATTAAAGTGATCCAAGGTACAATTTTTCACACATAAGAAAGTTTTTAATTGAAATAGAAAATCTTTTTCTTAATACAGTTTTCACAACCAATCCCCACCCCTACTCCATATCAAAAGAAACGAAAAATTACTCAAATAATACAACCTCGTGATCAGTAGAACACCTTAATTCACTCAGAGGGTGGTTAGTCCGACTTTATTGAGTGTAAAAACTATTTTGGGGTTTCAGGTCGACTACGTACCGTCTCTAACAAACCCAAACTTTGTATACCACCAAACTTCTTTTTTTGGACTTAGGAGTTGGTGTTTATGTAGTCGTAAAGTTTCCAAACATTTTACAAACTAAGTAGTGATAGGGTCGGGGACTTTAATGTGTTACACAAAGAGTTTCAGTTCTGTTAGTTCTTTCCCCTTTTCAAAATTAAATTCTAAATTTTTGTACAAGGATTCAAGTAATGTGTTGACGGTGTAATAGACTTAATATAAATAAAATTCGGGACATCCAAGACCAATAGAAGTGTTTGTACATGTGTGTACTGACGTTCATATACAACTTATATTTTTTGTATGTACTTACTCCTTTGAGTAAACTTGACACAGAAATCAATGTCACCATAACACGAAATACCACGGGACAAAATTTACCATGCAGAAGATTGAATGGACATAATTTAAGACGACACCGGAATAGAGGGAGGACGGAACTATAAAAGTTCTGAGACTAAACCGACATAAATAAAAAATTTTCACTCCATCAGACGACTGGTGTTGACCTCTAAATTAAAGTCCAAGGTATATAGTCTTCTGATCTTATGGTACCCCATTTAGTGAATCGAAAAGAAACAAAGGTAAAAGAAGGAATGAGCTAGAAATAAAAGAAAAACCTCTAAAAAAAAAGGGGGTTTTTTAAGTGATTTATTACATATTCTAAACTTCCACCACTAAGAATCCCCCTAATTCCGTTTAGAAAGGAAACTCTCCTCTTTTACCGGGTAACAACTTCGTTTCCTACTCTAAGACTAAGATTAAATAAGAGAAACTTGGGCTACCATTCACGATGACCGACATTCTACACTAGGAACCCCGTAAAGGAGATTAGTTTGGAAAGGAGGTTTTCGGACCGTGGAAACTCTGACGATTTCTCTTTAAGAGGGTGGGAAGTCGGGTACCTAGGTTCCGATTTAAAATATTAAACCCTCTTTTGTCACCGTCGACTTCAGGGACCCGTATCGGTTGAATATGATCATCGGCCTTAGGTCTATGACATACTACGAAGGGGTGGTTGACGGGTCATCTTGGTCGAACGAGGAAAGTGAATGAGTCAAAACTCGTTGACTGGTATTAAACCTAGGTGACCCCGAAAATTTCCCTTTTAAGACAGAGAAGGGATGACACGTAATTAAATAAGTAAGGAAATAAGTCACTTGTAAATATCCGTAAGAAAACCCCTATAGTTCTATTCATTCTGAGACTTTACGAAACCCTCTTTGTTACACACACACGTGCATATGAGTGTATGTGCACGGGTACATACACATGTATATCACACCCATCCTCGTCTCGATAGTTCCTTCGTCCTTGTCTCATAATCTCACAATGTCCAGTGAGTGTTCGATCACTGAGACGAGGTTTTGAGATCTTACAAAGAAACTTTAACCTTATCTTGTAGAACATTAGATTTTCCTTTCACCAAAAGGTTCCGGTATATTGATCTATCACTTTTTTACACCTAGTTTTAGGTCTCAAAACTGAAAACCTAAAAGAAAGAACAACAGGGGTTTCGGAGTGTTTTCTGTCTCTCGGAAATACCGGTAACGGATACAATGTCAGTTATCTTACCTTTTACACCCAACACTATTATAAGACAAGATAGTAAACATGAAGATTAACAAGTGTTTATTCGTCGTAAACATGAATATTCGATCTTATACTAGACTATCTCGTTCATCCTCGAACCCCAACCACCTTTCCTTTCGTTTCTCTTTTGATTGAAAGTGACTCGTCAGTCCGGGATACACATCTGTGGAACTCGAGACGACAATGCGTATGTCGTGGAAAATTGTCGGAGAGCTCCAGGAACCACAGGAATAAAAATACCTGTGTATTTTACTGGGCGATCTGTGTCTTATTACTGGGCGGACTTCAGTATGTCAACAGTCGGACCAGGTCAACCGAGCAGCACTCGACAGTGGAGGTGGCGATGGGGTAATCCATATGTGATAGTGTTCCCTTGAAAGTGTGAACAAAAGTACTAATAACAGAGTAGACAAAGGGTGGGACCCGTTAGTCGAGGTAGTCAGGTCTTTGTCACGTACGAACCGAGTGTAAGGACAGGGATGATATGTTCCATCTGTGAGTTTAAAACTGGTACATCTCGACCCTAAGTTTGAGTCAGGAATCATAACGTTTGTTAGACATATTTCAAGAGACTCTAGGAGAAACTTTTAAGCTGTATCCGTTTCATAGTCTGTAACGGAAGATAGGAACAGATATAACACCTATCCTACTTTCCAGTAATCTTAAGTCACCCTTTTAGTTCTCAATTGAACAAGTACATAGGTACGAACACAGGTAAGAGAACTAAGAAATAGGTCTTAACCAGTTCAGAGACTACCCATGTTGTGACTATGTCCGAACTTTGGACAGATCTATCACACAGACCCACTCCGGTCTTCCGTCATCACATTACAGAGTGTGCAATAACACCTCCCGGACGACACAAGTGATTCATCAAGGTCAAGCAAAACGGAGAGGGTGTTTCCGTGTCATCTTTGGTTCCATCCCTCCTCTACTGTGTTTTCCTTTTACGTTTTTACGGTGATCCAAGGTACATGATTGTGATTTATCAGGTCTAAGAAAAAAAGGATTGGTTTACGTATATGTAAAAGTACATAAAGAAGACTTTACACACACAAGAAAAAAAACGGCCCCACCCCCCCCTTACCTTTATAAAATCCTTCAAAAATCAGTGAGTACTTCATCTAGCTTAAGTATTTTGTCAAGTTTACTGGAAAAAAAGTAAGAATGGACGGGACGATTTAGTCACACAATGATGAACGTGAACGGTTTCAAGACCGGTAAGTGGATTTCGGTGTTCCAGGAACACCTCGTCAATATGTATAAAAATCACTTTCCTGGTCCTCCACCCCCCACGCCGACCGTGCCGAGTGCACCACGGAGAAGGGCGAGAAAGATCTGGAGGTCACGAATAGAGTGTGAAACGACCTGGGGCGGGTCGTCCCACCTATTTCCTATCTTAACGTTTGTCTTTAACACAAACGAAAACAAATCACTTCGGTTCAGAATTGTAATAAAATACTTGAGCTACATTTACTGTTGACTGTACTCTTTCTCTTTAAAATTCCCGTGTATTCGTAGGAATGATAGTGCCCCGAACCCCCGTCTCCTACCATGTCCTTCTCACACACACATAAGAAACAACTTAGTATATATTAGTCACAGGAGTGGGAGAGGTCTTCTGGTCTTGACTAATCTTCCTTCTCTCATTGAACTACGTGTTTTAAACATACGTACGGTTTATGACCTCACTTTTCGTAAACGATAGACTAACTTTTCTGTGGTTGGTTGGTAAAATAAAGACACCAACTTGTGAGAGTTCTAGAACGTGGGGATATAAAGTAAATTTTTTAACGAGGGACTTCACGTTTGACTGAAGTCAAAACTTATTTTAAATCGTAAGTTTAAATATCGGTGAAACTTTTGACTCCCATACTTGGATCTGTCTAAGAATTAATGTCCTCGGGATCACGTGTACTTTTAGACCTAATTTTTTTTTTTGGAAGGTGTATCCAAAAAGATGTAAAACCTCTACGAAAGTATCGTCGGTAGTAAATACCCTTTACCATAATTTTAGGACGGTATAACGTCAAATTTACGGGGCGAAGGGTCTTCTCTCAAATCACATAGGATATTTCGTGATTCACTCAAAAAGAGAAAAACCAAAACATTAAAAAAAGGGAAGAGAACTTTCGGACCAAGATGACTCTCTTTACGACGAAGGAAGTTCATTAGAAACACACAATCGTTGAACACGTCCCTTGGGGAGAGAACCGAACGACATTACCCGTTTTCAGTAGAACAAAACGTACTTTCTCTTCCAGACTAACTTGATCTCACTCGGAAAGTAAAATTCTTCTCAATTTCAGATCCCACAAAAATTACAAAATTAGAGACAAATTCTCCAAAGACAATGTTCTCCTTTTAACTATTGTAAAAATGGAGTCGGTTGACGGTCGTTTGACCGAGACGAGATTAGGGTGCAAACATCACTAAATATAAGAGGCACCGTTGCACGACATTGGAGTCTCACTATCGTGACACCACGTCTAACTGACGTAAGGTTTACGACCCTAGTGTATGTATTACAAAAATGAAAATTTATTATAAGTCTGTGGTCTTATTTATGGTATACACGTGACTACGACCAATGTTACCTTGGAACAGTACAGAGCACTCCCTCTTGTAAGAAACAAAGACTAAAGACAAACTTTATTCATACGTTTTCTGTTTATACATGTAACTGTCGTAAAACTCTTCTGAAACCATTAATGTGTCGACTCCTGTATCGATCCTCAGGAACTTTACGTCGTAAATGCCGACTTTTCAAACGACACAACGGTGGTAGGGAGAAACTGTGTGTACTTCCGTTCCTAACATTAAGCTGCAAGGGTCACATCCCAGATCAAAAAAGTATAAAATGTAGATGCCGTACGACATCAACGGCCTGTAGACACCTTCTTTTTAATGGAGGAGCTCATGACAAGTATCCTTGTCACTCTGATTGTACGACTACTGTAACATTGTCCCTCTCATTGCGTACACTTTTACCCTTCTCTACCTGACTGACCTTTCAGTATTAAGTCCCACTCTGGATTACAATAGACTACGGGGTTTTCGTTTCGAATGCACCGGACTGTAGGAGTTTTATGTCTATGAGTTAGAGAGGTCTAGGTAAAAAAGAGGGTGTACTACAACTTCTAAATTTTCAAAGTATTTCAAGTCTTTATGGAGGGTTCAGTACGTGAAACTCTAAGAACAAAAATAGGTAGAACCAACCTTAAGATTAGGTGGATCTGTATAAAAACTTTATCTGTACGATCTTACGGGAAGTATAAACACGTAGACACTGTACGAGGATGTTCAGTCAGGTGCAACGAAGAACCCCTTCGTAAAGTTAGGTCCAAAAACAATAATGATAGTCAACTCGATATAACTTAATCACGAGTACTGTAAAAGTATTATAAAACATCGACTCCTTTGGGACCCGTAACCTTAACTACCGAAACGGATGAGGAGACGTGGGGGTAGGGGTGGATCACAACACTCCAAACAGGTCTACATATCACACTCCAATTACACACTCAGTAAACAGTATTACGTAGAGACTGTTAAAGAGACCACGTACGGAGTCGTAAACCCATTCAGAGCGTAGGAAAGACTTTCAATGAACATCTTTACAAGGGGTAATATTTTTACGAGTTTTACGAGGGGTACTTCAACTCTACAATACTCTGTTTATAACACGGAGATTGTATAACAGAGAGGAAAAGTCGAAAAGCCTACTAGGGAATAGGGAACCTTTTCCCCGTAGACAAAATAGGGATGGGGTAGACATGTCTCTGTCGTCTAGCGCTCGACGAGGGTACATTCAGACGGGAGGAATAAGGAGAGGACCCGACCACTCCCACCACGCGGTTGTTGCCCTATCTCTCTCCACCCTTACTATGTACACATACCACAAGGAACAGAAGATAACGGGACAGGAGCAGGCTATCGTATTCGTAGTTTCACTCAATACACACGTCCGAACCGAAGGACGAGGAGGTACAGAAAGGTCTAAGTAGTCTCCCTTTCTGGGGACCACTGACTTCAAATCTACTTCTTCGTAGTACAGGACCGACCAAACTCGTGTCTCTGGGATCAAACTCCGTCTACGGGGAGCGACCCGGCTAGGTGACACGTCCCGAGCCGGACCCGAGAGGGTGACCAGTCTCCTTCAGACGTGTGTACCTCAGATTTTCTCTTCGTCTCCTCGACGTTTTCTCAGACCACCCCTCCCGTCCCGTCGTACTCCTATGACCGTAACGGTGGTCTCCGTCTGGGTACCCGGTCCACCCGCACGAAAGACGCCACTACGTTACGACAATCGGTCGTGCTAAAGGGCGCTCGTAGAGAGCCTACCGTACGTCACTCGGCCACCCTACACACGTCCCGTGTGCACGTCAGAGTCGAGACAGGTGTCGTCCGTCTCCCGTTTGGGATGGGAACTCCCGGAATGGTCGACCGTCAGCCTCCTGGGCATGGCGTGCACCTTTCATACTAAACCAAATGACATTAGGTTGTAACAAAACTGTTAAGGTCGATTTATCAATAATAGTTTAATATGACACATATTACTTAGCACAGGTCCGGGAAGTACACCGGGACGGAATCCTGTATGAAAAGAGGGAGTCTATTATTCGAGGTTTAAAACAGATAAGAGAGAAGGGACAGGAGAGAGGACGGTGAGGGTGGGACGTGGTCGGGGTCAAGATAGTGTAGAGTATCGAGATTGTATCAATCTACGAAACGGGTCTTCTGGTCGACTTGAACCTCGGGACCCACGAACATTTCACAGGTTACCGGTATAAAAAACTCTGTCAACACTTAGAGGTTTTACCACCCCAGGTCCACGTTTTACTCGACGGCAGAGTCCTACTTCCTCGTCTTCCGTCGAGAGACGAAAGAAACGACACACTACTCAATGGAGCCCTCCACCTCCGGAGTCACCATACCACAAGGAGTGGTAGATATAAATTACACATTTCCCTAACCCATGGAGTGAGACGTAATCCAAACCAAAGTCTTTGTCCCAGACACTGCCCGGGTGTGAAAAAGGAAAGTCGAGAGGGAAGTCCCTCTAGGAATAATCATAAAGACTGAAGACTATTCTTTCCGTCAAAAGATTTTTCATGTAGTAAAAATTACAAAATTAACTCAAGTTTGTGTAAAGGTACCCCCTATCTAAGTGATAATCTTTTTCTAATATCAAGAATTTTCTGTCACAGATCCTTATTAGAAATACCAAGATCTTATCTTTTAATACTGAGTGCAACTAAATTAACTTACGTCACCAAGTTCAGACTAAAGGGAAGTGTTAGTAACTCACAACTCCCACTCCTACTCTCCGTCTACCCACCAAAGTGTACAATGGACGCAAGCCGTGTAATCACCACACCGCAGGTGCCACCGGGACTCGTGTGCAGGTGGGTTCCTCTCGGGATCCTCCAACTGTAGGGACCCAAGTCCAAGGTCAAATAAACAGAAACAGGGAGGGACCGGGAGATGGGACAGTACAAAACCCGAATCTCAACTTTCCAACTCCTCTCCGAACTCTGGAACCCAAAGGACTCCTTCTACCTCTGGGAACCAGGAAACCAACCTTACCGTTACAACAAGTGTGTGTCGGTGTGTCGAAGGAAGGCGTCCCGGTCCGAAACCACGAAAAGAGAGACACGCCCAGTGAACTTTAAATTTTCAATACTTTTCGGGATTTTAGAGGGTAATAACTACCTACCTACTAGGAACGAATTACAAAGAGGGAATCCCATCATAGGAGGTGACTATATCAATCTAACATGGTCCTTTTTTATGTTCGATGTGATTATAGACCCGAAGGGTCCACCACGATCTCCATTTCTTGAGCGGACGATTATGGTCTCTACGTCCAAGCTAGGGACCCAATCCTTCTAGGGGACCTCCTCCCTTACCGATGGGTGAGGTCATAAGAACGGACCTCTTAGAGTGCCTGTCTCCTCGGACCGCCCGATGTCAGGTGCCAGTGTTTCTGAGTCTGTACTGACTCACTGAATCGTATGTGTGTATGTGTGATCATAGAGAGACACTGTCACTAAATTTTTAAGGTCCTGTCACTGTTAGATCTCTCTTCTCAAAAATAAAGTCCTATGAACTGAAACCTAAAATGTTCAAAACAAGTCACTTGTACACAAAATATTAAATATTTTGTGTATTGTTTATTTCAAAACAAATACAAAGGAAAACTCTTTCCTTATGACACATAATCCGCATCTATCACAGCGACAGGGACGGGCACTTACACACTGTAGGGGTGCAATTGGGTAGTACGGGACCTATCTCAGGACTTCCCATTTATGCCTGAACCTCTTCGTGATCCGGGGTCTCCGACCACCTCTACAACCGCGAGTAAGTACGTTCCCGGGATGCAAAAAGGAAGGTTTTCCGAAGTCGATTTCGAGACTTCTCAGATAGGGCGGATCTCTTCAAGGGACTCTCACGTAAAGTGACGTCGGGATTGTGAAGGGAAAACAAGAAGAGGTGTCGAAAGGTACTTCAGAGTCAAATGGGGTTTTTCCTCGAAGGGAAAAAATAAGAGAAATGACGACCTAACACAAGGAAGTGTCGGTACGACCGGGAGGACTGTGTAGTCAAGGGCCTTGAGTACCCCCAGAAACGTTTTCGACACTCATAAACGGTTCTCTCTCCGGAGTCCGTTCCCCGTCCCTTTCAGTACTTTTCGTCGTATTCTCTTTGCCCCCTCCCAGCACATTTTCACCTACACGAACATGACTAAGAAACGAGTGACTATGACTTAAAAGTCATAGTAGTCACCTTAGTTTTACTCTTTCACATCGAACAAATAATGACGTACGGAACGGAGTAAAGTGTATGTTTTTCTAAGAGTCGTCAAGGGGGGTTTTACGGACGCAAGATTTTCTTAATGTACTTCTTAATTCCTTTAGGATCATTTACTTTTTATAAACCCTCCAATAAGTCAAAATATATTTAACTTACTGTAATAAAGATTAGAAATCTATAACATCCAGAAAGGACGTTCTTCCTATCTTAAATGTAAAAGTTTCTACTAAATTTAAAATTTTCAACATTACAGTTGTTTAATTTAACAAACCCCTTACTTGACTCTACCACACTTCCCACATATCATAATTATTCATATCTTTATATTACAAATCTTGATAGTCTTAGGTAATTCTGAAATTTCTTCCAATACCATATGCATATCGACTAAGTAAAACGACATGTTATCTTTGATTGTGTTGTAACATTTCGTTGATATACGATTAGTTTTAAAAATTTTTCTCTACGTAACTCTGATATTATATAGGTGGTTTAAAGTTTGAATCAGAACCTTTTCTTATATGTTATAGAGTAATCAATGACATGACTTAAGTACAATTTTACTATTAAAAATCTATATAACTCAATTTACTGATAATTTTAAAAAGAGATTTTTTTTTCTACCAATACCTCTTCGCGAAATTACTCTTTTCAGTAGACGTAACTGTTGGTTCTTGGTAACAAAGGAACTACTTTTGACTGATAAAGGTGGACATGTGTGTCACTCCTATTCAAATGATTAAAACGGTGTCTTCTCAAAGTTTGTCTTCCTCAGTCTTTTTCTTTTGGTTAACAAAGGGACCTTGAGGTAAGACTAAAGTTCCGTTCACCTCAGTCTTTCCTACTAAAGATTGAACCGACCCAACTAAATTAGGGAAAGGTCTACTAACTGTAAAAGACGAGCCGTCTCGAGTCCCTGACCTTAACGCTCTCATAAAAGTACGCACAACTTCTACTTGACCTTTAGGGTGGCCGTGGAGTCAGAGTTGTAAAGGTTTTGACTTGAGTAGTGGGAGGAGGGGGGTGGTGGTTTTGACGAGGAGGAGGACATAGGGACTGGGAGGCGGTCACCGAGACTGTAGGTGGGTCAGTGAGTTCGGTCTTTGAGCCGTCGGGAGGGTCTGAGAAGGAAGAGAGTGGGAAATGTAGGGTAGACAGAGACAAAGGTGTCAGACAGCCTAGATTGGAGGACTCGGCGAACCACCAGTCATCTACCTTAAGTGGAGAGGAATAGAAGAAAGAAGAGGGTACTGAGAGAATCAAATCTAGAGACACTAAAGAACGTTCTCAGAATTGACCAGAGGAAAAAAGGTCCGAAGAGGAGACGGTCATAAAGGAAACATGACTGGGGTTTTACTAGAAAAAATCTTTTAGACTCGTACAGTGAAGACACGAACTTAAAGGGGTTACCAAAGGGTGGTTGTAGTCCTATTTCAGTGTCTAGAAATCGTACCGTGTGTTCCAGGAAACACTAGACCGGGAACGAACGGAGAAGTCGGATGAGAGAGAGTTGAGAACGGGTCCGTGACGAGAACCCGGTGTCACTTAAAGAGTGGTAAGGGTCTACGTTGTCCGAGAACACGGGTCACGAAAACGTGCACGACAAACGTGACACACCTTACGGGAAGGGGTAATGGTGGTCGTGAACAGGTCAGATGATTACGGAGAAACAAGAAAATATGAGCCGAAGGAAAGATTCAAGGAGGATTCGACTCAATCTTGGAAAGGAGAGACTAGGGTGGGTACTTATGGATATAATAATGTAAATAACATGATATAATATTAACAATTTTAGAACAGACTGGGGGAAAATCTTACACTCGAGGAACGCTCGTCCTGACACAGAAGGAGTAGAGACATAGGGGTATCGAAACGGAACGTGTATCATCCAAAAGTTATTTACTAATAATTTACTTATTTACCATCACCAAAGACGTCTTTCTTAGTCACATTTTTGAGTCTATGTCGAATCGTAAAGAAAATATTAATATTAGTATCTACGATTCTCAACTTTCCTGGAATTTGTTTAACGGAAGTTGTCATTGAACCACCTCTAGTGGATCTACGGATAACTTATGAAAATCGGTACCCCGTGAGTGGAAAAGTTGTACCTTCGGGCAAGGTAATAACCTAGTAAGTCTTGAGAAGGAAAATAACCAATTCGACGGGAGGAAATCAAAGATGAATACAAGGATAAGATGAGAGGTTTTGATATCATTTGTTGAGATGAAGGAGAGACTTTAAGAACTCCGTCAATGATGTAAGAACCGGTGAAAAAGATTCAATTATGAAAGAGAAAAAAAGTCCGTCTTATAGAATTTCAAGGAATGGTACTATACTAAGGACTTGGGTCATAGTAGATTCGAAGGGATACCTACGAGGGATCAAATATTCGGATACTATAAGTAATAAACGAAGATAGGGTTCGGTTGGAGACTTAATTTCATCGACGGTTTTCAGACCCATCTAATCTCATATTACATTTTAAATTTTATTCTCATATAAATGTTGTAATCTGTTACAGTAACCGGGCCATAAGAAGGAATTTGATTACATGTCGAGAACCACCCTCAAACCCTAGTCCTGTCACTAAGAATCGGAGACCGCACACGTCTTAAGTGGACCGGGGTGGTAATCCTCAAGTCTCACAACGCACAATCGCGGGTCCTTAGACACAAAAATTGTTCGAGGGAGGGGTGGGTGGTGAGTAATACTTCTACCCACCCAATTTCTGATAAGGAAGTCTCTTGCGACCGGAGTGCTTTCGGACGGAAGATCGTCGGTAGACACCCACGTACCACGTCACAGTCTCGGTAACTCCACTAGCGAAAGATCCTTGGTCACCAAAATGGGACCGACGTGGAAGTTTAATAGACCCTTCGAATTTTAAATGACTACGGACTAGAAGGTTGGGTGCCCTGAGACTGAATTAACCGGACCCCACGTCGGACCCATAGACTCAAAAGTCTACGAGGGGGAACCACTAAACCCACACGTCGGGCCCGACTCTTGGTGATATAATATGCCTCACTGACGGACTTCGGTGCAATTGGTCCCTCTCTCGATCTCCCTTACCGCCTATCATATATCTGATGCTGACCCGTAAAGGATCCAATCCGACACAGCGACGGTGTTGTAGCGTTTCTACACAAGTAATGTCTAATCTGGTTCCCGGTGAGAGGAGTAAATTATAAAGGTATCCCCCTCGGACCACCCGACGGTAGATACCCCAGTGTGTCTTAGCCTGTACTGTTACTGAATCGTCGTCGTCGTTGTCGTCGTCGTATCGAAATAAAACTCAGTCTCTGGTTTACTAATTTATTTTATATTTAAACGGAAATACCAGGAGAATAAAATATACGATGGTTCCACACTGCGTTGGGGGCTCGTTCGCAGACGGACGTTACACCCTCTGGACCCAAACTAGGGACCCAGTCCTTCTAGGGGACCTCTTCCTTTACCGTTGGGTGAGGTGATAAGAACGGACCTCTTAGGGTACCTGCCTCCTCGAACCACCCGATGTCAGGTACCCAGCGTTTCTCAGCCTGTGCTGACTCGCTGAAGTGATTCCACACTATCAAACCAGTCGATGAGTGTCAAAAGTTTACATCGAGTCTATTTAAACGAAAATTTGGAGACGGACCTCCTAGTGTAAGTAGAGGGGAAGTAATTCCAAATCGTCGAAGGTTTTACAGACCCCTCGAAAACACCTCTTCCTTCTACCTATCGGACTTCCTCTGTTCGGGGCAGAGGGAGGAGACGTGGCGGGGGGGTGACGGGGGCTCGGGAGCGGTGTAGAAGTGAGAACAGTGAAGTAGTCCGGGGAGTACTTCTGGGGGTGTCCAATAGTGTCGACGGGATATCCGACGGACGTTGGTAAACGTCGAACACTTTTACTAAAAGAGTCGGGATCGGACTCTATTACAGGGACCCTATTACTGAGAATCATCTACCTCTCTCCAACGTGGCGGTGGGCGGTCCGACGCACGTCGAACCCTTGAGAGGTCACACAAATGTACAACTATACGTCGGTCATTCCTTCGGGCGTCGGTTCACACTCGGTGACCTTTTATCACTTTACTCTCCGAAGTTGACCGAGAGGGGCGGATTAGATTAGATGGAGTTACTGAATCTTGATTGAGAAGAATCTTACAAACCAATGGTTCTATTCCAACGAGTATATTTATTCACTAGCAAGGTTTGGGTCGGGGAGCGTCTTACACCCTTCCAGTCACACGACTGGAGAAGACAAACTTCCCGGGACAGAAATGAGGAGACCAGAGAGAGGAAGGGACTCTAGGTCGGGGGACTGAAGACTGAGAGCAGAAGTCGAATCTCTGGGACTGGAGAAACTTCAGACTATAACTAATGTCACTTTACAGTTAACAGACTAACGTTATCCCGTGGACCTTGAATAAGTCTATTCGTCTCCGCAAAGTTTACAATTACTTCGTACAACGCTCGGTACTGGAAGAAGATTTATTACCACAAAACCCTTTTCCTCCTAGTCCGATAACTTCACAACGAGAGAGAAAATAATAATCAAGTCAACGAAAAAGAGTGGTGTTCTGTGACTAATTTAATACCACCCAAAACCTGGTACATAGAGACGGGAGCCCTGTCCTCAAAACCTGTGACTCTATCTACTCGACAAGGTCCCAACGGACCACAACGAGTAAGTCTGAATTGAAAAGTCCGTTATTGTAAAGGGTTCAGGGAGTCACTTTGACAACAAAGAGGTACACGTAACCAACTCAAAACCCAGTCTTTCACAACTGACTAAAAGTTTGAACGTTTCTTCATATTTACTCGTAGGTTCCTTCATTCCGTACAAGGTGGTTTGAAAAAAAAAAACATTATGGAGGACTACTTTTGGTGACTGTAAACAGATCGATGGTTCACTTTTCTCGAATAATCAAAGTCCGTGGAATAATCTAACGACGAAGAAGGAACACCCACTCCCTACTCCTTCTCCTGTGCTCCTCCCGATGATTCCTCCTTCCATTGGATCATTGTTTCCCACGTGTAGGGTTGACCCACTTACGCTCTCTTGATCCTAGAGATCCTTTGTTAAGTTTCCTAAGAAAAGAGTTAAGAGGGTTCCTATCTTGTAGGATCTATGTTCCCTCTTGTCATATACTAGTGTATGTGCCCTCCATAGTCCTGAATGAAGAGAACACCTTGGACCAACTCTCCGCGTCCACACCAGGTCCGTCCGTCCCACGTAACGTAGAACACCGAGCCCCACAAACGTCTGGAGTTCGACTCGTTCCGAACGGTGACTTGATCCGGAGGGAAAATAGGTTCAGTCCAGTCACGGGTTTTGTTTCGTTTATTTCTCCGTCCGGAAACAAAACTTGGTTGGAACATTGTCGTAGAAGTAAACAAGACGATGGTACGGCACCGAGGGCCACAGGGGGGTTGGGGGTCAATCACGTCTTTCATTGGGTCTTGAGTCTGAAACTCACTACGGAAAGTAGATTGGTGACACCGAGTACAATTACGCCGTCAGTAAGGAAGGGTGGGAGTCAGTGTTTAAACCACCAATATTTAGACAAAAACCAGTCCAAAAGTCCTATACTGTTGAAGTGGTCGTTTTAATGGAACAAGTAGCCCGGGGTAGAAGGTAGAGAACGGTCCTACGGACCCAGTAGGTCTGGCCAAATCGTGGATCGAGGAGAAGTACCTTGATAATGTATGTCCGTTTATGTACAATACCTCGGAACTGTTAGAGACTAATGTTTGTTTACAATGCATACGTATAAAATTTAAGACGTCACAATGATACAACCCGACTATGTTAGTCCTCTGAACGAGGTATAATGTGAGAGTCTTGATCCTAAATTCAGAGAAAGTCTCCGTCACACCCGTCATTAACGAACAAGGACCCAGATCCTAGAGGGTGTTGATGTAGGTCGAGACTTGACTCTTCACGTTCGGTAGGTCAATCATCCCACTCGTTGGTGCACCATGACGGGCGGGTCGGTTCCTACCAAAGTCTTTCAGTCCGTAACGACACGCGATCGTGGAAGGCCTCATGTTTCGGTAGGAAGGAAGTGAGTTCTTGATAACTCCGACGGAATAAGAACATACAAACAGAACTTCTACATATGATTAAATAAAAGTGTATACGTATCCATCTTTAATCAATAAAAACTTCCTCTTTTTATGTCTTTATCTATTAGTATATATATACATATCAGAAAATCAAATAAAAGGGAATATCCAATAATACTTTACGACTCATATCAAGGGACACGAGATGTCATCAGGAATAACCAATAGCGAAAATATGTCTCATCACACACCACAATTAGACTTTGCGGATTAAATAGGAGGGGGAAAGGGAAACCATTGGTATTTAAACAAAAGATACAGACACCCCGATAAAGACGAAACTTACATTCAAGTAAACATAGAAAAAAAAAAAAAAAATCTAAGATGTACATTCACTATAGTATACTATAAACAGAAGGAGACAGACCGCATGAAGTGAATCAGACTATTAACGATCCAGGTAGGTACGACAACGTCTACTGTAATAAAGTAAGAAAAATACCGAGTCATTATAAGGTAACACATTGCTAAGGTGAAGAAGAAATAGGTAAGTAGACAGTCACCTTTAACTCCAACGAAGGTCCAGAACCGATAACCTTCATCATAATGTTATTTGTGACTCTACGTGTTTCGAAAAGTTTAATACCAAAAGAGACTTATATACGGATCCTCACCCTAACGTCCTAGTATACCATAGAGATAAAAATCTAAAAATTCTTTAAAGATATGACGAGAAGACCTCTTCCATTATTATTAAGGACGACCGAATCTGTCATTTCTAAGACGAACGTTACAGACTCTGGGTCCAAGTTAGGGACCCAGTCCTTCTAGGGGACCTTTTTCCTTACCGATGGGTGAGGTCATAAGAACGGATCTCTTAGGGTACCTGTCTCCTCGGACCGTCCCACGTCAGGTTGCTAGTGTGTCTCAACCTGTGTTGACTTCGTTGAATCCTGCGTGTGTGTGTATAAGGAGAGGTATCAACGACATGGTTAACTGAAAGGGTAGTTGTCACATTTCTACATCTTACGGTATGGGAGAGACCGTAAATAATAAACATCTGAAAAACTACTATCGGTAAGACTGACCATATTTCACTATGGAGCAACTTCGACACTAAACGTAAAGAGATTATCACTACGACTCGTGGAAAAGTACACGGAAAACCGGTAAACACACGGAAGAAACCTCTTTGTAGACAAATCTAGAAAACGGGGGAAAACCAAAAACTCGAAATACGTGACAGACATATAAAACCACTAATTAAGAACAACCGACGTAGTAAACGGTTACAAAAGAGGGTAAGACATCCAACATAAAAACAAGATAAATACCAAAGGAAACGACACGTTTTCGAAAATCAAACTAGTCCGGGGTAAACTAATAAAAATAAAAGTAATTAATGACATCCTCTGTCTAGGTTTTACTATAACGACCCTACATACAGTTTCTCATAAGGTGTAAACAAAAGGAGTTCCTAAAAATATCGTAGACAAAAATGTAAATCCAGAAACTAGGTAAAACTCAAACAAAAAACACATACTACAATCTCACAAGATCAAAGTAAGTAAATGTACATTAACAAGTCAAAAGGGTCGTGGTAAATAACTTCTGTGACAGAAAAAAAGGTAACATAACAAGAAAAATTTTTTTAAATAAATAAAATTAACCTCCGATTAATGAAATATTATAACATCACCAAAAACGGTATGTAACTGTACTTAGTCGGTACCCACATGTACACAGGGGGTAGGACTTGGGGGGAGGGTGGAGGGAGGGGTAGGGTAGGGAGTCCCAGTAGGGTCACGTGGTCGGGACTCGTGGGACAGAGTACGTAACTTGGACCTGGCCGCTAGATAAAGTGTATACCGTTATGTCTACAAAGTTACAATAAGAGAGTTTAGTAGGGTGGGAACGGAAGAGGGTCTCAGGTTTTCAGACAAGAAATATAGACACAAAGAAGACGACAGAGTGTATATCCCAGTAACAATGGTAGAAAGATTCAAAGTATATATACACAATCATATGACATAACTACAAAAAGAAAGACTGAATGAAGTGAGACATATTATCCGAGGTCAAAGTGGGTGGAGTGATCTTGACTAAGTTTACATAATAAAAATAACGACTCGTTATGAGGTAACATATATACATGGTGTCGAAAGAATAGGTAAGTAGACGGTTATTTGTAGATCCAATGACAGGACCGATAACAATTTTCACGACACTACTTGTAACCCCATGTGCACAGAGAAAGTCAAGACCAAAGGAGTCACACATACGGGTCGTCACCCTAACGACCCAGTATACCGTCAAGACAAAGGTCAAAAACTTCCTTAGAGGTGTGACAAGAGGTATCACCGACATGATCAAACGTAAGGGTGGTTGTCACACTCTCCCAACGGAAAAGAGGTATGGGAGAGGTCTCCGACGGAATAAGAATTCACGTTCAAGTTTGACTGTGACTTCCGGGAGGGGTTTCGAGAAGACAAACGAAGACTCGCGAGAAGAAAATAGGGAAGGTCGTTTTGACTTGACAAATAATAGAAGACCAGACGAAACGAAATGGTAAAGACAAGGTCGACAAACAACTCGGACCTCGGGGGGTGGGGTAGGAGGTGAGGGGGAGGTGGAACGAGTGTAAAGAAAGGAATGATGAGAATGGAGTAGAGACAAAAAAAGTATGGGGTCGGTAGGCGACCCCTGACAAAGTCAGTCGAGTAAAAGTCGAAGAGGACAAGGAAAGTTGTCTTACCTAAGAGAGGGAAAGAACTGGAAGGACCACGAACCGAACATGTAGACAGAAGACGACGCAATACCAGATGGACCATGTCAAGAATCATCGAGGGAAGGGGGAGGGGGATCCACAACTGGAAGGACTGTCACCCTGAAAACAGGATTTGTTAAGACATAGAGTAGGTCATGAATTCACGGAATGACTCATTTATACAGGTTAACAACACTTTCTCCGTTGTGTCTCTTCCTAAAGCTTAGAATATGAGAGCTCAAAAGCAATGTGTTTAGAGTGGGAACTACTAGGAAGGTATTACACCACGTTCGGAAGGGTCAAACATAAGATGACCAAGAAAAAACTTTTTTCTTCTTTTCTAAGACTCCAGTTCATTTAAACCCTTTGAACGGATGGCATGAAGAAAGACTCCTGGACGTTAGGTATCTCGTACACTGGTCATCTCCTCGGACAAAATTGACCTAATTTCCGTATAGATGGTCAAACTGGAGTCTTGACACGAGAGACGAGACACATACATGAGTACAGGATGTGACGTTCAAGGCACCCTTTAAGAACCACCACATCTGACACGACATGAGAGATGTCCCCTGACCCTGTTCCCTAAGGTGTCATACTCCTGGTCTATAACTTGGAAACACTCAGCTATGGAACCAAGACTTGTCTCTCGTTCGTTAGGTAGGTCTATGGGCAGAACACGGACCGACCCAAATCCGTGAAGGAGACGGTCGACGACTACCGAACACCTTTCTCCGACTAAGAAGTACTCTTGTATTATTCTCGTCTGAACTCTAGTACAATTTACTCAGAACCCACTCCGTGGACCGAAAAAATTTTCCGCGAAAGATTCTTGTAATAAGAGATGCACTTTCCGTCTTTTAAGTCATTGGTTTACTTTCTCTAAGACTTCCAGAGAAGTCTCCTCGTGGAAAAGGTGTTCCTACACACCAGGTACCTGACCGACCGGGCGATGGAAGTGGGTCCGAGGTACCACGAGTGACGACTCGTCGACAAAGTCTTTCCTCGGACCCGACGCCCACAAACCCTCTAGTATCCTAGGGTTTCGTCGACTGTTGGTAGGGTGTCTGACCTGAAAAACAACAACAACGGAAAAGGTGAATTTCGAGATATTGATGTGTTCGTCCGCCTCTTCAACAGCGGCGCAAAATCGAGAAGACGAGTAAGTGGTGGGCAGGAGGCAGGGAAAACTACCATGACCAGTAGAGGTACCCGTCGGAGTATAGGACTTCTGATCAACCTTCCGGAGTCGTGACCCCCGTCGACAGGTTCCTCACCTCCCGGACAGTCGGTTGTAAAGAAGGAAACAGGTAGTCTTGACGACCCCACCGTCCCAACCCCACTCCCTGTCTTTGATCTTACGTCCAAACAAGTAGTTGGTCGTAAAGGATGTTTGTATTTATACATTAGTATCACAAACCCCTGAAAAATACTACGTCTCCGAATTATGCGTTCGTACCCAACCTCTCCAAGTAAAATATCAGAACTTGTTCTAGAGAGGACTGCCTGAAGGGAGCACCAAGTCACCAATTCTTAGACAGAATGTTATGTCCCCTATACCCAAGTCAGGGAGCAGTCCCTTGATTTTAGGGTATACGGTACCTCGTTGATTCGGGTGCACGGTGTTGATTCTGGACTACATCAGTTTCCCCTTTTTTTCTAGAGAGGACTGAACACACGAGAAGACCAAACAAGTGTCAAGGAGTCGTGAAACAAACGGGGGAATTTGAAACAGTACCTTTTTCACCTCTCGTAGGACGGTAGGTCAGACACCGTGGTCGACTGAGCCTAGATCCCTCGGGTGGGCAGGAAGGTGAGTGGAGCGGGTCGTCCGGCGGTGGCAGAGAAACACGGTTGAGGAGCACCTGGCGTTCTTTCGTACTGAAACCTTTTCCCTTCGGTAAGGTCCTAAAATTTTGGAAGTACTTGACAGACAAGGTATAATTTTCGACAAAAACAACATGTTTTAAGTAACTACAAGTCAAGATAATATAAAACGGAAGTCTTTTCTTTTTTTCAGTTTTTATTTGAAAACACATAACGTCGTTGGTCAACACAGAGGGTTGGGATTTTAGTAACCATAGGTTTATTTGGATATCCAATGTAAATTAAATGATTCCGGGGGTTTAGACGACTTGTGGTGTGCTACCATAAGACTCGACTCTCCTGACTAAAGTCGTCCGGTAACCGTGGGGAACCGAACCTTTTATCTGAGAGAAATCGATTTTTCGTGGTAGAGAAGTCGAGGTTTGACACACGGGAGTATCCGGTTTATGTGTTTTCTTTGAAGGTCGTACTTACTGTCCTTCGTACTTACTTTTCATACACGGTAGTGTCCAACAAGACTAAGTCTCTGAGATGAGTGTCTTATCTCGAGTCGTGACACCAAGGTCTTTAGTAAAACCAAACCGAAAGACTTTAAACAACACTCTTCTTTTGAAGACTACTCTTCTACGATTGGGTTATCAGATAACATCTTGGACGGGTGAAAAGTAGTAACGGTAAAAATTCTACAAAAGAGTATTCCCACTAAAGAAAAAAATAGTAGAAACGTAAGAACTATGAACGTACACTCGCAAGAAACTCACAAAAGCACTAGACTTGGTTTCACCAGCAAACAGAAGTGGTAGAAACTTTCGGAAGAGGTACTCAGTGTGGACGGCTCGTACGTAGACCGAAATGAATTCGTTTTCTCTTTTTATTTATTGGAACTGAGGAGAAGACTTCACTATTCATGGAGATAAGTCTTAGAGTCAGATCACGAAATATTTTTCCTGACAGGAAATGTACCAAACAAAAGGGAAAACAAATCTTAGGACTTAGACAGGGGTACTCACAATGTCATCCGTCTCAACCCCTTTCGTGGTGTGGTGTCGGGGGAACCGTAAACCTGAAGGACGTTGGAGGACCAGAAGTAGGTTCTCGTCTCAGTTCTCCGTCCATTACAAATCCACGTGTCCGGAAAGGTACGAAGCCCGTTTGAAAAAAGAGATGGAAGAAACACGTTTCGGTGCCGTCTTTCTACGTCAACCGAGAACGGGAAGGAGCCTTCTTTGAATTTGGGATATAGGTATAGTTATCACGACGAGAACCCCCGTCCCAACACAGACGAAAAAAGCGGACAAACGGAGAAGAAGGGGGTCATTTTGAGAACTGGACCTCACTACGAGTTTACTAGACAACCTGTTTAGTTACATTATATACTATCCATGTCTATTTGAAAATAAGTAAAAGTCTTATTACTCTAACCAAGGTCGTCTCTTCCTGGTCCCTTCGGAATCTGAATATTGAACCACGACTTTCTTTTTCATCATTAATAAAGTACGTCAATAAGGACATTCACTACCATTCACCTTTACCGGGTTGTGCTCAACAACAATCTTTGGGGTCAACGTCCTTTATGTCGTTTCTTTACATTGTGTGTTCCTAAATTTTCGTAGAACACTTAAATTATTAATCCTGAAATCTCGTCAAGGTATCTCTCCCCTCCGGTTTCAATCTGAAGCTGTCCATTCCCCTCACTTACCCTCTCCGCTTCCACCTCTTTTCTACCACTGTCTTACTTCGGACGTCTCCCTTATTCTCCCTGACAACCTCCTTACTCGGGTACCAGGTCCTCTCCTCGGTCAGTACACGCGATTAGGGACGGAAGACGGAGAGCGAAATTAGGAGACGAGTTGAGAGTGGTAAGACTGGAGGGACCCGGACCTGTGGTCCTTCCAACGATATAAGGGTCGTGGATGGAATGTAACGACGACGACCCCTGTTCTTAAGTCCGGAAAAATTCCCAATATACGTTTAGACACCTCTCTGTTTTGGTCTCGTTGGTCATACAGTCTCGTTAAAAATTCTACTAACTAAAATGTGTCAAGAATGTAAAGAAGGGATAGGTGAAAAGGACTGAAGTATTCTACCGTTGACCTTAAACTCAACGTAAAGACGGAAGACGAAAACAAAGACAAATTCCCCTGTAGTTTTAGGTAGGATTACCCGAAAGGAGATATTTCTATGAAGGAGGGTCGTCCTGTCATTCACAGGGTACCTGAGTTGAATAGACACAAAAAACCTTATGTTTACGTGTATGAGATTTATAATCGTTTAACCTAGATCGTTGTATATGTTCTATGTTACACTGGTTTACCTTTCCAACCTAAAAAAATTGAAGAAAATTGTCATAAATTCATAGTTTTTCCTAGAAGTACTGGTTCTATTAGTGCTACCACACTAGTGAATGGATCTCGGTCTGTAGGACCTTGCACTTCAGTTCACCCGGAATCTTTCGTAGTGATGCTTGTTTCGATCACCTCCACTATCTTAAGGTCAACTCGACAAAGTTTAGGACTTTCTACTAAGACACTTTCACGACGTGAGTTATACGGTCGTTTAAACCTTTTGAGTCGTCACCGGTGTCCTGACCTTTTCCAGTCAAAAGTAAGTTTAGGGTTTCTTTCTGTTACGGTTTCTTACGAATTTGATGGAGTGTTAACGTGAGTAGAGTGTACGATCATTTCATTACGAGTTTTAAGAGGTTCGGTCCGAAGTCGTTATGTACTTGGCACTTGAGGGACTACAAGTTCGACCAAAATCTTTTCCGTCTCCTTGGTCTCTAGTTTAACGGTCGTAGGCGACCTAGTACCTTTTTCGTTCTCTCAAGGTCTTTTTGTACATAAAGACGAAAGAACTGATACGGTTTCGGAAACTGACACACCTAGTGTTATTTGACACCTTTTAAGACTTTCTCTACCCTTATGGTGTGGTGGACTGGACGGAGAACTCTTTAGACATACGTCCAGTCCTTCGTTGTCAATCTTGACCTGTACCTTGTTGTCTGACCAAGGTTTATCCTTTTCCTCATGCAGTTCCGACACATAACAGTGGGAAGAATAAATTGAATATGCGTCTCCTGTAGTACTCTTTGCGACCCGACCTTCTTCGTGTTCGACCTTAGGTCTAACGGCCCTCTTTATAGTTATTGGAGTCTATACGTCTACTGTGGTGGGAATACCGTCTTTCACTTCTCCTTGATTTCTCGGACAAGTACTTTCACTTTCTCCTATCACTTTTTCAACCGAATTTCGAGTTGTAAGTCTTTTGTTTCTAGTACCGTAGGCCAGGGTAGTGAAGTACCCTTTATCTACCCCTTTGTCACTTTTGTCACAGTCTGAAATAAAAACCCCCCGAGGTTTTAGTGACGTCTACCACTAACGTCGGTACTTTAATTTTCTGTGAATGAGGAACCTTCCTTTCAATACTGGTTGGATCTATCATATAAGTTTTCGTCTCTGTAATGAAACGGTTGATTCCAGGTAGATCAGTTCCGATACCAAAAAGGTCATCAGTACATACCTACACTCTCAACCTGACACTTCTTCCGACTCGCGGTTTCTTAACTACGAAAACTTGACACCACAACCTCTTCTGAGAACTCTCAGGGAACCCGACGTTCCTCTAGATTGGTTAGGTAAGACTTCGTCTAGTCGGGACCCTATAGAAACCTTCTTTACTACGATTTCGACTTTGAGGTCATGAAACCGGTGGAGTACACTTCTCAACTGAGTGACCTTTTCTGAGACTACGACCCTCCCTAACCCCCGTCCTCCTCTTCCCCTGCTGTCTCCTACTCTACCGACCTACCGTAGTGACTGAGCTACCTGCACTCAGACTCACTTGAGGTCCTCAACCACTACCTGTCCCTCCGGACCGCACGACACTAAGTACCCCAGCGTTGTCAGTCTGTGTTGACTCGCTGACTTGACTTGACTTGACTAGTGGAAAAATGATAGACATTACCGTTAACCAGATACGTTTATAAGATGAAAATACAAACGGACTAAAGTATACACGGTCCTTTAATTACGAAAGAGATCCGTAGTCCACATAATAGTACTTCAATGGGTCCATATAGAAAATAACATATAAATTACAGAGGACATAAACACCATTAAAGTGAAAAGAGTAAGGATGAACACATAAAAAACAGAAAGAGACAAAAAGATGAGAAATTAGTAGAAGAGTTTCAAATAGAATTTCAAAACCTAGACAACTACGTAAGAAAAATAGAACATGAAATAATAAAAAAGGACTAAAAGGATTAAGGGAATCTACTCATGAACCATGTAAAAATATAATAAAATCCTTCCTCCATAAATTCCGATACTGAAAAGGAGATTTACATCGAAAGAACAAGGTATCTAAAACGATAATTCGTAAGAAACGAGAAACGATCTTAAGACACAAAACCAAAGAAAAATAGGTTCTCCCTAGTGAAACCCCCGTAAAGAAAATCATTAATCAAGAGATAATGACGGAACTTCCCTAAATAAAAATTATAACGAGACTTTATAGATTACTTTTATAGTTTCTACAAGTTGATGATGGGGGTTTATGTCATCTGCGACTGTAAAGCATAGGTACCTGATGAAGATTCATTTGGAAACTAGGATCAAAGGTCGTAAGAAATTTTTTAATGTAGAACGAAGTTACATTTGGAAGTCCCACCACAATTTTATAGGTTTGATACGAATACAGAGAAGGTAACAAAGACAATAAGAATAAGAGGGACGGAGTGCCGGTACGAGAAGTGGTTCGTTTCGGTCCAAGGGTAGTGTTTCAACAGAAGACGAAACGATAGTACTATCGAGTCCGACATAGTACTTGACTTTACATTTTCTTCCACCACCCCCGATCTGTCCCGAACTTCCTCGAGCAGAACTTCAAGACCGAAAACTCCCAGTTCTTACAGACTCTAGTTTACCCGTAACCGACCTTACTCTTGTAGGTCCGTCTCCACTTAATCGAGAGATAGTCCTTACGGACCTCACGAGTCCCCTACTTCTGCACGTCCAGAAGTAGAAGTATTAAGGCAGAGGAAGTCTCATTGTCGACACTCAGAGGTCGTCCTCGTTTCCCGTCTTGTCTTCGTCCAAAAGAAGGGGAGAAAGAGGTCGAACAAAGAACAAAACTGGTCAAGTTCAGGTAAAGTATCATGGAACCTAGGAGTCGGAACTTAGTACACACACTGGTTAGAATCCTTCTTTTAGAGACCTTAGCTTGAGGAGTTGACTGGTAGTAGTAATCTGTTCGTTTGAAGTTCACCCAGAGAAAAACAGGTCCCCTCCCCGTCATCCAAAACTAAAACCTCTTATGTATTATACAAGGACTTCAGACCACTGAGAACCGAAGACACGTATACCGACAGCCTGGACAACGCGGAGGGGGTTGTCCGAGGAGTGCACTCGAAACGACGGAGGAAAGACTCAGACCCATGTCGAGCGTCCGGGTATCCGGTGGCGAACCACGGAAAGTCAAAGGGGTGAGAGGGAGTCCAATGGGTCTGTCTGAGAAGTCACCTTCGTACAGGAAGGTTTCAGTCCCGTGAGAGTCGACGAAAAGACTACCAAAAGACCCCGTGTCATGATACTGAAGACGAACTTTATTGTCTTCCCTCCTACGACCCTCTTTTATACTTAATTGTAGATGTACTATTAGACGGGGTATTTAGTTTCTATTGGAGGAAGTGTAGGTCATATTTAATCAAAGTAAACGAGAGAGTAAGGACATTCACATAACTTTACACTTCATTTTCACTTTCACAATCAGTGAGTCAGCACAGGTTGGGAAACGTTCAGGTACCTGATATCGGGCGGTCCGAGGAGACAGGTACCTTAAGAGGTCCATTCTTACGATCTCACCCAACGGTAAGGGAAGAGGTCCCCTAGAAGGGTTGGGTCCCTGACTTGGGTCCAGAGGACGTAACGTCCGTCTAAGAGATGGTAGACTTGATGGTCCTTTCGGGTATAACTTTACATAACTTCTGGATGATACACGGTCCCCATCTGAGTACGAGAGGGGTGACGTGGAACTTGACGTCGAAACTCGTGGGACGCAACAAACATGTAAACGAACGGACAGAGTACGTTTCCTTTGACTTCAAAACGTAATATGTGTTGGAACCCTAGACCTTGACCGCTAAGACATAAGATCTTATATTTTCGGGTTATTTACAACCGTCCTTCCATCCTGTCTGTTCCATCTCCTCTCTTACTACGATTTAGTCTTCTTTACTCATGGGAAAATATCTTCAGGTCCCTCTTCTAATAATTTTACTTTGTTTTACATAAATAGGACAAGAACCCTACCGTCGAATTACTCCACGAAAACACTTTTGAAACGGGTGAATAGTAATAGAAACCCTGTGTAATGAAAAAGAATGAGACACAAGGAGTTTATTAGTAACAAGTAAAAATACCACGTAGTCTATGGGGCAGTCCCGTCCCGGAGAAACCCAGGAGGTTTGGTACACACCTCACCTATGTCCACGGGACGGTGACTCGTCGACGACTCAGTTCCTCGACCCAAACTCGGTGCCGTGACCCCCGGTGACCGGAACTATGATCCACCGGTGTCTCAGGAACGAACGGACGGAGATTAACGGACGGGTAGACCAGAAAGGTCGGTCTCCGTCTCATGAGTAAGTGAAGGAAATCCGGTCCCCCTGTGACGGACAGTTTGTGGGGTCTTTCTCCGTCTCGGACTTGTCCAGAGATTTCTGTTTCACCTGAAGTACAAAAAGAAGTGAAAAGTCGGTACACACAACAGTACCCTCAGTCCCTTGCTTTCAAAGACCTCATCTACTATAATCATGTCTGGGTGTCACCTAAAACTCTTCGTAATCAACCCACTTTACGAGAGTTACTATTGTCCTGTCAATTGGTAAGAGAACCTTTAAGTCACAGTATTCGGAACTCTTAAGAGGACTACTTCTTTAGGTAAATTGGGTCGTGAAGAGGACGATTAGTTTAGTATCTAGTGGAAGGAGAAGGTACTTCTTCTGAATATTTGTAGAGTGTTATAAGTAAAACCTTTTGGGACCTGTTCTGGTCACGACTTAGTCTTCCTCCTAGGGTGGCTGTTCCACACACGGGGAGTCCACCCTGCACCAGTATGTAGGACTGGTCCACCCTGGACGGACTGTCTTAACCCTCCTTGAGTCCCACGCACGTCGGAGCTTGGGGACCGTACGAGGGATTCACCGTAGTCCACGAGGCACAGGGGAGGACTCAGAGGAACCACGACCGGTACCCGGGGGTCCTCCCAGGACCCCGGAAAATTGACAGAGACCTATAGTTGTGTCGAATTTTTTTCCCTCTCTAATTCCTGACCCAATCCACAGTATTAAGTTCCCAAGACAAAAGAGAGGTCAATAGACTCTTTTTGGGTCACTATCTCCGACAATTCTTAACCAAAAAACCGGTGCCACTGGTCAGTCATTTACAGTGAGAGAACGTCAAGGGTGGTTCACGCTAAAAAGTCGTTGGGGTGCCGGATATCCAGAATATAGATTGTTTAATATAAAATGCAATAAACAAAATTTTCGACCAATGACTGTTGATTGTAATAGGGAGACGTTAATCTTAGACTACAGTCTCACTCTTTTTAGGGAACAAGTGACCCTTGAGGGTACAGTGAGTAAGACTTAATTACCATAAATAAGAGGGAGCAACAAAATAAGGATTTTTTACCGAGGGGACCAATGTCACAATACAATTCGTATAATGTACACTGAGGTTTTAGTCAAGTATGTAATGTCGAGCCATACGGGGAACCCATATGTGAAGACCGGTCGAGAGTGACGTCAATGTCCAGACCTAATTTATACCAGACGTCATCACCCCGGACTCTGGTAACAGACAAGTAAGGACCGAGGAACAAAAAGGACCTTCAAAGGAAGAGGACAATAGAATATGAGGAGTCCCTTCTACACGGAAGGTCACCCTTCTCATATGGACCCCTTCCACCTTTCATAAAAATAGATCTCAAAAGACCTCTCCTCGAATCTTTCACCACCGACAAACCCTGTCTCTCGAACATCGGAAGTCCTATCAAACCTCGCACTCACCGACGTGACTAATTCCCTCCGTCCTCTACCAACACCGTCTTAGGTAGTTCTGGTAACTGTTTTTAGGTGTCATAGAAAGGAAGATGTTGTATTGTACTTTTCCTCAAAACAAGAGACGTCAGTAGTTCCGAAACGGAAGACACCGTTGGTACGAGAATTCGTAGACATGACATCACAGTAACTATCTGTAAATGTGAACCCCCCTAAAGTATCCTACATTAGAAATTAGTACCATTATTTAGGTGTTACTGTTGCATAAAAATAGGTTCGTGTTTCAAGATCACTCGGTGGTCGAAGAAAGAAACGGGTAAGTGAGGAAAGAAGTCGTATACACTACGTTACTCAAGGTAGTTACTTGTCGTTGTCTTTTTAGGTAACACGAGTACGACCACTCGAACACTGGTGTTGCTCCCGGTGTCAGGAGACCCCTTTTTCTCGAGCACCCGGTAGGTAGAGAGATCGACCCTCAAGAGTGCACCGTGGACTACGGTCCGCTGTGGACATTCGGAAGAGACCCCACATCGAAAAGACTCATTATTTGTGTGTGTCACCTTGTCGGTCGTACAGCATAGGTTTCCCCGAATCCTCTGATGAGAGTGACCCGGGGTTTCCGAGAGTTTTCCACTTGTTCAGTTCTCGGTGAAAAGAGGACACTTGAAACGGTCGAGACTAAAGGGGTGTACGAAAGAAAGTTTGATAGAATCGGTGACGGATCGTGTCACACTACTCGCGGTCCGTGGAGAGAAGAAGTTCTATTCTCCTTAGAAATCCCCTTCTCACTGACGGAGCCCAGGTCCCGTACTCTCGGAGACCTCCGGTGACGGTAGAGGCAGTCGACGTTTCCACTTCCGGACTCTGGGAACTCTTTACTCTTAGTCTAACACAGGTTTTATGTAGAGTTGGAGAACCCCGACAGACATCGGTATATTCCTCGACCAGTTCTTGACAAATAGTCTTTCCAAGAACTCCCGTTTCTCTTGGATGTCCGTGAAGTTAATCGACTCGTCCGGGACCGAGTCGAGACTACACGGACGTCGACAGTGGTCCTCCCCCTAGTTACCGTAACGATGACTTCAGAGTATGCGTTCCGGATGTTTTTCGGGGAAAGGGAGAGGAGTTGAGGAGACTTGTAGAAACGGGTATAAACGTGTCCCGGAACCTGAGGTCTTTTTACAATCTCACATTTTTATCGGTTCGATATCCATTCATCCACAAAATTAACGGATGAAATTAGTTTTACAGTCTACTCTAACAGGTTACTAGAGACCAGTAGTGTCGATGTCTGTACGGAATTTCCTAGTAAGTCAATTAGGTGGACGAAAGGGTTGTACTAGGTTCATTTTTGTCTCTTATACTCAGTACTGTCGACGGGGTCCCGGAGTAAAGAGACAGAACGAGGTGACACTAATATAGGTGACTGTCGGAGGGTGGGTTCGTAGATGTCGTTGTTTTTGTTCGAGGTAACCGAGAGTCTTTGTAGAAATATATACAACTGAAAGTCCTGAAGACATATAAACGGAAGTTTTTATAGAAATCTACACAAAATCAAGTCTTCCAGAGTGATCTGTGAACTTTTCGTGTAACCTAAAAGTTTTTAATCCTCGAGAGTATAGGGTGTCAGTCAAAAAGTGGTGTCATTCCTGACTAGATGGGAAACTCTATAATCAAAGTCAAAATTGAGAGGTCCCACGAAAGAAGTAGAGAGAATACTTTATAGACTTAGGATAAACTAAAAGGGGACAGCCCATATCCTCCGAAAAAGTTTTTTAAAGGGAAATGCTGACGTGAGTCTTGAAGTATAAATTACAGAGACAGACAGGAGGACAGTCTAATAATTGAATAAGTAGAAACATAAGAGTCACAATTCGTGTCATACACGTAAGGAGGACTAGTCATTTACGACTCGTCTCTTTCTCCGTCTTCACCCCGTCCCTAATCTTAGGATCTTTACAAGAGAAGGGTTCGACATCGTACACTCTTGAATTCTAGGGTCCCAAGTCCCGACCCCGTGACCGTGGGGGAACATGTTAAATTGAACTATCAACCTTAACTTTATAAAACAGTTCACACAAGTCTTGGTTAAATGTCCTCAGTGGACATCGCATAGTGAGAGAGGTGCACCATCATCATTTCCCGTTCTCGTCGGATTCTTTCCACACTCCGACCCTGAGGACTCTTTAGGGTCCAGGGAAAGAACTAGGGGTACAGAGTAGGAGTCAGACGACATTTGGTATCTGGAGACCTTGACCTTCTGTATCTTCTTCAACCTTCCGATTTGACTTGATAAGTTCTGGCTTTAATTCTTTCGTTAGAGTATATGATATTATTTTATAAATCCTTATTTGAATTACTCCCTCTAATATTTCTACACTGACGGTTGATATTTGTAATTACTTTTTTCGACTTCTACTATGTTTATTTCTCTTTCTGTGGGTATAAGCACTTAACTTTCTAAATTATGACAATTTGACACGTATGATGGGTTTCACTAGACGTCAAAGTCACGTAGGGATTGTTTTAGGGTTAGTGTAAAAATGTTTTTCTCTTTTTTGTTATTTTAAGTATACCTTAATGTTTCCTGGGGTTTATCGGTTTTATAAGAACTCTCTCTTATCTCGATCTCTATAGTGTGTAGGATTATAGTTTCGTATACTGTTTCTATGTCATTAATTTTATCACACTACGCTTCTCAACTGAGTAACCTTTTCTGACTACGACCCTCTCCAACCCCCGTCCTCCTCTTCCCCTGCTGTCTCCTACTCTACCGACCTACCGTAGTGGCTAAACTACCTGTACTCAAACCCACTTGAGGTCCTCAACCACTGTCTGTCCCTCCGGACCGCACGACGCTAAGTACCCCAGTGTTTCTCAGTCTGTGCTCACTCGCTGACTTGACTTGACTTGACTGGTAGATGTTCACACGGTTCTTATCTGTGACCTTTTTCCTCTTAGAGAAGTTTTTTACTACGATCCTTTTGACCTGTCGATTACGTTTTATTAATCTAACTTGGGAATAGAATATGGTATGTGTCAGTAGTTGAGTTCCACCTAATTTTTGAAGTTTGAACTTTGACTTTTTAAGGATCTTCTTTTGTCTCCCATTTTAAAGTACTACAACCAGAACCGTTACTAAAGAACCTATACTATGGTTTTCGTATTCGTTGTTTTTGTTTTTAACTGATCATCCTGATATGTTTACCTTTTCGAAGACGAGACGTTTCCTTTGTTAGTTGTTTCACTTTTCCGTTGGATACTTTATCTTCTTTTATAGACCTTTGGTGTATTGGTTATTACCTCAATTATAGGTTTTATACATACTTTAAGTACGTTCAGTTATCGTTTTTTTAGAATTACTGAATTTTTACCTGGTTCCTGAGCCTATCTACAAAGAAATTTCTTCTATATGTTTACCGGTTGTTCATATACCTTCCTACAAGTCGTAGTGATTAGTAGTCCATTTACATTAAATTTTGGTTACTTTATTTTTTTATTTTTAGGGTGGTGTAATATAGTTGGACAATCCTACCGACAATGGTTTTTGTCCGTTTGTTTTCAACGGTTTACACCCTCTCCTATGCCTCTTTGACTGTGGGTACAGGTCACAACCACCCCTACATCTTACCATGTCGACGATATCTTCTATTATGTCTCCAAGGATTTTTATTAAAAAAATTTCATGATGATATACTAGGTCACTAGGGTGAAGACTCACAAATAGGTTTTCTTAACTTTAGTCCTCGAACTTCTCTATCGGTGTGAGGACACAAGTAGCATCGTAATATGGGTTCACCACCTTTATTGGATTTCACAGGTAGTTACTTGTCTACTTATTTCTTTTACACCATTCTATATGTTACCGTAGTCGATATTTGTTCTTTCTTTAACACAGGAAACACTGTTACACTTACTTGGAACTCCGGTAGTACGATTCACTTTATTCGACCAGTATCGGACTAAGATAACACAATTATACTTTATCGATTTCATGAGTTTGAGTATCTTCGTCTTTCATTTTGCCACTCACAGTCCCCTACCACCTCCCTCCTTACTCCTCAACGGCAAGTCACCCATATCTCAAATCAGTACGTTCTATCTATTTAAGATCTCTAGACAACTTGTCGTAACACGAACATTAATTGTTATGATAACAACAAGTTAGTGATTCAACATATACTGAGACGTTGGGGTACCTGACGTCGTTCGGTCCGGAGGGACAGGAGGTGATAGACGACCTCTGACGAGTTCAAGTACAGGTAATTCAGACACTACGACAGATTGGTAGAGTATTGTTATGACATGACATATGGCCTTTGAAAAAGTTCTCCCCTCTAAAGTACAATAGACAAGAAGGATGTCATTTTTTTTTTTTTTTGTTTGTTTTTGTCAGGTCTTCCCACACATCTTATGAAAGAGTAGGAAGAGTTTTTAAACAGGAGAGTACCAAGACCTCCAGTCCTCAAACTTTAAGTCCACAACCGTCTCGGCACGAGGGAGGTCTTCGAAGTCCCCTCTTGCGAAGGAACAGAAAAGGACAAGGACCGGGGAGGTCCGAAAGGAACTGAACACCAAGAAGTGAGGTGGGGCACGGAGACAGAAGAGTACCATCAGGGGAGACACATAGAGAGGGGACACACAGAGAACATTCCTGTGAACGACAACCTAAATCCCGGGTGGTCCGATTAGGTCTTACGAGGATAGGGTACAGTGAATGGAATCACTTATCACTTCAGCGAGTCAGCACAGGCTGAGAAACGCTGGGGCACCTGACATCGGGTGGTCTGAGGAGGTAGGTACCCTAAGAGGTCCGTTCTTAGGACCTCACCCAACGGTAAAGGAAGAGGTCCCCTAGAAGGGCTGGGTCCCTAGTTTGGGTCCAGAGGGTGTAACGACCGTCTACAAAATTGGAGACTCGGTGGTCCCTTCGGGTACAGTGAATGGAATTAGTGTAGATTTATTCCAGTGTAAATGTCCAAAAGACCCTACACTCATAGGAAACAACCCCCCGGGATGGTCGGGTAATGTATGAGTTTGTATCCACTTAAAAAATTTGTATCTCTGACTATAAAAAATATGAAATAAAAATTTTTTATAAACTTCGGTTATTTTTAAATGTCTTTTCAACCGTCACAGTAGGTTTCCGAAAGGAAACTCTAAATCAACGGCTATACGACGGGGTAGTGGGGGTTTCTGAAGTCACACGTAAAGGGTATTTGTTCCTACAAGGAGATACATTGGTGTCACACTGGCAGTTTTGGTCCTTTCGTTGCGACTGTGTCTTGTTGAAGTGAAGAGGCGTAGTTGGTAGGGTAGATTCAAGGAGGTTAACAGGTTTATGACCGAAGTAACGGTTTCCTGGACGAAGTCTTGGTTTGTACCGTAAATCAATAGGGTAGTGAAGTGAAAAGAAGTGGATTTTGTCTAGGAGTCAGATAAAAACTCGAAGTTAAGAAATTGTTAAGACTTCTAACTTCCCGTCAATGAAACATCTTACAAGAAGTCAAACCCGACTATGTAGGAGTACTAATCTAAGTCTCTCTACAGAAAGAGTCCCGGTGGGGGTTTCATTACGACACAAGAAGAGGAACGTAGGATGACGTATTGGATACAAAAGTTACACATACTAGTGGCCGTTACTTTTAAAACTAGTAAACTAATTCCACATAGAGGGCCCGGAGAGGGGAATATTAATCATAAAACACTTTTCCTAAAAAACTGAAATACATTTACAGGATAAGGGTTGAAAGGTAAATAATCACATAAATAAACACAGACTTTCCAAAATTAGGCAATCTTAATAACAAATAAAACTAGGAGTTTAACACGACACAAATCGACCTTCCTCGGTAAATCAGACCGAGACACAGAAACACTGTACAGGGGTAGTAAGACACTAGTGAAGGAACGAAAGACCGTGTTCTATTCTATAAGATTCGAGTAAAACATTAAAGAAACGGGGATTTTCCTCGAGACCAAGGAAAGTCACCTTTTTTTCGCAAAGCTCTTTGCACAAACGAGACACGCAAAAGGTCCGACAACAACACTGTCAAAGAGAGACAACGAAAAGAGAAGTAAGGAAGGTGTACGGCACAAAAATGGTGGTCACACGGAAGGGGAGGGAAGGAGGGGTCGAGACGGGGGTGTATCCGGCAAGACAAAGGGACGACTATGAACCCTCGAGATTGAGACACTTTGGTCGTCGGTATGCTATTGTTGGGACATGGGACCCTTTCCGACCACACAACAACCGTCCGTACGACCCGTTGGTTGACCGGGACCGACCTCTTTGAACCGAACTCCCGAAGTGCCGTCCACCGAGTTACTCGCACTCGTAGACCACGCACGCTCCGTAAGGATCCGTGTTCGCTCCCAGTCCGGGTCCCCGACTAGACGGCAAAGTGTGACACTCCCGTTGACCGAAGAATAAAACAGAATCAGGTCGAAAAGGACCCTAACTAAGGGGACTGAGACACTTCAAACTTACAACAACGGACAAGAACGGATCGATCGTAGGAACCTCTTCCTTTTTGACTTTCCAGATTGATTGGGTTGGTCGGAACGAAGACGAATCGATCTCTTAAAAGTGGGTCTGATACGGTGCCCCACCCCGGTCAACCAAAGGAGTTCTGACACCTACCTCGGACCCCCGATGGAACCCGATCGTCAGGTGTACCACGAGTGTGTATCGACTGGACCAGGAAGGTCGACTAAAAGGTTGAGGATGGAGGACCTAACCGGTCCTGTTGGGTTCTCCATCGGGGGTTGTAGATCTATGAAATAGGAAGAGGAGTCGGAGAGACAGGAGAGACTGGACGGGAATCCAGAAAAAACGACTTCGGGAGGGATCGTACAGAAGGGTATGGGAGAGATAGGGACCTCAGTCGCTTCAGAACCGAAAGGGGGCCTCGAAAAGTGTGGGTTTAAATGGTAGGTAGTGAGGTCGGAGAGGACTTTCACTTTCAGTGAGTCAACACAGGCTGAGACACTAGGGTACCTGACATGGGACGGTCCGAGGAGACAGGTACCTTAAGAGGTCCGTTCTTATGACCTCACCCAACGGTAAGGGAAGAGGTCCCTAGAAGGGTTGGGTCCTTAGTTTGCGTTCAGAGGAGACAACGTTCTCCTAAGAAATGGCAGACTCGGTGGTCCCTTCGGGTTCTTATGACCTCACCCATCGAATAGGGGAGAGGTGGTCTAGAAGGACTGGATCCTTAGCTTGACCCCAGAAGACCTAACGTCCGTCTAAGTTTGGGACACTTCGACGGGTCCTCCCCTCTGTGACTGGAGACCCGTTGGTTGGGTCTCCACTCGTTCTCCTGGAACTGTATGAACGACTCTCCCGAGTCAAAGAAAGGAAGTGACTTGATCCCTTCTCCTTTCTGTCCACACCCTTCGTACTACACCCTACTTCTCGACCTCAGTTGACAGTACGATCTAACACTTTAAATTTGCTCACTTCCTTCTTCGATTCTCTCTCCCTTTCTTTCGACTCAACGTCTCTCCGACGTCGTACTTACTTCCCCTCTCATCGATGGAACCAAGGGTTGTAGAAAGATCTTCGTTTGTAATAAAGTAAGTTTCGAGTTGACGTGAAACGAAGTACAAGTCCTTAAGAGGGTCTAGACATATTAGAATGTTATTCACAGGGGAAAAAACAGATGGTAAAACTCACTTAAAAATAAACAACGGGGGTTTTCTCGGAAAGAACTTATAAGAACCACTTCCAAAACGGAAGTTCTAGACAGGTCACCTTTGTCTCCCCAGTTCAACTCTACATAGATATTATAGTTGGGAACCTCCTAAGATGAGGAGAATGGAGTGTCACGGTAAAGGGTCTACAAAGAAGTTGTGAAGACAATTTGTTTGTTCCAGTAGGATGACAAAATCCAGGTACAGGTCTGTTCCTACATGACAGAAGAAAGGACAGTAGGTAACTATAGACCTGTGAAACCACCAAATCAGTGATTCAGTACAGACTGAGAGTACTGCGGTACTTGATACCGAGTGGTCCGAGGAGACAGTTACCCTAAGAGGTCCTTTCTTATGACCTCACTCAACGGTAAAGGAAGAGGTCCCCTAGAAGGGCTGGGACTCTAGTTCACACCCAGAGAATGCAACGTCCGTCTAAGAGATAGTTGACTCGGTGGTCCCTTCGGGGACCTGTGACAAGGTACAAGGGATTATTCACATTTATCTTTACAGGGGAGGGGAAGGAAAGGAACGGCAATAGGACCCGTCGAAGGTACCGATGTATCTGCTAAGTACGTTGTCCAGTCGAGACGTCAAGGAGCGGGATCGGTGAGGTTTTTATTACTTTTGTTATGTATTTTTCACTAAGTATAAAATATCCGATCCTTTACAAAAGGGTCAGTATTGGAGTGAAACAAAACCAAAAACTTGATGTGAGGGTTTCGGTTTAGTATCTGAGTAGGAAAATATTGACCGAGTAAAGGTTTTGGACTTACAGAACTAAAAGGAAGGTACTTCTGTTAAAGGATCCGAGAATAAAAAAGGGAAATCAAAGAGGGTCATTCGGACGGGAATCCTAAGTAGTTCTGGGAAACAGAGAAGGAATGGATTAGAGTATCCGGGGGTCGAGGGAAGTCCAAAGGAAGGGTCCAGTCGGTCGGGGTCCGAACCGGTCCTGTTGGACGCACCTACATCGCCGTGTCGACGGGAGGAAGAGAGTAGAGGTGACGCGAGTGGAACACGTCGAACCGAATAGTGTCGTGAACGAGAGAAGTACGTTTATATATGAGAGAGGGAGAGGGAAAAAGGGAGGGAGGGAGGATGGGAAGGAGGAAGGGTCAGAGAAAGCAAAAGAGAGAGTAGGGTCCACCCGGGGGTTATGGGAAATTATTATAACATAATTAAGACGCACTCGAGGACTGGAGATAAAAGAAGAGGGGGTCAGATCTAAGAGGAAGAGTCGGTCGGAGACTGAGAGGGGGTCCTGTCGGGTGTAGTCAAAAAGAGAGAAGGAGATGACAGCGACAAAGTCCGGTGGAAAAGTAACTAGACTTGTTTCTCAGTTCATACAAATATCTTTGGTTGGTGAGAAGTTAGAACGAAGAAGGACTTTGACAGTAAGTCATAGAAGGGTGGAGAAGAAATCTAAGTATGAGTCACGAAACAGGGACCAAAGGGAAGCGTAGAAGAAAGAAGTTGGGAGGTTTGAAACGAGACAATCTTAGACGACAAAGTTTTCCCTTGGTCACTGTCGGGTTAAGGGTTAAGGTTACACTAGTGTCTCGGGGTCCTTGAGAGGAGGAAACTGGAAATTCTGTGAAGAGGTCTAAGAGGAACTCCGAGAGACTAGACAAAAGGAAAGATGAGATATTTATGTACGGAGAGGGGTTCCAGAGTAGAACAGGATCTCCCGGAAGAACGAAGTGAAGACCCGGTAGAATAAGAAAGTGTATCGAAGTGGGTACACGACGGGTGAGAGAGGAGGGTGGTGATGAGGTGGGGTAGAGAAGACTCGAGGACTGGATGTAAAGGTTGATGGTCATCCTGGAGAGTGAAGTTTGGACTATACAGAGTTTGTCATGAATGGTAGAAATGGGATTTTTAGAGGGTAGAACACATTTACTGTGGTGACTGGTTGGTGTGTGTACCTTTGGTATCGTCCACTTAAGGGTGTCAATTTGTTATCGAGTAGGACCGTCCACCGGTTTACCAAAACCCAGGTAAGACGTTACCACCCGGATATGGACACGGAAGTTAGCCAACGATAATGGGAACGGACTAAATGGACGGAGGTTTGTTACTTTCACTTTCTTCTCTCACTTTTTCAACCGAATTTCGAGTTGTAAGTCTTTTGCTTCTAGTACTGTAGACCAGGGTAGTGAAGTACCCTTTATCTACCCCTTTGTTACCTTTGTCACAGTCTGAAATAAAACCCCCCGACGTTTTAGTGACGTCTACCACTAACGTCGGTACTTTAATTTTCTGTGAATGAGGAACCTTCCTTTCAATACTGGTTGGATCAATCGTATAACTTTTCGTCTTTGTAATGAAACGGTTGTTTCCAGGTAGATCAGTTCCGATACCAAAAAGGTCACCAGTACATACCTACACTCTCAACCTGACACTTCTTTCGACTCGCGGTTTCTTAACTACGAAAACTTGACACCACAACCTCTTCTGAGAACTCTCAGGGAACCTGACGTTCCTTTAGGTTGGTCAGGTAAGATTTCTTCTAGTCAGGACCGACAAGTAACCTTCCTGCCTACGACTTCGACTTTGAGGTTATGAAACCGGTGGAGTACGTTTCTCAACTGAGTGACCTCTTCTGAGACTACGACCCTCCCTGACCCCCGTCCTCCTCTTCCCCTGCTGGCTCCTACTCTACCGACCTACCGTAGTGACTGAGCTATCTGTACTCAAACTCACTTGAGGCCCTCAACCACTACCTGTCCCTCCGGACCGCACGACACCAAGTACCCCAGTGTTTCTCAACCTGTGCTGACTCACTGACTTGACTTGATTTGAAGACAGAAGAGTTCCAACTTTGTGTCCAACACACACACATATAAGTCAGTGAGTCAGTACAAGTTGAGAAACACTGAAGTACCGGTCCGAAGGGACAGGAAGTGATAGAGGGTCTCAAAAGAGTCTAAGTATAGGTAACTCAACCACTACGATATATTGGTAGAGTAGGAGACGGTTGGAGAAGAGGAAAACAGGAGTCAGAAAGGGTTAAAGACCCAGAAAAGGTCACTCAGCGAAAAGCGTAGTCCACCGGTTTCATACCCTCGAAGTCGTAGTCAAGAAGGTTACTTACAATCCAATATAGTCTGGTAAAGGTGGAGTCTCTATCGTGACTAAGGAGGAACATACGTTTCTTTCCAAGTCTGAGGGACCTTCCCGCAAGTTCCGAAAGGGATGTGGTAGACACGGGAGTCAGGGTCAGTGTTGTAACAAACGATTAGTCGGTAAGAGGTTGTGTTTTATTTTTCGAAGTTTTTTATTATTTATTTTATTGGACTTTAATATGTTTTCCCCTGTCACTTACGTCGTACTCACTGGGTCACTCCTATAAAGAACCGTCAAAGACTATTGTCACACATCGACACCGCCGGACGGTGCCCTTGTGGGAGTTCCTGACCCCCCACACTGACTGACAACGGTACCAAGTGTGGATGATACACACGAAGGGGGCGTCTCGGAGTCGAAGAGAAGGGTACTTTTACCCGCGACGGAACCCAGTCAGACATTTCCGTTTTACACAGTTGCACGTCGACCGACGCTCCCACTACTCTTTCTCCCCTCCCTCCCGTCGGGCCTCCGTCCGTAGAGAGTCGTTTCTTTCCGTCGACTCCCAGCTAAACACTTCTGAATTGAAACCGGACACGAAGGATTGAAGATATATAACAAAACCCTTTAAAGTGACCTTCACTTAAACCCCGAGTATAACTGATCTATTAATTAAAGGAAGAGGCGAACAAAAACGAAAACTCAAGCACGGTTGGAATCTGAAATCCCTACTTCGCAGTCACCTAGTCTTTTCGCGTACCTGTGTTCTACCTCACGTTTGTACGTAATTTGTGTGATGCACAAGTTACGACCCCCGTCGCGGTTTACCGGATCGTATCAGCAAAGGTTTGTTACAACGTGCAACCTTGGTGCCCCGTTGAATTGTTTATTTAGTTTGTAGGGTTTCGGACCCAATGTGAGGTGTGGTTAAGTTAGTCTTGCAGACTCACCTAGTCATTAAAAATTTCTAAGAGGTTCCACTAAAGGTACACGTCACTTCTAACCCTTGTTGACCAGACCCCTTTTCTCTGACTCAAAACCTCATTTGGCCTGGGTGTAAGTGCAAGACCAAGAACGGGGGTGGTCGACACACTGGAATTTTTATTTACATTGGAGAGCCTTTTAAGACTTTCTTTACCCTTATGGTCTGGTGGACTAGACGGAGAACTCTTTAGACATACGTCCAGTCCTTCGTTACCCATCTTGACCTATACCTTGACCAAGGTCTATCCTTTTCCTCATGTAGTTCCGACATATAACAGTGGGACGAATAAATTGAATATACGTCTCATGTAGAACTCTTTGTGACCCGACCTACTTCGTATTTGACCTTAGTCTTAACGACCCTCTTTATAGTTATTGGAGTCTATACGTCTATTGTAGTGGGAATACCGTCTTTCACTTCTCCTTCACTTCTTGGAGAACTACTTTCACTTTCTCCTCTCACTTTTTCAACTGAATTTCGAGTTGTAAGTCTTTTGCTTCTAGTACCGTAGGCCAGGATAGTGAAGTACCGTTTATCTACCTCTTTGTCACCGTCAGAAATAAAACCCCCCGAGGTTTTAGCGACGTCTACCACTGACGTAGGTACTTTATTTTTCTACGAATGAGGAACCTTTTTTTTCCATACTGGTTGGATCTGTCGTATAATTTTTCGTCTCTGTAATGAAACGGTTGTTTTAAGGTAGATCAGTTCCGATAACAAAAAGGTCACCAGTATATACCTACACTCTTAACCTGATATTTCTGTCGACTCGTGGATTCTCAACTACGAAAACTTGACACCACAACCTCTTCTGAGAACACTCACGGAACCTGACGTTCCTTTAGGTTGGTCAGGTAGGATTTTCTTTAGTCAGGACTTACAAGTAACCTTCCTGACTACGACTTCGACTTTGAGGTTATGAAACCGGTGGACTACACTTCTCGACTGAGTAAACTTTTCTCGGACTACGACCCTTCTAACTTCCGTCCTCCTCTTCCCCTATTGTCTCCTACTCTACCGACCTACCGTAGTGACTGAGCTACCTACACTCAAACTGACTTGAGGTCCTCAACCACTACCTGTCCCTCCGGACCGCACGACGTCAGGTACCCCAGCGTTTCTCACCCTGTGCTGACTCACTGACTTGACCTGACTGGTAGAGACTCGGAGTCAAAAGGAAGAACCGTTTCTCTCTAAGGGTGTAGTGAAACTTCTCAACACCATTTATAGTTTACTCCACTATTCTTGTTTCGCGTGTAATGAGTCATTTCCTAACAATCATTTCTTGAACATCGTCTGTATTTTTATTGGTCAGTAATAAGTTCTGTCTCAGTTGATTCACGACTGTCATTACGTTCTTCCTTCTGTTCTCCTCGTCGACGGTCGAGACGGGTCTTCGCAGTGTCTTTTCTACCGGTAACTCAACTTATCTCAAGGGACACGATAGGTCATCCAGGAACAGTCCATAGCTAAAATCTGTGTCATCACACATGTACAGGTAGGGTTTCAGGGATTGATAGGGAAGGCAGGTAGGAAGTGGGACCGTTGGTGCTAAAAAAAGGTTCAGACACCCAGAGAAAGACAAAACATTCAAGGTAAACATAGTAAAGAGAAATCTCAGGTGTATATTTTCCACAGTGCGTAATAAAGGGGAAGAGACAGACTGAAGGAAGTGAGTCATACTAGAGAGATCCAGGTAGGTACAACGACGTTTACCGTAATAGGGTACGAAAAATTACCGACTCATTATAAGGTAATATATGTACATGGTATAGAAATGGGTAAACAGACGGTTACCGGTAAATCCAACGAAGTTACAGAACCGATAACATTTGTTACGTTTCACTTGTAACCCCACGTACATAGGAAATCCTAATACAAAAAGAGACCTACATACGGATCCTCACCATAACGTCCCAGTCTACCACTGAGACAAAAATCAAAATAATTCCTCGGAGGTATGACAAGAGGTATCACCGACATGGTTAAATGTAAAGGTGGTTGTCACATCCTCCCACCACCACCAAATCAACGATTCAGTACAGACTAAGAACGTTGGGGTACCTGACATCGGTCGGTCCGAGGAGACAGGTACCCTAAGAGGTCCGTTCTTATGACCTTACCCAACGGTAAAGGAAGAGGTCCCCTAGAAGGGTTGGGTCCTTAGTTTGGGCCCAGAGGACGTGACGTCCGTCTAAGATATGGCTGAGATCCTCCCATGAACTTCAATAAAATCATATTGGTTTAAATACCTTCTTCTAAACTTTTGATCTGATACAGAAATTTTACAGACAGGGTAAATTCTGTTAAATATTGAAAATCATAATTCGAGGTAGTCAATCCTTGGTAGTGTACTATTTTGAGACGACACTTAAATGTAATTAAAAGATTACTCATCCTAGACGTAAGAATATTTTAATATAATTTCGATGACAAAACGACGTAGACTCCTCGTCTGTTGAGTCTTCTGGAAAGGCGTATACATTTCCGGTATTTTGACGAGAAGAGTCTACCATAATCCCAGTCTACAACCAGTGACGACCGATAATAGATCTTTTATTCTCTCCATACCTGTAGGAAAGATATACGAGTTTTAAGACCGAATTAACATATTAAATCAGTGGTTTGAAATAAACCTCAGGAGGATTCCACATCTGTGTGTGTGTGTGTGTGTGTGTGTGTGACAGATTTATGTCTCGGTTCATCATAAACAACAGGTCACTGAGTGTGTCTTCACAACAAAATATTCCTACGGATTTTCGATTCAATTTACCAGAGACAATTTACTGCATGAGTTCTTCATTACTCCCTCTACGACGTCCCGGAGGTCACTAACTCACGCTTCGCTTCTCAGGTCCGCCCGCCGAGGAACACCTTCCGTTCCTCAGTCCACCTCGGACACGGAAGGTAAAACTTGGGGCCAAAGACACGTTCTGTCCTTCCAGTATGGTCTTTAAATAAAGATTCCAGTAGGGTCAAGAGTAGACACCGCTCAGACCCCCAGACGTTCTCAAGTACCCTACCCGACCGGTACGTCGAAGACCGTCACTCCACACATATAAGTTGACCCTTCTCCCCTTCACAGCCCTTCCGATAGTCGGCGTGGTCAGTCCTTTGTGTGTGGTGGGGTCAACATAATTGTCCGTTAAATTATCTCTCTTAAGGATTCACCCAAGACCTCTTGTATTCCCTTTAAGACTCCATAATGTCTCTGTCCTTCAAGTCCTTCGTCGATCCCCATCTCCTTGTTTCCCTTTTCCAACCCTAGTGATCTTTGAACCTCTTCTCCGGGACCTCGACTTCGTCCCGAGAACGGGTCTACCCTGACCACAGTGAGTCCCAGTGTTGCTCCGACCAAGACCTCACACCCTTTTGGACGTTTGACCTTTATCGACGACGAAGGCCTTCTTGACGACGTTATTGTGGGTGCCCTTGTAGGGTGCCTTTTCTCGTCAGAGGGAGAGTCGAGGAGGATGACCTTCTCGGATCGTTCCTCGTCGACCATTTCGTCTTTACATCAAACACCGGAGTCGGAACACGGGGTCGGTCCTCCCGACCGAACCTCGACTCTTTATTGACAGATCATTGGTCAGGATCTCCTCGTCGAGTTCGTTCCCTACACCAACTGTGTTTCATCATTAGTACAGATGGCACAGGTTCGTAGAGGAAAGATAGCAAAATGGGGTAAGCCAGTATTTAGGAGAGTCCGTAGAATACTGTGCCAGTCGTAACAATAAGTGGACACTGGTTCCTGCTTGACTTCAGTCTCTCCAATTTATTGCGGGGGACTCGTACTCCCCGTGTTACCCCTAGACCTGTGCTGACTAACGTTTCGAGAAGGGAAGTGTCCTAGGTCACAAACGACTTTTCCACGAACCACCTATGTAAACCTTTCCACTCAAGACCGAGTAAACACCTCCCCATCCCCTAGACCCGGAAAATCCGCTACCTTGGTTCTGTTTAAACCTCATACCGTCACTTTGTCACTTGTGCACAAAATCTCTCAAAATAAACCTGTCTCACACGTTCTACCCAACTGCTCTCTCCTCAGACCACGGTCGTTCGGAGTAGTACTTAATTAACAGGATTAAAACTAAACCCACCGTCGTTACTCTTTCGTTCCTCTCTCCTCTCTAAAAAACCTTCTTTCTCACTTGTTCTTACCGACCTGTAACTATGACATACTTTTCATCCTGAGGTTTAAGACTCAACCCCCTAGATCCTTTGATTGTCTTCTCGCTGTGACGCAAGTCTTTGTCTCTAAGACACTCAAGACCTGAAAAAGAAAATCTTGCACTGGAAACGGACGGAGTGAGAAAGATCAGGAGGTTGTGGAGGTACTCTCATACCGCTCGTCTTCTCGGGCCGCAAGACAGAGCGGGACCGATAGCAGCTACTTCAGCGATTAAATCTAATCGTCATTGACGCATGGTACATCAGTCCCTTTTCCACTCTAATCTCTACTTCTTGACCTAAGAGGAGAGGTAGACAACAATAAACGATACATAAAATGAAATAGTCTCAATAAAGTGTCACACTGATCTTCGTAAATAACCCTATTACCTATCGGGACCAAGAGGCAGAAGTCATAAGTAGTATTAGTGGACTCCTCGAAAGTTCTTTATGGTTGTGGATCTGAGTAAAAGTCTCACAGACTAAAATAAGTAGAACCTGGACTATAAAAAAACGACTCCGATTCTGGACAAACCCCACCCCGGGGTTCTCCACTTCCAAATCCTCCCCTCCACCTCCCGCACCGGTCCCGGACCGTGACACCCAAAACACAGCAGTAGAGACCAATAGATGACAGACTCACGAGGAGTACACGTAAGAAACAACTGGGGTCTCACAAATGATTACGTTTGGAGTCCGAGTTCACAACAGGGGTAGTCTTTTGAGTGGACCTTGACCATTCCTCCCACCACTCGTGGAAGGTTCTTCTCAGGTCTGTCCTTTTCTAGAGACGAACGGTTATCTCTGTGTCGAGCCATCCGTAAAACCTAAAAGTAGCGGAGTTGGTTGCTTTTGAATAAATTTAAAGGGTGACCTGAATCTACTCTCGTTCTTGGACAGTGAGAAAGATTACAATACACCCATATCACCCCGAGAGACTCTCCTACCCATAATACATGATGACGGTAAGAATCTTCCCGTCGTATCAGGTTAATTCACTGGGTTTGACTCATCGCGAGGTCAAGCGGACCTCCCATCCATGACGTCACACTAGATTTGACGGGAAGATTCACATACTTCTACCATCTGGAGACGAGTGTGCCAAGTTGGGTCGAAAAGATCACACCTTCGTCTGACGAACGACGGAGAAAGGAGTCGGGAATTTCCCACCAACGACACACAAATTTTTCCCGGTAAACATGGACTTTTGACACTCAACAGTGTCATCCTCCGAACCGGACGAGACCGAAAGACGTGGAATGGACTTTCGTCTCTCGTGTCTACTTGAAAAAAACGATAACATCAAAGTGACAATAAATATATATAAAAAAATAAAATGTAACCTCATTTCAACTAAATGTCACAACACAATCAAAGTCCTCATGTCGTTTCACTAGATCAAGATATGTGTATATATGTGTGTACATAGACAAGAAGAAGTCTGAGAAAAGGGTACATACGATAGTGTCTAATAACTCGTCACAAGGGACACGATATATCATCCAGGAACAACTAATAGACAAAAGATATATAATTATCATCAAACTCTAATCGTCTAACCGAAAAATTCGAGTACATAGACTCATGAGATTGATGATGCATATCTTGACATCCTCGCTTAGTCAGACCTCGTCTTAAAGTAATATTCTCCTTCGGAAACACATGGGTCAGAGTCAATTCGATTACACTTCCGTGACCTGAGACGATCTCCCTCCTACATTGTCTTAGAAATTTTTTAAGGACGCCGAATAGTCAAACGTTTTTCTCGGGATCTCCGAAGACCATCCATTCCTTACGGTCTGGGGTACGAGAAGAAAGACTCTCAACTTTAATCTCTTTAGACAAAGATTCTCACACCGTAGACGACCGTACTCTTTTGAAGTTCTCGGGTTTCCCCTTAAGGAATAGTCCACTACGCCCGAGTTTCTTCCCATGGTCGTTTTGTACATCTGCTCCGACTTCTTGGAGCCCTGACTGTACGGTAACAGAAACTCCCGTTACTGACTGGTACGCCCACTTTTACTTCTCTCACTATGGGAACTTTGGGTTCCCACTTGAGACCCAACATGGTCCTAGACCAGGTCGTTCTCACAATGGACTAGGAACTCGATTTCAGGAACGTTGAAATGTCCTCATCACTTCACTGTCGTGGAAGGGACTTTTTCAGTGTCGTTGTCACCACGGTTCCGGTTTCTCGGAATGGTCAATACGACGAAATCTTCACGACTGGGTATACCCGAATCACTCAGACACCCCAAGAACCTGTTAAACTTTACCCTTGAGGTTCTCTTTCTAGGACTTAAAGACGATTAATCCTATACATCTACTTATTCGCTTTTTAACCGCCCTTTATACATTTCGATCCATCCTCCCAATACTCTCATTATGACCGAAAGTTCAAGGTCAATAAGTAGACACTACTCTTCTCCCTATTTCTCATACCCCTTTATACTAAGAGTCAATGTACGATTATAATTACACAGAGTTCTGTTGGTCGAGAGTCCCTGGTAATCCGTAAACCCTAGAAAAGTTAGTAGATGTCCTTTAATTACACTCACACTTAAAGACGACGAAAGTACTCATCTAGTAACATAAATATTTGGATTTCTAAAAGAAGTTCTGTGGAGGACTCGGTGTGTTACTTATCCTTCGATATCATTAATGACATATTTTTAGTCTCGAAACAACTTAAATTCTTCGTAAATCTTTCATAAATTACTCATAAATTACTAAAAGACAAAAATATGAAGTCAAGTCAACGAGTCGACACAGACTGAGAACACTGGGATACCCGACGTCGTGCGGTCCGAAGGGACAGGTAGTACTCGAGGACCTCGTACGAGTTTGAGTACAGGTAGTTCAGTTACTACGGTAGGTTGGTAGAGTAGGAGACGGTAGGGGAAGAGGAGGACGGAAGTTAGAAGGGTCGTAGTCCCAGAAAAGGTCACTCAGTCAAGAAGCCTAGTCCACCGGTTTCATAACCTCGAAGTCGAAGTCGTAGTCAGGAAGGTCACTTATACGTCCCAACTAAAGGAGATCCTAACTGACTAAACTAGAGGAACGTCAGGTTCCCTGAGAGTTCTCAGAAGAGGTGGTGTCAAGTTTTCGTAGTTAAGAAGCCGCGAGTCGAAAGAAATACCAGGTTGAGAAAGTGAAAGTGAAGTAAAAACGAAACAACCATTTCATTACAGAGATGAAAAATTATACGACAGATCCAACTAGTATCGAAAAGAAGGTTTCTTGTTCACAGAAAATTAAAGTACCGACGTCAATGGTAGACGTCATTAAAACCTTGGGTTCTTTTATTTCAGACAATGACAAAGGTAACAAGGGGTAGATAAACGGTACTTCACTACCCTGACCTACGGTACTAGAATCAAAAGACTTACAACTCAAAATTCGGTGCAAAAAGTGAGAGGAGAAAGTGAAAGTAGTTCTTGAAGAAATCAAGGAGAAGTGAAAGACGGTATTCCCACCACAGTAGACGTATAGACTCTTATAACTACATAGAGGGACGTTAGAACTAAAGACGAACACGAAGTAGGTCAGACCGTAAAATGTACTACATGAGACGTATATTTAAGTTATTCGTTCCATTGTCATATGTCGGAACTACATGAGGAAAAGGTTAAACCTTGCTCAGGTAACAAGGTACAGACCAGGATTGTCAATCCCGAACGGAGACACTAATTGACTCATATGTTTGGATAACATTTGACATTGAAAAGACAGTAAAGATATCGACAGGAAAAGACGCTTCAAAGAAAAAAAAGGAACTGTTATTATTTTTAGAGGAGAATGATATTGATTGACAACGACCTTGAGGGTAGAATCAAAACACCGAACCGATTTATAACCGGAGATGATAATATTCTTGATCTCGAAGATGGAGGGTCCAAAGGAAGGAAACACTAAGATCTGAAACTTCCAAATAACATATTGACAGTTTCAGTAACATCGAAAGTAGTGGTGGTTTTGATAAAGGTAATAATGGTTTAGGTGACAACGGCAGTTCAAGTGGTGGTTGTACCGAAGACCGTTTCGGTAGTGTTGTGAGGTACTGGTTTTGACGGTAAGGGAAGTGAAGTTGGTGACGATTTTAGAAGGCTTGGTAAAACGTAACCTATTCCTTGACAGGTAGAGAACGAATGGGTCCCGACAGGAATAAAGTGTCAATGACGTAAAGACTTACTGTCAGAATAGGTACCTCAACACCAGTGACTTCGAACGTTTGTTTTTCCGACAGAAAAACAGTAAAGGGATCATTACTAAAGTTAGTAAAGTAAGAAGGATATGACGAGTCTAATTAGAGAATGTACTACAAGAAGTCAGAACAGAAGTAACGATGACTGTTTCCAGAAAAAGTATCCATTGACCCGTGGATTAGAAACCTTTGGAAGAGACTTTTGGAAGAAACCAAGTGTCGAGAAGGCAGGTGGACACACCTAAGTGCCGCGTCGACGAACGTGGGGTCACCGTAGGCAGTCTTGAGCCTCGCACACCTCGCGAACCGCAACCTAGAAGGCAATGGCGGGTCGGACACCCACAAGGGGCACCGAGAGGTCAGAGAGTGACAAAACAAAAAACCAAAAAAAAAAAAGGACAAAACTTCAAGTACGGAAATCGGTTCTCAAAGACACCGAGAAACCCCCTGAACTAATCTGTAATACCGTCATCTTCCTTCTGACATTGTTAGGGGAGAGGCGACACCGGTGTCTATCTTTTAGTGAAGCAAAAATTATAGTCACAACTATAAAATCAAAGATCTACAAAAATTTTAAGAAAAGTTAATAGAGAACCGAAATAGAAAAAGGAAATTCATAATACATGGAATAATTACAAATAATAAGTAAAACTTAAAAGAAAATAGTAGAGATGTGTCTAAACAAAATATCAGACACACACTATTAAAATAATAGACTGTAAGAACTCATAGACTCAGGCACCAAATAAAAACGACACTGAGAGTTAGAACCTCCGAATAAGACACCGTACAAAACATCAAATCTAATATTTGAGTTCAAACCCCTTCAAAATGGACCCTCTTAGGAGACGTTCGGACCACCTTTTACACTGGACGACTCTCCAAAACAAGAACGTAGAGATCCGTGGAGTTAGATCTTAAAAAATTCCAATTAAAGAACCCATCCGTTAAGGATCTTATTTAACATATTTAAGAATGAATTTTTATTCCACTCCTCTCCGACCAGTAGTATCAATTAACTAATTAAATAGAAAGGGATGTGTTTAGAATTATGAATCGTCTGTCCAAGGGTCAACTAAGGGACACGATCACCAGTCTAAACAGGAGATAACTGGTATATCGGGAAACTTCCGAGACTGAAATACACCCCTTCCTAACCCACGACACAAGATTAAGAGTAAGGAGTGAAGTTCTTCCGGGGTTTGGACAAAGGACGTGACTGTACTGGTTAGAGTATTTCTGTCTCTAGTCACTTGAAGGTGACTCCGTGGTTTTGAACTCAAAAGTCGAAGGAAAAATGAAAACCGGAAACTTTGAAAGGACATAAACTCCCACCCACATCCCTCTTAAGTGAGTGTGTAGAGCCTCCTACAAATAAAATGGAAAGTAACTTAAAGATCTGTAAAACATCATTTTCCGAAGAAACCTCCGATAAAGAAGACGGTATAATAATTATAGGCTTTCTATTTAGACTAAATAAAGTGGATGGAAAAGTTACGACAAAGAGAGTGTGACTCCTTTTATGGTAAACCATCTACCATTTAACACGGTCTATAAACAACTTATTTATTAACAACTTAATTCCTTATTTCGAGTTATCATAAATACGTAAAATTTCCTTTTCAGGGATTCTATCAAAGAAGTAGGGGTCCGTCGTAACCATTCCCACTCTTAAATCCGGGGCAAGATCCTGTTACTCTCCTTTACCGTAAATCCCCACTCAACAATGGGAGGACTAACAGATATATTAGATGGATCCCTAGAATAAGATGCTATCAGCATATTCCTTTTTACGAATGTACAAGTTCTTTATACTTTTAACGAAAACCTGTAGTAGAGTGAGATGAATAACGAACTTTTCTTACTTAGTGTAAGATCCGTCCTAATGAAAGGGATCTAAAATAAATGAATAAATAAAATTCCTGGTGGAAGAGGTACTAGAGTGTAAAGAATCGTCAAAAGAGTGTTTAATTTTACGTATGGATCCCTGTTCAAAGAAAGTAGTACTTATTTGTACTCACATTTAGATAAGGTATATGAAAATTTCATTATTTTTAAGAGGTGGGAGAGGAGAGGGGATTAGGTAACAAATTCTAAGGTAAATCTGTTTCTAAGAGAATGAGGGGATATGAGGAGTCTATAAGTACATTTCTGAATAAGAACCAAGGGAATTTAAGACTTCTCTTAAATAAAACGATTAAATCGGTGGTAGTCTTCATTAGGGTTGGTGTTTCAACTTGACTCATTCAACATCTACTCTTTTCTTAACCTACAGTCAAGGTTATTACACATGATGGGGTCGAGACGACCCGACAAAGATCTGGTCTCCATCTCTTCTCTAGTAGACAACAAAGATCTTGTAGTAGATTATGAGATCCCAATATGTTTAGAAGGGTCAAACGAAATACCTCTCTTTCTGGTGAGTATGAAGGACAATTTGTTCCATTTTTACAGTAATAACGACGATCTACGATTATAGTATATTATTAGTGACATATGGAAATTTTATAAAATTTTATGTCAGAATGTAAACTTATGTTAAGACTTTAAAAAAAGAACTCATGATAACGATTCTTTTAAAATTGGTAGAGGGATAAAATCCCATTATTCCGTTCTGATAATACTTTTTATAAAAATTTTAATAGCTGTACAATTAAGTTGGACTCATTAGTTCGTAATCTATCCTTAAACTACTTTTCAGAACTTATTTAGTATTAGGTACAGTACAAACTTAACTATGTCTTATAAAAACTTGGGAGAAATCAACACCTCAGTCAGAGGGGGACTGTCTTATTTATCTGAAGAATACTGACCTTTAGAATATAAAAGACATTCTGAGAGTTCTGGTAACATAAAATTTATATTTATGGAACAATCTCCATATTGATTATCGGTGAAAGATCTTCTCGACAAAATATACACTAAGATGTCTACTAGACATAGACCGAACGTATATTTAGTCTTTAGGAGACCGTCAGGTGTACAGGTGACCTGTTATGCAGTACCTTTTATGCAAAAGTGACTGGGTAACCTGTCTTATGAAGAACTCGAAAAATTTTTAAAAAATAAATAAAAATTAACCTCCTATTAACGATATGTTATAATACAACCAAAGACGGCGTGTTGTTGTCAAAGGTCCCTTCTTTACCTCCACGTCTGTATCCCTTGTCTGAACACCTGTGCCGTCCCCTTCCTCTCCCACCCCGTTTCACCCTTTCATCGTGACTGCATATATATGGTCGAGGAACTCAAATTCGTTCCTCGACCGGATGATCGCTCTGACGACCTCACTCTGAACGTTTACTTAAAACTCAGGTCCAAGAGACAGAATATTCGGAAAGATACTAGAACTCGTTTAGTGATTTAGAGAAACTTTGAATGGATTTTTTTTTTTGCTATTAGTATAGATATAGCTTCCCACCAAGTTTCCTGATTTAGGTTGGTACGTACACTTTCACGAACATTTCATTCTTCACTTTACATGCACAGGACACATCGGGGGGTCTTCGGAGACCCGTTCCCGTACAGACAGAATCAGTGACGAGACAAAGGTCATACATCGTGTCACCAACTGAGTGGCCTCTACGAGTCGTGTCTGACTACCTTACTTATTATTAACAAGAAGGGACTTCTACTAAGTCACAGAACGAATGTAGTGTCAAGTTTTGACACTGTAAAGAAAACAAAAGGGTACTTATTTTACTCTTCAACCCTTATTTAATACACGTAGCAAGGAAGGTTGACACCGTAAGACACTAAGGCATTTAAAATCCTCCTAAACATGACGAGACGACTTTAGGACATAGGTATACTGTCTCGTTGTATTAAAAGTCTTTGACAAATTAAGATACAGATGTCATAAGTTTGGTCTCCCTAGTAGAACTGGGTTAGTCAGTCGAGTCTTTTTGTAATTATTTACTTTTAGTGGTCATTTACTACCCAATTATCGGCCTTCTGTATAAGTCTAACTAAACAGACATATCTGTCAGATGACTCATTAAGAATGAGCCCAATGATTTGTGACATCTCCTCTTTTTAAAGAGTAGACACTTAGTGCTCAGATTATTTTAGAGATTCCCGACCACATTTATGAAATCTTTTGTGCTCACGAATAATAAAGTACTCTCAACAACTCTTCTATTCCGTAACAAATATCAATGCCGTTATATATTCTTTTAATTTAGAGATGCGGAAAGAAGAAGATCGACAGGAGAATCCGACCCTTATAAACGGAACTAATTCGTGTTAAGTTGTTACTGCTGAATCCTCAAGTTCCGGAAAGTACTTCAGAAGTAATGACAACCTCTTTTTACCAGTTCCCCGTCTACGGTTTCAAATACACCCACCCATCTGGAAACCCCTGATGTTAAGTTTAAAGAAAAAGACATAAAGGACTATAACCAAACCGACCACACGTCGGAGGTGGACATTGTACTTCGGGGATTTGTAAATGTCTACCCAAACGGTTTGAGGGGTCGGAGACGGGTTCATTGGTCATACTCGTTCGGTCGGTCACCTATGACCTACGTAGAAGTAGTGACTTCGTAAACTTAACTCAAATGTCCGTCATTACACTAAGGAGAGTACGTACCTTGAATCCTTTCGGATGCTACGATAATTCTATCCTAACACAGACCCCTTTAGGTCTCGGACACTAACTTAATGTCCCCGAAAGTGTCCCAATCAGTCATGAGCCTTTAATGTTTTAGTTCAACTCAGGTTTTTATCAGATTTACCATCTAACTAGCACAACTAGTCTAAAATGGGTACGACATAATAGATTTTGACCTAGTATCGTACCTCCTTGTCTGCTTCTCAAGAAAACAAGTGGGTTCACCAAGAGTAGACGAGAAATGAAGAAACACATCGCATATACATTTAGGTCAAACTGGGTACTTTTTAACAGTTCATTTTCTTTTGTCCGAAAGGTACAGGAAGGAAATCGGTTAACAGTAGGGTGGGTTCAAGAGGTCAGTCGACCCTAGTACGAAGTACAACAGATATTGGTCAAAGAAAGAAGAAGGGGAGACGGGGTGGAGTGCAGGTTGTGTACAACCGGGAAGGGTGGAAGTGACCGTTTACAACCTGTCGAAAGACTTACGTAAGCGAAGTGATTTTATAGTGGGGAGTTCCGATCCCATGAACATTATTCCTGTGGACACACAAAATATTATCCAAGACACACAAACACACACATGTTATTTGTTTGACGTCGACTATGGGTGGGACCAGAAGGTGACTTTAAAAAGTGATAGAGAACCGAACTTTGAGTCTGAAGGAAGTAGAACGGTACGGGGGACAACCTGTAATGGGGGGTGACAGGACTCTTCGAGTTTTGACGAGTCGACACAATCCGTCTCTATCTTGTAAGAGTGAGGAGGTGGAAGGTCCAGTATAAAATCCCGAAAAATAAGGACACAACACTTTGACTCCTCAAGGATTCTTTTTAAGACAAAGGACGAAGATTTTGGTGTAATAACAAAGGGGAACGACTGGAAAGTAGGACGGAAACTAAGGACAGCCGTCTTTGGGTCCTCGGGGCACGAAAGGGTGGGAGGGTCCTGTGTTGTCACATCCAGATACACTGGGTGTTCAGGGTCGGACCGAGTAAGACAGAGACACAACCCTTCAAGACACTGATATGGGAAAGGGTTTAGAGGGAAGGGTCGACCAGACAACATAATTGTGACCCGTAATTAGGGTAATTCGATTCTGAGGGTTCCTCTACAAGATGGACTGTTACCGTCCTCATACACACTGAAGTAAAATTATTCTCCTGAATTGTACGAGCTAGGAACCAAGAGTTGACCTTTGAAAGTGACAGTGGAGGGTGAGGGGGTGGGGGCTCCCGTAGGCTGTCACAAATCTCTGGGACGGTCAACAGTGTCCCCCTCGTCCCCTCAACGAGGACCGTAGGTCTCTATTCTTTGATCCCAACGAAGATTTCTAGGATGTTACATGTCCTGTCAGGAGAACATGTTTCCGAATCTATTTTCCCCTTAAAGCAACTGTCACAGACCCGTTTTTTATAAACCCCCTTTACGGGAAACTTTTTGTGTGTGTCTGTGTACAAAACACAACGGTGGAGAAGAAGTCTAGTAAGTTCACACCCTCAAAGATCTTCCTCACTACTTTGAGATCTCCCTGGTCCGCTTCGGGTTGATCCCCCGACTAGTGGAGCCCCACGAACTTCATGTGAGTCATGGAACGAACGACGACGACGATTCAGTGAAGCCAGCACAGGTTGAGACACGCTGAGGTATCTGCCGTCGGGTGGTCCGAGGGGGCAGGGACCCTAAGAGGTCCGTTCTTATGACCTCACCCAACGGTAACACGAACCCAGTGGGGTTTTGTATCAAGTAGTCCCTTCTCTTTTACGCCCCTCCCCGTCTAAAGGGAACGACACCCTCTCAAATAAAGGTAAAAGACTCCAAAACGACGAACATAGAATTCACCGTGTATGTTAGACCTACGTCCCTAAAGTCACTTCAGCAATCTCTAGAATATACAAAAATTAATTCGACTCCCTTTTTTTTGTTGTTGGACAATCGGTTCTCGTTCGTGACTATGTCTTTTGTTATTGTCTCTCTTCAACTACCCCGCTCCAGCTCGAGGACACGGTGGTTTTGTACGACCATGACTCTCCACCACTCGTGAATCTACTGTTGGGGTCCTCTTGTGTCCACTTGTAGACCTTATTAAAGGATTAGATCTTATACTGAATGGACACTTGAGTGTTCGATCAATAGTATCATTCCATACGGAAGGGACTTTTAGAAATGTCAAACTTTCTGTGGACAATTAGTTCAACAATTCACACTAGGGTTCTTTTCTATTCCCTTATTAAAGGTATTGAAGAAAAGTGGTCTCCCAAACCGTTCTGATAGTACTCAAATCTTATTGTTTCAGTTGTGGCTTTTAATCGAAATTATACAAAACTAAAGTGTCTTTTCATCTGAACATTTATTGTTATCAAGAAACATTGTCAGACGGACTGTGAAAATAATCGAAAACCTGCACCCTCCAAACCAATTTGTTCTTAGATACACTTATAGTCCCCTTTTTTTTTTTGATCTAGACCTTGTTACTACTAAATCTTTTTATTACTAGTACAACCCGAAACGTTCGGTGGACAGTGGAACGACTAGGGGTCTTTTTACATTTCTTGTAAGAGTGCCTACTCACTTTCAAAAGAGACGGATCCATTCCTCCTCCAATCTTAGTCGTGCGGAATCAACAGTCGAATGTGGTCGCCTGGCGAAACGTCTTCCAGTCACGTCTGGACTGTCCTCGCTAAATGGCCGAAACCTTGACCCTCCAGATAAACAACTGTCACGTTGAGAACGAGAATTCTATTCCTTTGAGTCCAACTTCATGTCATTTATCTGTTTTCTTACCAAGACCAGGTAACCTATGGAGAGACTCGGAAATAAAACTCTCACCCGTTCTCCCCTCTACTTACAAGAAATCGACTCGCTCTGTAGTCGGGACCCGGTCGGAAATTATTTACTCTTCATTATTGTTATAGGACCGGACTTTTATGGTAGTTCGGGTTCGTGCACATGTCAGTGCAACCGACAGGGTCTCTCTCTCTCCGGACGACATCCAGAACATCTCAGTTACATTCTAAGAAATTATTCAATTATTCCGACACTTTACGGCTACACTTCAATCTAAAAAGACTGAAATTTCGACGGAAGAAACTTTTTCTTTATACTATGGACTACAAAAGTTCGAAACATTACTGAGGATATTTTTCCGTTCACCAACACTGTTAACTTTTGTAGGGAACTTTAAGTGTAACCGTCGACCCTCGTCTCGACCTGTGGTCCATACCTGTCGACTCGTTACCGGACTCCGAGTCCCGGAGGTCTACGGACCTTCAGTCACGACCCTCCCCTGTCCCGGCGTCGTCGTCGTCCTCCGACCCCCGATGGGTGGTCTCGACGTTTTCGGTGTGAGGTGGCAACGGTCTGAGTCGACCAGAGAACCGTCATCAATGGACCGAGAAAGGGAGAGTAAAGAGGAGGGTACTCGTCCGGTACACGTCTAATTTAACGGTAAAAACCACCTAGAAGACCCTACGACACAGGTTAGATCACTGTTGGTGACATTCCGTCTCGTCTATCCGTCACAAGATGTCGAGCCCAGCGAACATGGAGGGGAGGGTGGGACTTCGTCGCCACCAGGTCATTGTCCGGTCCTAGGGGTAGGAACTCCCCGTGTCTCGGTCTCGGTTCACACTAGTACCGAGGTCCCCGCGAACACGAACTCAAATTCGGTAAATTCCCCTATTTGAACAGAGAGGAAAAAAAAAGAAAAATTATAAATAACTAAATCGGTGAGACCCAGTATCCAACACCGTGCACCCTAGGAACAAAGCCGGACGCCCTAGAAACAAAGCCGTGCGCCCTAGAAATCGACACCGGACACTTGAGAAGTCAGCATTGTACATCCTAGGTCCAGGGACTGGTCTCAAGCTTGGACCCCGGGGACGTGACCCTTGTGTCTCAGAATCGGCGACCCGGTGTCCCTTCAGGGACTGACCAGAGAATTCCGTTCCACAATTACGAAAGTCTCACTGACAGGTCCTGTGACATTGATCTTACGTGGAACTGTTTCCCACAAGTGTCTTATGTTTCTAGTCAACCGTGGTGTTTCGTTTACTTTTCTGTACTAGAACCCGAATCTCTTGAAGGTAAAGATTATGCTAAAAAATTAACTCCTCTTTAAGTATTCCCCTAAACCGGACTTACCTCAGAGCAAAATAAAACCCATTAGACACGGTATGTAAGCGAATTTTCGGACCTATTAGTTCTCAAATCATAGAAAATCTCAATACTTTGTGACTAGGAAATGGTTCACGATCTTTTTTACTCAAACTTTAATTGAAGCGGAAAATTTTTTTAAACCTCTTAAAGGGGGTTTCTTACCTCTAAAGGAAAAAGTATTCATTTTCGACCATTTTTATAAAGTGAGAGAATAAAACGGGAGGTGTCACCGAATTAGATGACGACGAACTCTTCCGACGGTATCAGAGAGAATGTTTAATCCTTTTAAATACATCGTTCTCCGTTAACTACTCGTTCCCTTGTACCTGTACGGAACAGGGGAACAAGGAATAGTACTTCCTATGTAAAGTCGGATTTTTCTTTCAGTCTAGATTTGTACGGTACCTATTTGTTTGTTACTTGTAGGGGAGTTCAACAGTTTTAACGAATCTTAGATGGTTCAATCAAGTCTCTGTTTGAGTAAAGTAACTTCTCTCTTTCACGGATTGAAAGAACTTCTGAAGCTCACACAAAGACAAACATCCTCGTAGTCGCATTACTGACCATAAAGAGATCTAGGGAAGTGTAGAAACCAGAGTCAAAAAGGTCTATGTTCGACTCCCCTTGACTTTACGGGAGGTTTTAGGAAAGGTACAGATTGATATAGGTGTCTAAATACTGAAGTGTTAAATAGGTCGTCCTTCTCTCCACGACTACCAAGTCCGTAGTCACATTGGTTCTGACTCAGGGTGACGAACCGAAGAGCGCTCTGGGGGTCCGGGTGTGACCTGGGTCTCGTCGGTGGTGCTGTGAGGTGAGGAAGGGCGATTTGGGTGTCTTATTTTCCGTCCTTATCGGTGAAACCTTTTTAATCTACCATTCCGTAGACGAATATTACACCCTCTGGGTCCAAGTTAGGGACCCAACCCTTCTAGGAGACGTCTTCCTTTACCGTTGGGTAAGGTCATGAGATCGGACCTTTTAGGGTACCTGTCTCCTCACACCATCCGATGTCAGATACCCCAGTGTTTCACAGTCTGTATTGACTCGCTGAAGTGAGAAAAAATCTTAAACCGTCACTCCCGTTTCTCTACTTAGGACAGTGAAAACTCTTCCCACTAACGTCGGTACTTTAATTTTCTGCGAATGAGGAACCTTCCTTTCAATACTGATGATCTGTCGTATAATTTTTCGTCTCTGTAATGAAACAGTTGTGTCCAGGTAGATCAGTTCCGATACCAAAAAGGTCATCAGTACATACCTACACTCTCAACCTGATATTTTTTCGACTCACGGCTTCTTAACTACGAAAACTTGACACCACAACCTCTTCTGAGAACTCTTAGGGAACCTGACGTTCCTCTAGGTTGGTCAGGTAAGATTTCCTCTAGTCAGGACCCACAAGGAACCTTCCTGACTATAACTTCGACTTTGAGGTCATGAAACCGGGGGAGTACGTTTCTCGACTGAATAAACTTTTCTGGGACTACGACCCTTTCTAACTCCCGTCCTCCTCTTCCCCTGTTGTCTCCTACTCTACCAACCTACCGTAGTGACTGAGTTACCTGTACTCAAACCCATCTGAGACCCTCAACCACTACCTGTCCCTCCGGACCGCACGACACCAAGTACCCCAACGTTTCTCAACCTGTACTGATTCGCTGACTTGACTTTGACTTCCCCGTTTATAGTAATACTGTTTTGTGAGGTATTTCAACTATAGATATTCAGAACCAGATTTACAGGACAGATTTCGTTCCTAGCTCTTGCACTTTCGGTTTTATAGGTTCCTACTCGTCGTAGTCCCTAAACTGTGTTCTACGGATTTCCCTTAGTAGGATAATCAATCGCATCGACACACTTCTCTAGTGTAAATCTAGATCTTGGATTGGCCTGTCCCGTCTTCCTCATGGAAGTACGTAAAGTGGAAAGAAAGTAGACTATGTAATTCATCCCGTCCGTCGGAGAGGTAAAGGGGACCTACAGTTAAAACCCAAATCCCGTCTTCGGCCGGTGTTAAACGAATAACTACAAAGGTATTAATGTCGACCCCAGGGAATTGATAATCAGAGGTTCAATGTTAAACAAACGTTATATTATGTAATCTCAATGGTTGAAGTATTCGTTTCAATGTACAGTAAACGAAATCCAATCCCATAGAACAGCAGCATTTCGTAGTTTATTGTGTTAATTTGTACTGTCCAGAAATTGCCACACGAACTTCCCTCTACTCATGATCGACTACGAGGGAACACATACACCGGTTGAAAATCCGTAGACGAATACCATCTCCGACAGACCCGCACTGAAACGAAACCTTTGGAGAGACAGTCGTAAAACCAAGGGACCAGAACAGTAAAGTTTTCACAAGTAAGAGTTTCGGTAAAATCAATGTTTTAAGGTACCCGGTGTCCGTAGTGTGGTTCATTCTTAAAATAAGGGGTGAAAGGGGGAATAGACATGTCTGTGCAAAAGATTGGAAGGTGAGAGATTCGATGAAAAGAGGTAGAAGTGGGTCATCAATGTCTTATGACGGTCTAGTAGTCAGAGGAAAAATTAAGAGAAGTTTAGAGTAAGGGATTTTCTAAGAAATATAACTCGCCTGTCATTACGTTTCGTCAGTGAAAGACTCCGAAAACGATAACGTGTCTAAGGTTTGACATGGTTGCCTATTGTCTGGGTGGAACAGTGTAGTCTAAAATTATACCGTTGTTTACGGAACTTTATGTACGTAAACTTTGGACTTCAAATAACTTTCGGTAAAAAGAGGTTGATTAACGGCTAATGGGGTCTCCATCGTCCGACACTTTTAGTGAAGTAGTCCGTTTTCGGAACGAACCAGAAAAGTTCTTAATTTCAATTTAGTCACCCCTAACTAGGACGAAAGAAATGACATGGGAGGTCTCTCTTCATATCTTAAAGAATTGACACTTGTAAACAACTTTTTGTGTCTCCTTCGAGTAAACTCTGTGAAAAAGAGAGACCAGTAGACGAGCGTTTTCTCCTTTACAACTCCCCCCACCTTTGTCACTGGACCGGGGAGACGAGGAGATTGTTGGACAACACTGGTCCTTCTCTGTACAGGGTCCTACGGTCTTCAGTCTCTTTTATCCCGTCTGAATCACACGTCGCACACCGGGGTCCCTCGCCCTTCCCCGAAGACACGGAGTCCTTCATAGAGGGTCTCTCTTGGGTTTCCGGGTCGCAGGAACGTCTAGGTTACCTCAGGAACGCCCTCCCTTCTACCTACCGTCGGAGGCGACCCCAGTACAGCCTCGGCGGGTCAGCCCCGAGAAGCCCCGGAACGTGCACACGTGCAGGTCCCGGAGGTGCGTCAGGACCGTCGCGTGCCGTGTCGTGGTCACCTTGAATGTGAGTGTGAACCAGAAGGCCCATTACACCCTCCACAGCATCGGAGACGGTGTCGTGTACTGAAGCGTCGACAGGTACGGGGCCCTCCAGTCCAACGTGTGTGCCGGGCGACATGGGTCCCTCGGACCTTCTGTCCAGTCCCGTACAATGACTTAACCGTACCCACCTTATGTCGTACGAAGACTTCCTTCCCAAGGCTCTAGTAGGAGGTCCTGACCCGGGACTACGGTGGAGTGGTATCGGGTCCCGACCTGGTGTGTCGTGCACAGTCGGAGCCGCCGTCACCGTCACTCCCGGTGTAGGTCCTTCCTGACTGTACTTCGGGACCCCGACAGGACTCGCAGGACTGAGGTCGTGAGGGTGACATTCGACCTACTTGAAAAGACGGATGGGAATGGGTCGGAACCTGACTACCCAGTGACTTACCGGTTCCGGTCCAGTCTTACTTTCTTCCTGGACAGGACTAGGAGGGAGAGGACTGGAATTTGACGTGATTCCTTCGTAACCGGTTTCAATAGAACCTTAGACAGTCCCATACCTGGAGAACGTTCCCTCCTCTAAGACGGAGGGACCTGGACTAATATGACCGAATATCCTTTCTAATCTCTCGAGACGAACGACTTCCCCTACACACCCGTGGTAAACACATTCCGGAACTCCTCCCTCGGTACGAGTCGGACCAAATAAAAGACACGAAACCAGATCACCCGGTAACTCTACACACGCTCTGTGGACTAACTTCTGTCCTAAGATCCAGAAACTATTTGTTTTGACCATATTTTTAGGACAATCTTTACTGATCACCTGTAACAGAATCAATAAATCCTACTACGAACGATGTACCGTCAAGTATAAATACATAAACAAAGAGGTTCTTAGAGTTTCTATCCTTCGGAGAATTAACAAGAAAAGGACCCCTTCGTGAGTCTTAAGAAAATGTTCTCACAATAGTCTGTCGTCTTGGTTCACACCACCTGTAAAAATCTCGGACGAGTCGAATATCACTAGGAAGCACGTGTCTCGTCCCGCGGACCGTCGTTATCACTTGTTACACTGAGAAGAGACAATCGTCGTCCACTAACCCGGTCCCCACCCGTGACTGAACTTGACCCGGTGAGTCCATCTAAAGGGACTCCTAAACACGAAGACTACCTCTGTCATGTTGAGGTCGTATTTGAGTCATCGACAATCGTCGACACATGGTACTACGCCAGACACCTACTCTTCTGCGGTGTCTCTGTTCTGCTCTGTCTACAGGTCTCTGTACCTCCTGCTCTGTACCCTACTCCTACGACGGGTCTACGACCTGACAAAAGACCTGTAAAGAGAGACTCCAGACCGACGTAAGGTCGGAAACCTAAGGATCTGTGGGACATAGGAACATTATTTAAAGGGGAAAATCGAATTCGGTGAGTTCAAAGATAATGAACACTGACTGTTAGGATTTATTAGATGTTTGGATCTCTTCGATTCGAGAAATGACTTTTTGATTTTTTTTTTGTTTTTGGTTTTTTTGAAAATAGTCCTACTTTTTCTGTCACTGAAGTAAAAGACAAGGAGGTAATAAATTGATCCTTAAAGAGGGAGAAATATTGAGGAGGTCACGGAGCACTGAGACAAATAGTGTAAGGCGGGACACAAGGTTAATAGATGTATTTACAGTACAACGGGACGGACAGTTCTTACTGGTCTCTTCGTCGGTCCAAGTTCGTCCCGTACCCCAGTTCTTCTTCTCATCCTCCCCGTCTTGAACGAGACGCACTAGTCCGGCGACTGGCGTCCTTCTGTCCGTCCCCTTAAAGTATTCCTGTCCTTCCTACCGTTTCCCGACCCCAGTCCCACCGCCCACCCAGTCGGTCCCTACCGAGTCTCGGATGTAGTACGACTTCTTCGTTTCCCAATCTTCTCTGTCGTCGGTCTAAACCCCGTTGGTAGTCCTGTCATGAGTCTTAATGACACGTCTTTCCTGAGTGACGGTGTACGACGGAGAATTGTTGTACGGGTAAATAAATTAAGTCATTTACAAATCACTTACGTTTATACATTCTGTAACACACCGATGAACCCCAAAACCACCACCACTACTCCTTTATTTTATTAATCCTAAAAACAAGTCAAGACTAAGAGTCCTTTGAGTATTATGTTCCTTCTCTATTTATACATTTCTCCATAAAGGTGATGAAGTTCTATTGACGAGGTAAACGACTTCTGAAAGATATCGGTTTCCGTCCCGAAACACTTTTATCGTGGTATTTCGATTTCTGTTATCTCACTCCAATAAATCCCGAACCTGTCTAGTCCCAAGTTTAGGATCGAAATGGTACATACTGACACACTGGAACCCATTTAATTCATTCTATTTAATGATTAGAGTAATTCGAAGTCAAAGGAGGGTACGTTTTAACCTTATTTTTGTCAAGGAAGGAGTCCCCGACACCACTCCTACCTTACTCTAATACGGACCTCCACGGACCGTATTCTTCACGAGTTATTTACAATTGGTAAGCAAGTGAACCCGAGTCTACCATTTCTTTAAGGGACGTTACGTCCTCTGAACCCAAGTTAGGGACCTAACCCTTCTAGGGGACCTTTTCCCTTACGGATGGGTAAGATCATAAGAACGGGTCTCTTAGGTTCCTCTTCGGACCGTCCGATGTCAGGTACCCCAGTGTTTCTCATTCTGTGTCGACTCACTGATTGTGAAATGAAGTAAGTAAGTGAATTGTTCATAAATTGTTTTCACGGATGATACACGATCCGGATCAAGACCCTCGAACTCGACACAGTTACTTGTTTTGTTTCTAGGACGGACGAAACTCCTCAAATACAAGATCCCTCTCACGTACTTTGTATAATAGTATTACTATAAATAATTATAATTATCATCGCTTGTCCTAGTCTTTTCCTCGACAATTACCAAAACATCTCCTCCACCGTAATCTATATTCTGTACTTCCTACGTATCTTCTAACTTCCCGCTTACCCCACTGCCCGGAAAGACCGTCCTCTCTTGGAGGGTCACCTTTGAACCTCCAGTTCATGTGTCCTCCGACACATCTAAGTCGCACCGGCCCGTCTCCGACGCACAGTCCGTTGTGCGTGCCTTTCCCTCCGACCTCGTTGTCCAGTGTCTCAGAAGGACGAAACGATGTTAATCCTGAAATAAGGTACCACCCGCCACTCGGTCAGGTCTAAAAATAAGTCTCTTTTTATACAGTTTTACTATTTAGACCTTCTCACCGAACCCCGTCCCACCATAGAACTCAGGAAACCTAATCAGGTCCGTTCTCTATTACTCTCCTCCGTCTTCTGTTTACGTACTCCACAATTTCTCCTTCCTAGTGATCCAAACCACTGAGTGACCTAATTTCCTACTCAACATCCCCCACTATTGCACAGTCCATCCTTTTCTGACCTTTGCCAAGTAAGCCAAGTTGTTATTCCCTCCATTGATCACGGGAAATTACCCTCGACGGAGTCACCCTGTTGTACCCACCTGCGTCACCTGACTTCGTACTCGTCCTCCTCTCCGGTCCACCACTGCCTCTTCGAACTACTACTTCGCTTACCTTCTCGTGTCCACTTTCCTCACTACACCGGCCCTGAAGGGGCCCCGTGGTCGCCGACTCCGAGACACGAGGGAACGTCCCCCGGACCCTTGATCTAAGGTGTACGACGTTGATTCTCGAACACACGGTGTCGATTTCTCGGGTGCACCGTGTCGATTCTGCGTCACGTCGGTTTCTCGTGTAAATCTTTTTCTTTTTGTGATTACTTTTTCTTCTCTACTCCGACCTCTACCTTGAAGTTCCGCTGAAGGCCGGTAATTCAACTGACCCTCAAACAACACAACGTCCTATCTAGACTACGTGACGCACATCCACAAGCAATATATTTCATGTTTTTGCCCCTTTTGATACGATAATCTCCAGTCCCATCACGACAGAAAACCACCCATCGTCACTTTTCTCCGTGTCTCCTCTGAAGGTCTTATGATAAGAGAAGTTCAAGGACTAGACCCGCGTACAATAATTATGGGCCTCCACGAAGAAGCTCTTAAGTGACTCGACATGTACACCCTATGTACGTGAAACACCATACTCTTTTTCTTCTCTTCCCCCTTCTCCTCCGTCTCCTTCGTCGTCGACTGTGTACACGTTTCTGCACCTTTACACACTCCTCGTCTCTTCACAAGTGAAACGACTCTTCCATCACGATTTGTCCCGTCACCGACCTCTACTCGACCAGTCCACCCGTCTTCGACGGACCCTTTCTGGAACACAGAGTCCGAGTCCCCAAATGTACAATCGGTTCCCGTCCCCCCACGAGGGATTTTCCCACTGCACTGGACTAAACGCAAAGTCTTCTTAGTGACCCCACTGACCTAACGTCCCCCGGTCCCACTTCCGGTCGTCTGTTCAATCTTTGGTTACTTTGAGACCCGTCCTGTGCTGCACCGAACCTGTCTCTGTCACCACCACGCTTACCCTCTCCGATTGTCTGAGCTCTCTGCGACTCCTCCTCGTAGAATCCTGCACACCCGACTGACCTGGTTGTCCACTCTCCGACGCTGACTCGTCACGAAGGCCCGGAGACTGTCGTCACGAACCCCAAATGTACCCCTGTAAGAGCCTCCACCCTTGTGGACCCTACCCGTCCGAAACTCCTTTCTATTGAGCGAATCAAACGTCGTACAGTTCAACCGACACTTACACCCGGTAGGTCCATCCTTACCAGTGACTTTTAGGAGAAACCCTGAGTCCTCTCTCCAGTCCTACCTCTGTGCCTAATCCTGTAGAAAACGCCTTACCGTTGACTTCGGGTCCCACACTTACTCTGGGGATCGTCCACACTTTTCACAAGAGTGGACGGTAGGTGTCCTCTGAGTCTTAAAAATGGAAAAAACACAAAACAAGTATTCGGGACGTGTGACTATTTGTAAGGAGTGAAGACGACTATACGACAATAGTCTTATATTTGGGTAATTTTACGTCAAGCTTAAGAAATGGGTGAAACCCCAGCACCCCGTGTCCCCGGTCCTGTCCCTCTGTTTTACAGAGGAAGGACTTAGTCCGACACCCGGAAAATGACTGTAGTGTGCGCCGTCAGCAGGAGACCACCGAACACTCGCGTTCCTCCAGATACGACCGCAAGATCGAGTCGGAACTCATTACCGGGACCACCCAAAACAGGGGGGTTTACGTCGCTGACCAGATCTGGGGTAGACCTGTCTACCGATGAGTCACTTCCTTAGAGGTGTAGCAGGTTTGAGACTCTCCTCGTCTGTCTCGTTACCGGTGACCGTTCTCGAATTGAGCCTCCACCAAAGTCTTTTTCTCCGTCTCTGCGACCGTGACTCAACAGAGTCGTCAAGTCACAAGTCGATGTCTTACGACCTCGTGACTCTGAGACTTGTCTCCCCACTCTCAGCGACTTCACTCTCGCGACACTCCAACGTCGGACGTCACCGGTGTCGGGAAGACCCCCTACTCGTCGTGGTCCTGCCCGGCCGACTCTCCTTCCGCCTCCGACGGATCGTTGTCTGATGGTTGGCCGAGACGAAACCCGAAGCCTAGAGTAATCTAGACTTCTGTCTGATATCCCTCCTTCCCTTCAAGACTGTGAACGACATTAAACCCGTCTTCTATACTGACCTCCTGTAGTGGTTGAGTTACCTGTATTCAGACTCGTTTGAAGTCCTTTATCACTTCGTATCCCTTCGGACCTTGCGACGTCAGGCACGCACCCCGACGGTTCGGTCTGCACTGACTCCCTGGCTCGGTGCCTCTTTCGTTCTCTCAAGGTCTTTTTGCAGATAAAGACGAAGGAACTGATACGGTTTCGGAAATTGACACACCTAGTGTTATTTGACACCTTTTAAGACTCTCTCTAGCGTTATGGTCTGGTGGACTGGACGGAGTCGTTATGGAAAGGACTGGACACTCCTTCGTTGTCAATCTTGACCTGTACCTTGTTGTCTGACCAAGGTTTATCCTTTTCCTCATGCAGTTCCGACATATAACGGTGGGACAAATAAATTGAAGATACGTCTCATGTAGTACTCTTTGCTACCTGACCTTCTTTGTATTCGACCTTAGTTCCAACGGTCCTCTTTATAGTTATTGGAGTCTATACGTCTACTGTGGTGGGAATACCGTCTTTCACTTCTCCTTGATTTTTCGGAGAACTACTTTCACTTTCTCCTCTCACTTTTACAACCGAATTTCGAGTTGTAAGTCTTTTACTTCTAGTACCGTAGGCCAGGGTAGTGAAGTACCTTTTGTCTACCCCTTTGTCACCTTTGTCACAGTCTGAAATAAAAAAACCGGAGGTTTTAGTGACGTCTACCGTTGACGTCGGTACTTTAATTTTCTGCGAATGAGGAACCTTCTTTTCAATACTAGTTGGATCTATCGGATAAGTTTTCGTCTCTGTAATGAAACGGCTGATTCCAGGCAGATCAGTTCCGATACCAAAAAGGACACCAGTACATACCTACACTCTCAACCTGACACTTCTTCCGACTCTCGGTTTCTTAACTACGAAAACTTGACACTACAACCTCTTCTGAGAACTCTCAGGGAACCTGACGTTCCTCTAGATTGGTCAGGTAAGACTTCCTCTAGTCGGGACCCTAAAGAAACCTTCCTTACTACGATTTCGACTTTGAGGTCATGAAACCGGTGGAGTACACTTCTCAACTGAGTAACCTTTTCTGAAACTACGACCCTCCCTAACCCCTGTCCTCCTCTTCCCCTGCTGTCTCCTACTCTACCGACCTACCGTAGTGACTGAGCTACCTGCACTTAGACTCACTTGAGGCCCTCTACCACTACTTGTCCCTCCGGACCGCACGACGCTAAGTACCCCAGCGTTTCTCAGCCTGTACTGACTCGTTGACTTAACTTGACTTGACTTGACTTGTTGTCTCGATAAAGTAGTTTTGGGACTTCTGTCGTAAACGGTCTCACGTCTTTGATATATTTTGAACAACCATAACAAAAGGACCTAGTTTTAATCTTATTCCTGAATCATAATAACTGTCGTCATCCGGAGACAACAGAAGCCTTGGAGGGTAATGAGAAAGTTCTGTCTTTTGTTGTGGTAGTGGTAGTAGAAATTTTTCTTAGTTCTGATACGTAAACACGTACACACACCCCCCCTCTCTCACTCGAGTACACATACTTTTCCTCAGTGACTCAATATACTAGACTGAGGAACAAATTACGACTTATAAACCCTGTATATAAAGTCTAGAAAATAAGATTTATTACATGGTTGAATAATTTATTACTCAGTGAGTAATGTACTAGACTACTGGGGACGGACCCGGTGTTTATTTTGGTCGATGTGATGGTCTAAATTCGGGTTTTCCCGGTCAAAAATGTAAAAGTTTCGGTCTATCTCGACTTCAAGTAGGTAGGACATAAAAGAGGAGAGAAAATGGGGAGAAGAAAAGAAAAAAAAAGGGGGAGATGTAAAAAAGAATAGGAGAAAGAGAAGAAAAACAAGTATTTTGACCCCGGTTATAAATTGAATATGTCCGGTCCGGGACACTATTCGGAAACGGACGTAATAGAGTAAATTATCAGTATTCGTGAATATTTCATCCATGACAATAGTAGTGACAAAACCTTAACTCGTTTCTCTTCCAGTCCCTCCAATTCACTAGTGTGCCGTTCGTCCACCGTCCCAGTCTTAAACCTCTTCCGTATAGGCTCGGGTCTCTACCTCCAGAACTGGAACACTAACCCGGAGTACAGGGTGGTCTTTTATCCTTTATCCGGGGTCTTTCGACCGAGTACACATTGTCAGACACTAGTCACGAAGATGGATAAAGGACGAGAAAGGGAAGTAATAAAATAGTTGACTTCTTGAACGTTCCAGGACTGTAGGTCGACAAAACCTCCCCTTGAAAAAGAGATCGTGTACTATACAGTAACTGTTAATTCTGTACACTTCAATACATTCTTTCATCTGTTCCGACCAATCGTACCACGAATATCGAATATGACGTGAGAAGGAAATATTATAAGGACAACTTAAGGATAGAGGAAAGACTCCTTGATCTGTCTGACTAATGAAACATTATCGTCCCATATGTAGAGATTTTGTACACACGGGAGTTCCTCCAAGATTACATGTAGAGCCTACACTGACTCTGAGACCCTCCTCGCAGAGATGTGACTTAAGAGATCAAATCTTTTCGGACATAGTAGTAGTTGACCCGAAGGGGTCACCCAGTTACCGTTTCTTAGTGGACGTCACGTCCTCTGTGTCCAAGTCAGAGCCCCAGGTCTTCTGGGGGACCTCCTCCCGTACCGTTCGGTGAGGTCATAAGAAAGGACCTCTCAGGGTATCTGTTTCCTCGGGCCGCCCGACGTGAGGTCAGTCTGCACTGACTGCTCTGACTCACGCTCCGTCGTGTGCAGTCGAACGTAGAGTGATTTTTACGTTACCGTAGTGAACTAGTGAGTGGATCGAGAAGAGTCTGAAGTAAGACTCTAAGAGACACGGTAAAGGTTTACGGTTTAACCAGTGTATAAACGTAGTATGTTACAGATGTTATCGGACACACCGACCGAGATTTTTAGGAAGTCTCCTCTTTAAAATTTTTATAAAAACTCATTACCGGATTATAGTCGGAGGGCTTAACTATACGATTTTCCTATTTGTGTATAAATCTACGAAGTCTAAACTAACGAATAAATCTTATAATAATTGTAACGAAATATCATAATAAAGAATGATGTGAAACTAAATGAGTCAAGTGACTTGTCTTCACGGTTCATCCTTTGAGAAAAGGGACTGAAGGAAACGAAATCCAAACACTTCATACGGGTCTACACACCGGACGACCCATGTCTAGGGTAACGGGTCCCACCTCGTCAGAATCCGGGTCGTCTGGGTCGGAAGATAGTAGAAATGTGATGCGACATCAGTCTGGTAGACGGACCTCAGTCACGGGCCCTCTAGGTCCGACAGACGTTGGTACTCTTCCACGTCGAAGGTCGGTCTAGCTGGAAAGAGGAGGGTGTCCACAACAGGAGTAGGACTGGGTGTGTTCTCGAGTGTTTGGACACTCCCTTTTCCTATTTCTTAACCTCGAAGATTTAACACATTGAAACCCTGGTGTATTGTGTGGAAGCCACCTTGTTCCGACTACCTTGTAATGTCTTAGTTCGTACGGTAGGGGTCTCGATTTTTAATTATTGCCTCAGTCCGAAGGGTCGCGTCTTTGTGAAGACAGAGGTGACTGTACGTAGAAGGACTGTCGTCTCCTCCTACCCCCCGAACACGATTATCGAGGGTCTGGGTGTGGAGTCCCTGGACCTCCTTCCCGCGAGAGATAGAGAGACCTACCCAGACATAGAGACCTTTAAGGACGGGAGGTCCGACTGTCTTCGGGTATACAACTGGTAATCCCGTATTTCGTTCTAAGTGAATTCGGGCAGTAGGTTATCCGACAAAGAGGAGACCGACTGAATGTACAACAGTAAGTGTTGTGTCTAAATAGCTCCCTTCTTTTCTTACAATTTCTCGTGTACAATCTCCGACGTGTAAATAGACGAACCTTCCGAAGGGGGAAGGAACGTAGTTCCTAGCATTTCGATGTCGGCCCTGTTACAAAGAGGTGAATAGAGTTCCGTAAAATAAGTCGTAAGAGTATTAGTGATCCTTTCCAAACTGACCGAGTCCTTTCTCGTAGGGTAATTTAATCGCTTAGGATAACCTCTTCCGTTACCGTGGGGTGAGGTCATGAGAACGGACCTCTTAGGGTACCTACCTCCTCGGACCACCCGACGTCAGTTACCCCAGCGTCTCAGCCTGTGCTGACTCACTGAAGTGAAAGTGAAAAGTGAAAGGACGTAACCTCTTCCTTTACCGTTGGGTGAGGTCACCAAAACGGACCTCTTAGGGTCCCTGTCCCCTCTCGGACTACACGTCGTCGTCGTCGTAGGACCTTAATTTCAACAACTCAGTGTGAGAAGTTCCAAAAGAAATAGACCGTGATTGATCGGACGACGACGACGACGATTCAGCGAAGTCAGCACAGACTGAGACACGCTGGGGTATCTGTCGTCGGGTGGTCCGACGGGGTAGGAACCCTAAGAGGTCCGTTCTTGTGACCTTACTCAACGGTAAAGGAAGAGGTCACGCACTTTCACTTCAGCGAGTCAGCACAGACTGAGAAGCACTGGGGTACCTGACTTCGGGTGGTCCGAGGAGGTAGGTACCCTAAGAGGTCCGTTCTCATGACCTCACCCCACGGTAACGGAAGAGGCTGATCGGATTCGGTACAAATAAAGGGTAGTGGGAGGTGGGCGTGGGAGTAGTTCGACTGAGGAGTGACAGGATGACTCCACTGAAAGACTACAGTGTCTGTACATCTGGTATCTCAATGGGAGTGGACGGCGTACCCTGAAAGGGGATTGAGGAAATCTGACTTTCAGAAGGGTGGGAAGTTCTAAGTCCCGGATGAAGTCGTGGAAAGGAGCTCGTGAGAGACAGGCGAGGTTCGGGTGGACCTGGCAGAAGGATTCAGGACATTACAATCGTGTAGTCCGAGATCCCGAGTATATGACAAAACTTTACAAACCACTAAAGAGTATGTAGAACAAGGGATTCCTGTCATAATCCAAAGTATAATGAGTCCACCATTTGTGTAAGAAGGACTAAATAATTCATGATTTTAGTTAAAGAATATTTAATTATAGTTGGAAGGGAACGGTTTGTCTCCGTATGAAGAGGTCCTTCCCGAGTGGGTTCCCGTGACACTACTCCTGTCTCCTCGACTCTCGGACCAAAAATAAACTTTATAGAGTGAACTATATATTTCTCTTGTATATGTTCTTTACACCGTGTAAAAATTTACTATCTTTAATTTTTACTGTCCTCTGAGACGCCGTAGTCTAAGTCCAAGACAATAACGTTTGAATCTCATTCTAATTAATTGTTGGGTAAGTAAGCTTCTAACTCAGTATCCTTGGAATCCTTAAAGATTCACTCTATGTATAGAATTCTCTGGGTCTCTTCACTTAAACAGGTTCTGATGGGTTAATCATTAGTCATCTTTATTAGTATCCGTCGTAGGTAGAGGATTAGATATTACGTCCCGAGAAATAGTATACTTTAAACGTTTAAGTATCCGTATACTTTAAACGTTTAAAATTCTAATGGTATCGTCGTGTTTTATTCAACATACCCCTTTCGAATTTTCTTCATACGTCTATGTAATAAAATTTCATGAAATTGTAAGAAAATAAACATTGTGTAATTATATCATTAATCTTTATTAGTGTGTAATTATGTTATTAATCTTTATAAAAAAAGATAAAGGTTTTTTCATTTCCTATAGATAAACTATTTAAGAAACAACAATCATCAATACAGTTTCTGAATCTTTATTCTTTTAATTTAAAAGAAAAAAAAAAATATTTTTTTTTAAAAAAATTTTTGAAGTNTAGATAAACTATTTAAGAAACAACAATCATCAATACAGTTTCTGAATCTTTATTCTTTTAATTTAAAAGAAAAAAAAAAATAATTTTTTTAAAAAAAATTTTTGAAGTGTTTAAGTTAGATTATCAGTGACAGTTTAGTCCCATGAAAAATTACATAGGATTTGCATATCATTAAGATCGTTCGAACATAAGATTTTCCTTTACGTCTAAATGTCTAGTACAGATATGATATTTTATCGTAACCGACATTTTCCATAAAACCATACAATCGTTACTTTAGACTACTTGATCGGACATTAGGGTGACTATTGTCATTTACTTTTTCCGGGGGGTTTCTCATTTTCTTGACTCATAAACTACCGTCGATTTTCATTGTATATCTCAGACGACGACGTAAATAAATTCTGGAAAATAGAGTAGGTTCCTTTACCTATGGGTCTTCGTAGAATCCGAGACATTTACGGGGTGATTACGTGAACTTATACTCCTTTTTAAGGTAAATTGTGAATACGAATTTACCCTTAAAAGTATCTGACACACAATATTAGTCACTACTTACTTCTGTCCGACTTTTTTCTTTGGTTTAATAGAAATTCGACGTGTGACGTGGTTGCATTCATAGGTCGATTTTACTACTTGTATAAAATACAACGAATATTGAGCGGTAAGTCAAGTCAAGTTGTGTACAAATACATGATCCACGGTCCCTAAGTCACCACTTGTCTGTCTACATAATTATCAAGGACGGTAGTACCTCAGTCTTAGGTCACCCCGTCTGTCCATCACTTGTTTATAAATTTGGTTTTGACGACCGTGTAAGATCCTTACTTTCTTCTTCCGCAAGACACTATCTAGGAAACATGTAAGATTCTCCTGTACGACTACCTGGTCTACACCTTCACTCTTTCGTCACATTGTTTCCTACACACCCAAATACCGAACTGGCTACCTCACCCGTCAGTACGGTAAAAGACTCTTCCCCTTTGGACCCCTTCTGTACAAACCCTTACCCCGTTTAGATCTCGAGTTAAAGATTGTCTTCATCCAACTATTTTTGTACTCGTACGACCTCGATTGACAATTCGTCCCCCAACTTATGTCTTACTCCTCTCTCCTCTCCTGTGTCTACTCCAGACTCCTCGTCAATCTTGGCATAGTTACCTTCTCCGGTGGGTCTCTCTTTTACGTCTCCTTGGTCACTCTTCTCTGATCTAACCCGGGACTTCTAGAAGTTCCAAATCTTCATCTGTTCCTCTGTGATTGCTGACTTTGACTCTTTCTGCTTAAAGTCCAGTCCTCCTTTTAGTCCTCTGACGTCACAATGTCTCCAGTTCTTTTATCACAATATTCTTCCTCCCTATCCGATAGACGTAATATACGGTGGTCCTTAAACTCCCAGGTGGTTTATCATAACTATATTTAATATATTCTATTAGTTATTAATGACACTTTTACCATTGAATTTTTGGAGTGGTTATATAAAAGCATAGTAAGAACGGATAAGATCGACAGAATCGTGAAAAAATCTATAGTACTTTAAAGATGTTATTTCGAATTGTATTTTTCCCTATTTTTTGAATAAGAAATTAAAAGTTTCACTGTTTACATTCCATTCTGGAGTATTATCTCGTTACCTCACTCTTGACTTTGGATTCTTTTAGTGTAAAACCGGGTCCATCCCAAAGGATCGTGGATCGGACACAGGGGACGGACGGTGGGTGGACCCAGTAGGTGTTCCTGGCCCTCCGGATACTTCGGTACTCCCGTTTCTGGTTAAGACTGATGGAGTAAAAACGTAAGGACCCCGAATCGCATCAAAGACCGTATATCTTCCCGGAATTATTTATAAACAAGGTACTTCTCTACTCCTTGGAGTCTATAGGACCACCCTTAACATGTAAAGCCTAGTTTTATTCCGGGTGGGTGACGATAACCGACTCTACCACAAGAGAACAAAAAAAAAATTAGTCCATCATTAGTGTCTCAAGCCTCCAAGACGTTCGATCAGTGTGGTGCCCCATCCAGATCTTGTGGTTGGTCAGACACATTCGGAACCAACTCCAACACAAGGGTATCCATAACTCAACAAACGATTACACTAAATACACCCTTCTTGGTGCTATAGACTCTCGAGTGTAGTAAGTGTCAGACGTCTACAATCCGTCCATTTCGAGAGGAGACTAAAGACTCCTTCAAGTGAAATACGTAAAGTGAAACGTCTTTAAGATGTAGTCATGGCCAAAAACGATTGGTCTTCTTTAGGGTTCTCTTAAAGACGAAATGGTTTTCTCCGCTTTTCACTTTCATCGTGACTCGGAAACAAAAACCTCGTTCGGCCATGTCTCCGTCGCGGGCGGGTCTCGTTGTCCCCATCGGGATGGGTCGAGGAAGGGGTCCTGGACGTGAGTCGTAGAGTCATGGTTCCGCGGTCAGTGGACCGTGACTCAAGCACTCACAGGTACGAGATAGAGGTACCTAAGACACGTAGACAATCGTTCTACACAGGATTCCATTAGTGAAGAAGCGAAAACCGGTAAAGCCGAATACTTTCAAAAATATCCTTCCAAGACGAAGATCTGTCGTTCCCTTTGGACAGAGTCCGAAAGTCATTGTTCAATTTGTTGACCACTTGAGGTAAACGAAAGACTTGAACTGTCCTCCTAAAGAACAAAAGACGTCGTCCTCTCCTCTGGAGCACCACTGGAGACCGGGTCCAGTCCCAAAATGTCTTATTGGTCACGTTCACCAGACACTAATCCACGTCCGGAAGAGACCTCTCTGTCGTCGTAAGGAATCGGTCTCTACGTGGATAGAGATTGAATTCCTGAAGAAACTAAATGTCTACGGTCCCCGTTATTGGTCTCCTCTATTGGTGTGTTGGTGGGTAGGGGCTTTCGGGTCAAGGATCTAGACCGGAGGTCAAGCCGGACGTTTTACAGTATACGTGTCGTAGTGTGTCGACATGGATGAGAGGCTTAGAGATCCTTCATAAATATCAACTTGTAGTCTCGTGAGTCGAAGAAGTTACCTTCTGACCCCCCATTTTTTACAGAAAACGGTAATAACAACGGTATTCTTTTAGAAGGAAATGTCCAAAAGTTCGAATAGTAAAGAATCCTCGTTAACTTCTGTATTGTGGGAGGTTTAGACTTTCCCGAACATTGACTTACCCCGAAGATCCGTCAGATTCGACTTACGTCAACTTCAAAGGGGTGGAGGGTCGAGGGACGAAACGCCCGTGGAGTAAGGTAATACAAGACACAGGAGTACGACGGAAAAATAATGTGTCGGGGGGTCAGCGATGAGAGTTCAAGGTCCTTCATTCCATTCTTTTCATATCTTAAAACAAAACTAAAATAAATAAAACAAAACAAATGGTGAATGTCCGGTGTTTTAGAACCTGTTCAATTGAAAAGTCTCCGAGTCAAAGGAAGAGATATTTATCTCCATTGACGACACTTCTAAATTTCTTTTACGTGTATTCCGAACGTCAGGTTCCGGACTAAGAGTCATCCTCAAGTGGGTTTCAAGGGTAATGGAAAGGTTGGACGCCAAACCCAGACAGACGTGGGTCCTTATGGGATCCCAGAACTGAGTGGGAAGACATTAAGAGTGGTTTTAGATGATCAGGACTATAGTAACAAGGTCCGGAAGTGATTTCCCGACTGAACTACTAGAGGTAGTTCGATTAAGGTTCCCTTCGAAACTACCTACTCTAGTAAAGTCTCACGAGAAGGGTCATTTTCTCCCAGGGTTTTTTACGGAATTACACTTTCTTGTGGGAGAGTATGACACATTCAGTTCCGTCCCTATAAAAACTCACTGTAAATAAATCTCGAAAAGTTTATCTTTTTGAAGAAAAAGGAAACATTCTCTAGTCTATAAATTGTTGTTGTTGTTTATAGAGTCCATTCTAAAGAAGCATGGACTATGAATATCTTTTAGTCCCTTAACACCTAAGGTACTCTTCACTTCACTGTCACAATCAACGAGTCAACACAGGTTGAGAAATGTTGAAATACCTGACATCGGTCGGTCCGAAGAGACAGGTACCTTAGGTCCGGTCTTATGATCCCGCCCATTGGTATGGGAAGAAGTCCCCTAGAAGGGGTGAGTCCCTAGTTTGGACCCGGAGGGAGTAACGTCCGTCTAAGAAACGGTAGAATCGATGGTCCCTTTGGGATACCTAAAAAGTTTGAAACTACACGAACTCACACTTTTCGTATGTCTTAGAGTACTTTTTTGGGACTCTAAGACTAGGTTGTCCAGAGACTTCTTCAGGAGTGAAACCTTTTGTTACCTGATCTGGCTGTCTGAAATAGGTGAAGTGTTTAACTTTAATGTTTTGTTCGATCGAGTGTAGTCAGTCTAATCCTCACCTAAACTTGTCCTTCTTCGGTGATTGATCGTTCTCATTTCAGACGGTTAAGGTTTGTAGATACTGAACTGGTGCAAGTTAGAAGAATGGTGGTAACGAAAAGATTCACGACTGTTTCCCTTCGACGGGTTAGTCAACTTATAATTTACATGCACTAAAAAAAAAATTTTTCGTTCTATTTTACTGGTGTTGTGTAGTCTCTCCACTTTAGTTCCCTTTTCAATCACAGTTAAAATTTTCTCTTTCACTTATATATATATATATATATGTGTGTGTGTGTGTGTGTGTGTGTGTATATACATATGTGTTTATATAAACTAAATTTAAAATGACTTTTGAAGACCGAATAAAACCTCGGACCTATTGAGACTACCATTGGGTAAAGATTCCTCTCCCTTCGACCAAACACGTCAGGTACCCCAGAGTCTCTCAGTCTGTGGTGAATCGTTCACTTGTTGTCATTGAGTAAAGCTTGTACAAGGTAAATGGCATTTCGTCCAGACTACAGCACGTTAGTATGTCTCTCTGAGAGAGCCGCTACAGGACTGAGCAATTGGCACTCACGCAGAATCTTACATGTGGTCTCTTACAGTCGTGACTGGGCTTACTCCCACCTCTCGGGTCTCTTCTTTACGGTGACTCAATCTAAGCCCTTAGAGGGAGGAGTGTGAAGAGTCTGAGACAGTACAGAGTGACGGACTTGTTAGCTTTCGACCCTCGGTGAGGTCCTTCTAAGTCTTGATGTGTGAAACTGGCTAAGAAGTCTCGTGTATGGCATCTTCAGAGATCATCTTCCATCGGACCTCTTTCAGAGCAGAGATGTGTCTGGTCCCGATCCGGGAGTCGTCGGCAAACCCAATTTCCTCCGACAAAGTCCCTTTTAGCCGTAGAGTATATACACAATAAACAGTCACAATAAACAGGTCTATACTTGTTACTGTTTTATGACAGTCTTTAGTTTCTAAAGAGGTGTATTATAGTTTGTGGGATTTAGTATAAAAGTGATTTTGTCAGTAGACTGCCAGTTGTCTTGATTTTTCTTTATAACGTTCAAAAGTATCTACTGAAACCGTAAAAAGATCCGAATCGATTTTATTTTTCCGGAATTCATATCAAGTTAAATACTTATTAGATCCTTAGAATCACCTTTAGACTAGATTTTGTTACCTTGACCGGTGAATTTTTCTATTGTTCCACCGAGGACCATTTAGTTATGGTTGGGTCTTGGTTTAAGTTTAGAAAAATTCAGTCTCTTCGATTTTATCTTCCCTTTATTCTCTCACTGATTTAATATATTGGAGGGAGTCTTTCAGATCTGGACGTCGTCATCCGGAACACCGACCACGTAAACCTCCGTCTCACTTTATCAATGTTCCTACCCTCCTGAACCTAAGTTCAGGGAGGAGACGGAGAATGGGTAATCTCAGGAACCCTTTTTAGGTATTGGACAGACTCGGAGTCAAAGGGGAGGGTACTTCACCCTATTATTGTAGGGTGAAATGAGTTACTCTCTTATATCTAGTTCGGGATAATACACCACCCATGACGTTGACACAAACGATAAAATCCTAGTTCTTTGTCTTAGTACAAGATTATATACCCTCATATTTTTCGTTTCACACGTTCTTATTGAATCATAGGACTTCTCCGTCGTCCCTAAGTTAAGTCTTAGAGGGGTAACACTTCTCTTTCATTCCAGAAAGATAGATATACATCGTCAATTTACCAGTAGTACGTATTGACGAAGTGACACGTTTGAGGAAGTTAAGTTTTTTGGTCTTTTCTACAGGTCCCCTTCGTCCAGGAGAATACAAACTTCACTCCAAGTACGAAGTGGACAGGAAAGTGTATGTACGGGACCCTCTTTCTGTCTTCGTTCAACATTACAGACCCAATCCTCGTGTCCAGTACCCAGTCTGTTGACCTGTAAGTAGGGGAGGTTCTGGTCGGTCTAGAACTCGACCAATGAGTGAAAGAGTAGACATGTTATCTCTGTCACTATAGGTCCCATGAATTGACTAGAGTTTTTAATATTCTCCACTTAAACCAAGGACCAACTACAACTAGTTGGTCCTCGGTGGGAGAAGAATTAGTAAAAACAGAAAAAAGAAGTTATTAGTCAAGGTCACGTGACTACAGTATCCCGCCAAGATTCCTAATTTATTCTGGTACACACGTTACCAGAATCTCGTCATGGACCGTGTGTCCTCAGTCATGTAACAAGGATTTCACTAAGACTACAGTAGTCGGGGTACGAACAGACTCGTCAGACTTCAATTCGTCGATCAATCGTCGTCTTTCCTTGGGTCTGGAGACCCTGGGAGGACATGGTTTTGTGTCCAAAGAACCCCTACCCCACCTTTGAAACCGGACTGTCCATCCTACTGAACAATCTCCAGCGTTTCGTGCACTCCTTACGTCGTCCCGTGTCGTAGACCGGGAAAGCGAGTCGTCAATAATTAGGTCCCCGACGTACAGGTTTGCACGAGACCCCGACGTTTCTTGGTCGAGTAGTTTGGTACTTCCGTTAAGTTGGTGAACCCCTGTTTCTTCTCCGAGACCTGAAAAACACTGTAGGGGACTATTAGGACGAGTCTGGACACTATCCTCGACGACTGTAGGCGAGACAAAATGACAAAGGAAACGTTAATGAAACCTTACTTTTTGTTTAAGTCTTAAACTTAAGCTCCTACAAAAAGGACCATTACTTAAGGGAACGAAAGATGATTCGGACTCTTCAACCGAACTCTATTCAACCGACACCCGAGGGGTAGTGGAGGAGAGGTGACTCTGTATCACGAGTAAGAATAAGACATAATCAGAAACGTACCTAAAACACGATTCGGGTCTCAAGTCCCGACTGGTCCTCCCCGTTCTCCACCTCTTTTCGTGTACACATTTCGGGTGTCCACCGTTGACGACATGACTCCGACTACCTCGACGGGAGACTCACTCAAGTCCTGTCCCTTCCACGGCAGTCATTCCCTTCCCACACCGAAATTATTTGCTTCGCGGAGAATGCGTCGGGAGTAGGTGACGAGAGGCTGTCGACTCGGTCACCCCTACTTAAGGACGAAAGTTCATCAACCGTTGAAGTCTCGTAAAACCTTTCTCGCTTCCTCACACTTCATACCTCCTAAAGTCTTGTCCGATTGAGATTTCGGAACCCTAGGAGAAGGTATTAGTGTTTCCACCCTGAATTTCCCCGTCTATGTGACGTTTCAACAGGAGGGGACTCGTAGTTTAGTGTCCCTTCTACGACCCGAAGATATGTCTCACCTGTACTTGGGTGGTCAATCTCAAGACGAGTCCGACTCCTGAAAACGATTAGACGTGTAAAACTGAAAAACGGTGCATGTAAGAACAACCCAAGGGTAACGAGGTCTTAGACGTGTAATAGTCACTTAAAGAGGTCAACGAATCCTTTCGAAAGACACGTGAATTTTATACTTACGACTTCTTGGACTCGAAACTTGGACTTCTGTCATCCGACATGAGTTCTCCTGACCGTCCACCTTTTATGTCATGACAAGAATTTAACTCCTCACGACTAAGTACTTTCTTAATCCATGAAACTTATTTCACAAAACTTGAATGGACGTAGAGCCAGGGACTATGTCATCAGACCTCTTAAGAGTTTTATGTGCTCCAGTAAAAAGCAACCGAAAAATTTGGAGAACAATCGGTGTCACTTTGGTCACGGTAGGACCAAGTACTGTTGGACCTACCGGGGTAACATGAAGGAGGTCTCTATTAACGGGCAAAAGGACTTCAGTCGGTACCGGTCGGTCGTCCAGGAGTCCCACGTCCTTGGCGAGTGCGGTACTGTGAACGTGAGGACAAAGTTCTTGGAGAAATGTCGGACACCCTTTCCTGCCCACTCAAGTCACCTCCGTCTAAGTTTATATATGTGTGCGACGGTGAAAAGAATGGAGGTCCGTTAGTCCTTCACTGGTATTTGGTAGCACCATCTTTATACTTTTTATTTCATATATATACATATTGACGTGGTGAAACGACACGTCATCTTTAATTGTGTTGTAACATTTAATTGATGTGACGTTATTTTATATATATATACATGTGTGTGTGTGTGTGTGTGTATATATATATATATATATAAAAAAAAATTCCGTCCCCATCCCCTTCCTTTTCTCTTCATTGACTTCTGGGTCCTAGGACCCTGAGTCCTGACCCTCTACAACGTCAGTGAGCGACCAGTGAGACCCGTGGGACGGGACTGACATCGTCCACCCCTCCCTGTCGTGGACTGACACTCGGACGAAGGGAGACCCGTAATTTTTTTCGGAGTGATTAACCTTAAATGACCCCACACCTCGGTTAAACTTCTTACTCCCCTACTTAATCTCATAAAAGATTTATTTATGCAAAAGGATACAACTTTTACATATGATAATGAGTTTGTTTATTAACGCTTCGGGCAAAGGAGAGCTATTCGGTTATTATCACTAATAAGGATAGATACTCCACAAAGGGTACCGGGTCCGTACCACGACTACGAAGACGTGAGACAGAGGTACTGGAACTAGAAGTGTTCGGACACAATATCCTAAGTAAACGTCTACTAACTCCTCGTTCTGAATGTCTCAACATTTTCGTGAACAGGTTCCGATGTGTCGTCCATTCCTGTCTCAGTCCCATGTGACCTTTCAGTCAGCCACTGGGACTCCCCCTGTAACGTAAACCCCCTAATAGTGAGTCGAGACCGACTCATTAAGACTTATTGAGTCACTCTCGACTCGAACGAGACAAGAGAACCTCTCTCCTTTATCTCCGTTCACCCTACTCATCCCAGAGGGAGTAGTCGAGAGGTCTCGTGACACTGTGAGTAAAGACTCACTCTTTCCGATACCCTCTCTGACTGGAACCTCTGGAGTGGTTCAGACTCGGAAACCGGAGTCGAGTCCGTGTCCCGTCTCCTGCTCTTCGGACGGAAGACTCCCGGAGACAGGAGAGGTAAACGCACAGATTCGGTTCCCACAACGCATACCCTCCGTCTCCGTCGTCCCCTCACTTTGGGGAACCACTGTAATAGACTCCGCCGAGATCCTTGTTTTAAGAATCCCATTGCGTAACTATCGGGACAAAGATCCTTGAACCTCGACTACCAACCTTGAGACGGGTGAGACCCCAAGAATCGACTCCACCCGCCCCTATACCCCCAACCGAGGTCGTGCTTTGACCCCATCTCAAGGGGTGTCGTGGGGTCGAGTAGGGTGTGGGGTAGAGTGTCTTTGGTCACAAGGTCCGACGGACAGGGAGGGGTCCCGGAGTGGGGTCCATTGAGATGGGTCCAAAACGGAGAAGGTGTCTGAGTCAAAGGTAGGTTGCGATACCACCTTGGTTCGCACGTTTTACAAGTAGTAAGGTCTTCTGGTCAGGGTGTTTTCGTTAGATCTTCCTCGACTCTGTCGTACCCCGAGGTGTCAATACGTAGGGGAAGAACCGAGTCGGGCCTCGTGGTGTGGAAAAGGTGAAACAGGGTGTACTACTGACACGGGACAATGTAGACTTCGGACAGGACAAGTCGTATTCGGTCGAAACCTCCCTTCCTGTGTCTTCCTTCCTCTTTACAGGACTCAAACCGGGAGGTCCAGGGCCCCGAAACCCGTAGAAATTTCCTACAAAGTCTTACCTGAGGAAAAGACCTTGATGTGAAGGGAACACGGGGGGTTGAGACGGGGGGATAGAAATATACCGTCCACAAACCATACTCTGAGTAATCCACTGGGTCTGTCGTCCGGAGACGGTCTCTTTGTGGTGATCCTCCCGGTAGAACTGAGGTGGGGGGACCGGGTGAACCCAGTGGACAGGTCCTCGAAAGACAAGTTTCTAGGACTACCTCGGTGTGTCTCGAGTGAGGTACGGTCCGCAAACCCTCGACTGATACTTACGAATAAGTAGTTTCGCATAAGGAAATTTTCGACTGAATAAATGAGTGTTCATTATGAAGACAGACCTCTTCCGTTACCGTGGGATGAGGTCATGAGAACGAACCTTTTAGGGTACCTACCTCCTCGGACCATCCGACGTCAGGTACCCCAGCACTTCTTGGCCTCTGCTGACTCGCTGAAGTGAAGTACGTGACCTCTTCCTTGATCGTTGGGTGAGGTCACAAGAACGGACCTCTTAGGGTCCCTACCCCTTCGGATCACCCGACGGCAGATACCCCAGCGTGTTTCAGTCTGTACTGACTTCGCTGAATCGTCGTCGTCGTCGTCGTTATGAAGACAGAAACTTTTATTACCCTATATAATGAGAGGAAACATTATAATTATGATTCAAAGGTCCAATGTTTCAATCTTGAACCATAAAAATATACTAATTGACTTCCCAAACGTATAATTAAATTTTATGTGAAATACTCAAGAATATTCGTGTGCGTCCTCACCATGTGGGACAACTAGTAGTGACAGTAAGTGACAACTCACCGACGCCGGTGAAGAGAGAAGGAAGCTGAAGACAAGTCCACAACCCATCGGTACACGAAGTCTTGACCGGACCTGAGAAAGACTGGGTCTTGTTGGGTTTAGTAATATGATTAACGTGACAAGACGGTGACTAAAAAAAAAAAAAAAACGTATCTCATACATCACTATGTTAAACCCGGTTATACTACAATGTTTATTAGACAACCCTCCGAACATCCTTTCCAAGGAAGTGAGAAATTTTCTCTATTTACAGGAAAAGAGACAGAGACCTACGTCAAAAGACGTCGACGGAGGAACCCTGTACTTCGTCGGTTACGTCCTGTTCGTTGTCCGACATCCGTCGTCGGACCTTTCTGTCCTTCTTGATCGAAGGTGTCCCACAACGACTTGACGAACTTACTTGGGAGGCACCGGGACGGGAGGAAGGTCTGAAGAGCACTAGGTTCTATGATTCAAAAGGAGTAGAAAATCCAAGGGACCCCAGACAATGAATATTCACTTTCATAAAGGTGACCTTGGTACTAGTCAAGAACTGACACCAAATTAGTGTCTGAGACTGTTAACTGGTTCCCCCTTCCACTCTGTGAAAGAGACCATGACCCAAACGACCGTAGAGGTCCAGGGGAGGGATTGTACGTCACGAGTCAGTGTGAACCCCCAATGGCGACGGAGAAGACATATGACTCAAACGTCTGGACTGTAAGTTTAGAAATTGGAACTTCTCCCTTTGTGGGTGAGGTAGTCTCTCCGTCTCCCGTCTCCTAGATTCGGATCCACCGGAGTAAATCTTTCATCGACTACATTCTCATTCTTTGAGTGTTATTACAAAGGGTCAAATCTTCTTAAGTTTATAAGTTTACCATATTATTGTATTATTATTCGTATCGTGATACACGGTCCGAGGTGTGTAACAGAATACATTAATGGTACTAATCTGTTTCATCTAATAATAAGGGTAAGAGGTCAATACCTTTGGTCCCGAGTCATTCCTTTCAGTTTAGGGGTCTCAGTGGGGCACTCTGTCTCCGTCTGATAATTTTTTTACACTTAGTCTATACAGAGTGGGTGTCTAGGCACGAGAAAGATGTTTGTGTAAACTTTATAAGGACATTTAACACAAAAAGAGTTTAAAACTGAACACGTATGAGACGAAGGGAGATAAGAAAACTGATTTAGTTCTTAATTTACCTATTACAATATCTGGATAATCTCGTTTTTTCTCCATTCCTCCCTTTATCCTTAATGTAACGTAGAAGGTTTGATTAACAGTATTTTTCGGATTCTTTGTCAAGTAAGTATCCTCTTAATGTTTCATCATTATTGTTCTATTTTTCTACAAGTTGAAGTGATCCTCAGTCTGTTTCGTTTGAGTTTATCACATTGTGAAAAAAAGAAAACGGATCGTCCAATCGTTTATTATTATTTTTTTGTTACTAAACTATTATAAACCACAACCATTCTCGTACCTTTCCTCTACGAAATTGTTTGACAACCACTCTCTAATTTAGTTATACAGTACATTTTATCTCTCGTAAAAACGTTATGAACAGTTTTAAAATTTACATGTTATAGGAAAGTGAAGCCACTATGAGTACCTTTTCCCTACGGAAACTGTTTGACAGCCACTCTCTAATTTAGTTATACAGTATATTTTATCGTAAAAACGTTATGAATAGTTTTAAAATTTACATGTCATAGGAAACTGAAACCACTATGAGACTTTTATAAACGTGTTCGAAACTTCCTATGTCTGAGTATACCTACAAGTGACGTCGTATTAATCGTTATCGTTTTATAGTCCTTTTTGGGTCTACTACAGTTGTTCTGTTACCATACCCGAATTATTTCCTTATACTACACCGAAAAATAATTATTATAGTAAGAATGTCCGTATTTTCCTTTAGTTCACTTTTCGTTTGACGTCTTGTTACATTCACCATACTACGTGAAAATTTTTCGAACGTATACACACGTATGTGTCTCTTCCTTCCCTTTCTTACAAGTAAATGTCAGACCTACGACGGACTCCCCGACGTATTAGCCTTTCTCCCTTTTCGTTAGTTTGATGGGGAGTTCAATTTTCTTTTGTTTGTTTGGTTCTTAGAACCCTAACAAGAGACCGTTGATCTCTGTCGTCTCGTCTCGTCTCGTCACCAAGAGAAGGACCAATGTGCAATCTGAGGTAGACCTCTGACAGAGGTAGTGTCTCTGGGACTGGAGAGGGCCTTGCCTTATGTGGTATTGGACCGGTCCCCCACCCCGGGTGGAACTCCCGTGAAGGCCAGGTCCACGGAGATTATGTGTCGGTCCGACTCTCAGTGCAGGTTTGGTCCCTTCCACCGCCTCATCTTTTCCTCAGGCGTGGTGCCGGTCTCGTCCATTCTGTAAGTGCACGTCTCGGTCCGAATGTAAAGATCTTTGACCCTATAGACTCCTGACCTAATCTTCAACACAGTATAGGATACAGAGGTTTTACAGGACTGGAGGTCCCTTTTAAAGGGTGTTTGTCGGGAAACGCAATCGCAACGAAACCCTGTCCGACGGCGCGTCCCGGGACGGTGTTCCTACGAGGAGGCCCCAGAGGCCTCGGCGCCCTTCTCCCCGACCCCCCGAAGGGTGTGTCCGTCGACACCTCGGCATTGTCTGAAAAATAGACGTGACACTTCTTTACTCACTTGCTTCGTCTCCTGGACCCCTGTAGGTCCGTGACGGTCTGTCAGACCCGGAAAAACACAAACAAAAATATACAATGAAAACTTAAAATTTCAATTCATACACGTGAACCCCAAAGGGTCCAAAGTCACCATTTCTTGGGTGGACGGTTCGTCCTCTCCGTCCAAATTAGGGACCAACCCCTTCTACGGGACCTCTTCTTTTACCGTCGGGTAAGGCCACCCAACAGGACCCTTTAGGGTACGTGTCTCCTCGGACCGTCCGACGTCAGTTACCCGAGTGTTTCTCAACCTGTGTTGACTCGCTGACTTGTCGTCCTCGCCGTCGTCGTACATGTGTACTAAAAATTTTTAATCTCAGGTCTTTTCTCTTATTTTTCGTCATTGAGAGACGACATGGGCGAGGTGGAGAGGGGAGGGCCACCCGAACCGTGTTGGGGTCTCGCCAGTAAAAATTACGCAACACGGGAACACCACCAAGTCATACACAGACATCTTGTTCTAGACATGATCAAAGGGAGGTCGAAACACTCTTTGTCTTAGGGTAGGAGTTCCATAAAATACCTGTAGGTGGTCTTTTAAGAGAATTATTGATTTGTTTGGACTTACGGTCACTACCTCGGGAGACCTCTCCCGACGTGCGTGTCAACCGTGTTGACTGACACTGTCAAGACGGTCAGTGAAATGAACGGAAGGTTAGTCCAACATACCAGGGACTATCTGAATACTCACTCCCACTTTTGAACTAAGTGTCGAGTGATTAAAATGGGAGGGGGTGTGAGGGTTGTACCAAGACAGTACCAACCAAGACTGCCAAAGAGGTCGAAGTTCTTCTTAGGAATGTGGAGAAGACCAAGGTCTTCAGTGGTCACGAGCGAGAGTACTCTACTCCTATAAACGTCCGGGGAGGTAAAAGGAGGGGAAGGTGAAGGATCAGAGGTAGTCGTACCAGACAGGAAAACACCACTGCTTCTAATCTCGTAATTACAAGACACTGGTATGAATTCAGAGAGTACCATACAGACTTGTAGTTTAGATTTTTGACTTTTGTTATTTATAAACAACAACAAGTCACCGATTCAGTACAGACTGAGAAACGTTTGGGTACCAAAGGGACAGGAAGTGATAGAAGGTGTCAAACGAGTTTGAGCACAGGCAACTCACCTACTACGGCAGGTAGAGTAGGAAACAGTGGGGGAAGGGGAGGACGGAAGTCAGAAAAGGTCGTAGTCCCAGAAAAGGTTTCTCAGCAGAGAAGTGGTCTCAAAACCTCGAAGTCGTAGTCAGGAAGGTCACTTATAAGTCCCAACTAAAGGAATCAATTGACGTGTTGGTTCCTGACACGGTCCTGACGTAAAATATTAGAGACTAGGTTAACCTGTTGCAGACCCGACTTCTTACAACGATCTCACTTCAACCCACAAAAGAATGAAATGAACAATGATTCATGTGAATGACACTGGATTGCGGAAGGTGAGAGTGCGAGTAAGGTGGACACGGTGGTGAAGGGGAGGAAAGGACCCCCCAAGACACCGGGACTCAGCAGAATCAGAGCGGACCTGTGTCGACCCTAGTGCGGGAGGATCTCCGCGCGTGCCGTGACGGCCTACGGTGCAAAAGAGAGAAAGAAACCCAAGTAAGGAAGAGAAAGGACGTCGGGGAAAAACTCATTGAGGAAGTTCCACGTGTCTCCTACTTAAAAGACTTAGAACACATAATACTTCAGAAATGAGTCAGAAGTGTGAGCTGATTATCGAACCGACCACTATTTTAAGACCCAACTTTTATTAAAGGGGAGTTTTAACTTCCATAACGAGGTTCCAAAAACCGAAGATTCACAATTCTACCCTTTAGCCTATACGTCGACTAAGAGACGGTTGACTAAAAACAAAAGTAAAGTGACGGACGGGGCGGGGGGGTGGTGTGGGGGATGTACTTTCCGTGATCTTTGAACGAGAATAGGAACCACAAGACTTTATAGTGTTCCTACATAAATCTTCAAAAAATTTTTAATCAGGACAAGCCGGCAGTCACCCGGGAAAGTTAGACTTTTGAAGTCGCGACTCCACAAGAGAATTATAAGGTGGGGGAGTTGTACGGTGTTAAAAAATCAGAGAAATACCGAAAGATTGATCAGTTCAACGACTTGGAAGACTTAGTTAGGAGGTACAGAGAATATAAAAGAGAAAATATCAAAATTATGAAAGAAGGACCGAAGAACTCCTTCTTTAAGGTAATCTCATTATGAGGACCGAAAGAGATAGGGGAATGATTAAAGAGGGGTCCCCTCCTGTTGTCTGAAAAGGTTGACCACTCAAATCTCCTTCCTCTTCCCGAACACACAGACCCAAGGAAGAGAAACCCGTAGACGGTCGTACACCTCTTCTACTCAATACTAGTCGAGGACGGGAGGTCGTTCCCCGAGGAACGTCTCGGGCCCATGCGTCGGACCCTGTCCCACTCATTCAGACGGGTCGAGCCCATCTTAGCTTCCAAGTCTCGACGTAAGAGGTCCCGACGGAAAAAAAAAAAGGGTAGGACGTCGTCGACGACAATGAGGAATGTAGATGTAGGGAACAGGTGAAAAGTCGACCAAAGTTTGAGTTCACCCTTTCTCTCCACTACAATACTGAGAGAAAAACAGGAAACCCGAAAAACAAAATGAAAGACCCTCTAAAGAAACTGAAAGAGAAGGTTCAAGAGAGAACAAAAGATTAACAGTGGAAAACTTTCGTAGGTGAGAACAAGTACCTATATTTATAGAAGAACCTGGAAGAACTAAAAATTTTTAAAGAGAAGAGTAGGGACTGAATGACGAAAAAACAAAAAAGAAAATACGAAGACTTAAATTAGTTCATATACCATTAAGAACCTGTAAGAGAAGTATGAATTCTTACTTCAGTATTTTTCTATAAATCCTTAGACCAATATACCATCCCGAACACCTGGTCTCCAAACCAAAGATCACTGATCCATCCTGTGACAAACAAACCCCCTGATATTGAGGTTTTTCGGATCTTCTAAACTACGATCTGAAGGTCCTCAAGACAAATCCCCATTTCCCCTCTTCTACCCCAAGAAATACGATGGTCACCCAAAAAGTCAATTAGGGTCGAAAACCTGGACACGAAGAAAGGTCGCGAGTAAACATAGACTTTAAAAGAGTCCCGTAGAACGAAAGGTACAAGGAATAGACGAAAAAAAAGGGGGAGGAGTAGATGAAAATAAGAAGATCTGACTCCGAAGAAGTAGGACGAAGTCAAGTCAAGTCAAGTCAAGTCAGTGAGTCAACACAGGCTGAGAAAGGCTGGGGTACTTAGCGTCGTGCGGTCCGGAGGGACAGGTAGTGGTTGAGGGCCTGAAGTGAGTCTGAGTACAGGTAGCTCAGTCACTACGGTAGGTCGGTAGAGTAGGAGCCAGCAGGGGAAGAAGAGGACGGGGGTTAGGGAGGGTCGTAGTTTCAGAAAAGGTTACTCAGTTGAGAAGCGTACTCCACCGGTTTCATGACCGCAAAGTCGAAATCGTAGTAAGGAAGGTTTCTTTAGGGTCCCGACTAGAGGAAGTCTTACCTGACCAACTTAGAGGAACGTCAGGTTCCCTGAGAGTTCTCAGAAGAGGTTGTGGTGTCAAGTTTTCGTAGTTAAGAATGTTAAAGAAGTAAGGGAAAGGTGAAAGGTCTTTAAACAACTCAAGAGAGTAAAGAAACTGGTAAAAGAAATAACAACCAAATTCGGTACAAATAAGATAATCATACTAAAATTACTCTAGACTCCCTCTTTCTTCATATTTTCATATACAAGATAGGTGTCGGAACGTAGACTAACGTGAAACTTTACAAGACCTTCCTCTGTTCCTAACACTCCCCTCTTTTACAAGAGTGAAATACTATGTGTGAAGACGTGAAGAGTCAGACAATGAAAACAAACATACTCATAGCAAAAATATGGTCTTTCTTGTACTATTTATTAGCTAATGTCACTGAACGACAGACAGAAGTTACACACTATGACTTTTGAAGAAAGTCTTTGTATCCGGTATGGGGTACTGTGTAAGCAGGACAAAGGATAAAACAGAACTTAGAAAAGATTTCCCAAAGAAGATGGTGAAGGAAGAAACTAAGAACTGACGACAGTTTCAAGGTAAAAGACGGAGGAATCTGAGGACAAAACTGTCAGAGTGTCGGGACTATCGAAAAATATGTGGGGTCCGTCGGTCGTGTTAAGGAGTGGTTGGGGGAGGCAGTGATAAACAAATCAGGGTAGTCACAGACGAGACACCGTAGAGTAGTAATTTGGAGTAAACTGTACTGTTGAAAATTTTTCTACTTACTTATACTGACGACTCCGTAATGACGACAGTACTTATACTGTCGTAATGAGAACCGTAAATCGGAACATCTTTGGTAAAATCGAATTGTACATTGAAAAGGGCTATTTTTTAGAAGTTATTCGAGTAACAGGGTAATAACGATTTAAAATGAATCATCTAACACCTACCGGGAATTTAGAAACTGAAAGTCGTAAAATTCTGAAGTCCAGATGTCTTCAATACAAGATGAGAATCTTAAGTTCTTTAAATATTTATAATCATAAGAGATGACGTTTTTGTCTTCAGACTTACAAAAAAAATTTTTTTCCATATCTTCTTCCTTTGTGTACTTAACACGTTGTCTTATTAAGACAAAATATAAATAGACAGGGTTGATTTCCAGTCTCGTATTATTGCTCCGTATTGTAAGTAATCCGAGAACCGGATACAATTCGATACGATTCGTGAACTAAATTCGTGAAAATAAATTAGGTGTGTTCGTATATTCCGTATATGATAAAAGTGGGGGTAAAATGTCTACTCCGATAACTCTATGGATCTACGACTCCTGGAACGGGATCCAGAATGTCCGTTATACCAACTCCGTCCTACGTGGGATTCGGACAGACTGTGGTCCAACTGTGGACTTTAGTGAGACGGTCGGAAAGAATACTTCAGGACTTCCCAAGTAAATGAGACCAAAGTCACCACCCAAGACGTTTTCAAAAATGTAAATCACAAAAGTGTAATTTAATCAGGTGTTTCTTAATAAAACTGTCAAAATTTCTGTTTGAAGAGGGTTCCTCTCACTTTAAAGCAAAGAGTTGAGTCGGAAAAACTTCTGTCTTGAGTTCGTTGCGGTCCCACAGAAAAATTCTGAAGAAACATCTAGTACTCTCAATAGAAAAAAGATTTATGGACGTAAAACGATTCAAATACTGGGAACACAGTACGGTATGACTAAGAGAGGGATAGTCTTTTTCCCGGCAGATAGAGTATGGTACACTTTAGACACGTTTGAATTGATGACTGGAACGGAATCTTTCGGATGAATCCTAAATAAAATCAAACTATATACGACATACAAAGTTGATTTAATAAATCAAATTGAACTCGTAAACTTCTTCACAATCGTGCAGTGAAAAATCAACCCACAAACGGTGTTTTGGTGGTATAAAGACCAGGATATAGTTAAAAGGACTCCCTTTGTGTGTAATTTTAGTATAATAAATTAAAAGTCTATGACCGACTTTCGGTTTATGTAAATAATTGTTAATTTAGGAAAACTGTCCAGGTGTAGAGACTCTCACTTTTGGTCTGGTTGTATAAAAAGCTTATATGTGCGTACGAGACCTTGATCCTTTTGTTCCTTATACATAATCGTTTGACACGTCAACTAAACGAATACGTTAGTAAATAATTGAATTTATTCTGTGACACGAAAGAACTCGTGACAGTAAGAAAATTTTTGTCACGGACACCCACCCGAATCGATCCTTTATATTCCACACCTTAAATATAAACACCTTAAGTTCTTGTAATGACAACTGATTGGTATATATATTATCAAGAATGACTGATTACTTCGATCAGATCTTTTTATAAAACATACTTATTATCTTGAAATGGACCTTGACATTGTTAAAACAATTCTCAATAAGAAACGAAGTCCCGAAATTAAAACCAATCAAAAACTAAGTATGTGTTATTTTCTAGTTGACATAGTGCTTGTATGATAAAACCCCAGGTTATTCTGTCTCTCCTCCGTCCCTCTTGACTAGATTAAAAATTTTTACGTAAATTGAAATACTTACATCTTTTGGTTAGTCTTCTATTTAGACACGATTCACTTTCAACCCGAAGTACTTCTACGAGTTGTACTTCCCTTCTACTCCTATATATCCTCAATTTCGTCAAACCGAGATTAAGTCAAGTCAAAATAGTGAAAGAAAGATGACGGTAAGGAATGAAAATCTCTCACTAAAGAAAAAGTAATGTAGGTCAAGAGAACCAAGTCTTGGTAATACATAATAAATAGAATCCACCGTAGTATCCTAGATAAGAACCTTCGGAAATAATCCGGGTGTTAAATGAACGGACATTTCGACACGAATGTAGAACATGTCATAGGTAAACACAACTGAAACCTCCGTAAAGGACATCAGTCTTGACCCTTCGTAGACAAAACACGGCGCGGGGTCACCCGATTCGAGTCCCCACCCGGGTCACGAGGTGTCGTGACTGGAACGAACCACGACCGGACCCGTCCCGTCTCTTGATTTTGAAACCTAGAAGTGGGAGGTTTGAGGAGTGTATATTTTATGTCCGACAGTTTTATATATTTATTTTTAATGTCCTCGGATCCAATTCAAACTTAAAGTCGATCCCTTATTTAAGTTAAGATCACCCTTAATCCTTTGTTCAACTGGAATAAAGGATTGACTTTAGTCAGAGAAGTATAACGTTTTATATCTATTATTACTATGGATAGAAGATCCAAACGAATTTCGGAGTACGTATCCATATATATAAAATACATCGTTAGGAACAATCCATTGGACAGGTTCTAACACGAGTTCAAAACCTTGGTCACAAGATTAAGGTCTCAGGGTCGGAGGTACAACGGAATCAGTTGTACTACAGTTATCGACTCTTGGGGATTACTCGATTACTGTCACATTCAGGCAGGTACGAGCCCGAGTCAACACAGGGTGACAAACACTGTGGTAGACATCGGACGGTCCGAGGAGACCGTCTTAGGTACCCTAAGAAGTTCGTTCTGATGAGATCACCCAACGGTAAAGGAAGAGGTCCCCTAGAAGGGTTGGGTTCCTGACTTGGACACAGAAAACACAGGGGACGTAACGTCCGTCTAAAATCCATCTAAGAAATAAGGGACTCGATGTTCTTTTTACGGTTATTGGTACATTTGTAATACAATTTTTATATTTATCGTTTATCCTTGTAGTCAACGGTACACGATTAAAAATTAATGATGAGTAGCCCTTCGAACATAGTCAGAAATATACATATCCGACTTTTATTTTAAGTCCCTCCATTTTTAAAGAGTATTTAAAGGATAACTCAGGTAAAAAAATTCAACAAGTAAGTTTGGTCTTCTAAAATTAAAACTTTAGATCGTAAGATAAATTCACCTGAGATCTCTTTAATTGTTACATATCTTCATCTTGAATTTATAAATTGTAGAGGGGGTCATGGAACAAGTCATGGAAGGACGAGTCATGAAAGGACAACGAAGTGTCGCCGTAGACTTATAGAGTCGTACCGTAAACTCCGAGAGGTGTCGACCGGTTCTGAGTCTAAACTTCGGAGTCCGGCATAATTACGAGTCAGTACTCGAGGGGACCCTGGGAACAGCAAGGAGTGAAAACTACAAAAAAGACGAAAGTATAGAAAGACACTGAACCTCCGGGAAGTAGGACCTTTCGCAAACGGGATAGAGTCAGTACCCTTTGGAAATAGAGGTTGTAGGTCAAGAAAATACTGTATCGGAAAGAGAGGAGTTGACTGACCGAGACAACCCACTAAAAAGATGATATGGTATATCTTATCCCGAAGGAGCGGGATATGAGAGATGTTACATATATGATATATGTCAACATAAAGTGAACAGAGAGACTGAGTCTAAATCAAAGGACACTAGTCTTGAAACAAAATAAGAAAAGAGGTATACGGTATCATGGTCTTTGTCACGAAAGGGGTTTAAATTGGGTTGTCGTGTATGAACGACACGGAACTCAACTTTAAAACCCTTAGGGTGGTTTATTCCGACTCAACGAAATCCGTATGAGTACCACTGATCTTCAATACAAAAACCGTAAATTTTGTCTCAAAAGGGAAAATAATTTTTATTATTATGTATAAGTGAAATCTTCTGAACACTTTAATTTCTGTGTGTGTTTCCCCTTTTTAGTAGTCATTTGATGGAAGGTTCCCGTCGTCGACGACGACAAAAAAAACAAAACAAAAATTAAAAAATTTTATGTCTTTATGACACACAAATAGGAAGAGTTGTCTCTGTTGTGCCTTTTCATCCATTTCTGTTTTCCCACTTTCGTCTCCCAAACTTGGGGGTTCGGGTCCTGAGTACTAACACACGGGGATACACAATCAGTGAACTAGGGAGACTCTGGGTCAAAGGAATAAACTTTTTGTTTTTATGATTATGATAAAAAATAAGGATATCCCCAAAAATCTTTAGTTTAATGTTTCCTAAAACTAACAGAAAACATGTGATCCCTTATGATAAAAAATACGGATAAAAAATAATCATACAACCTGACATAAACTTCTACTCAGAGATCCATGAACGTCTCTAGTCTGACTTAGGATTTATGGTCGAGTTTAACCTAAACACCGACTAAGACATGGGGCTTAATGTCTGTTGGAAGTGTAGTGATTCCCTCCTTCTCCCCCTGATTGAATGATTCGTGGATGATACGCGGTCCAAGAGAAGACGAGGGAAGGGAACAAGGAGGTGTCGCAAGACGTGAGGGAAAATGTGGACTCTCTCGACTCAAGGCACTAGATTCGGTGACGACAACACCCCAAGGCACTAGATTCGGTGACGATAACACCCCAATTTTGCTTCCACCCAGAACGAAGTGTAGGATACAAGGTAGAAGTGATACCATTCTTCATGAAACCGTCCTTTTATAGAAATACCTTAAGGAGAGAATAATACCTTTACAGGTCACTAACTTCCCGTCATAAACTAACCCATGTACCTGATAAATCTCTGTCTAAGAGAATCCTTTGCATTTTCTTCAACCCTAATGAAGTACATCTTTCTCACCTAATTAAATTTTCGGTAAAAGACCTAGGACTCTCCTTTGTTCACCACCTATAGTTGGTTCATGGAAAACGAACAGTAAATGGAATTGGATGGAATGTTACGTTAAATGTTCGAAAGTATCGTACCGAAGAAATCTGGATTTTTCTTGACGACTCTCTTCAATACCTTACAGAAAAGGGTATTTTACAAAACTTGTTCCATCAAATAGAAAAGTTCTGAATAATTATCGGGATAAACCTCCATCTTTTGATCTGAGTTCTACTCAAAGTCCTTTTGTAGTAATGTTTAAGACGACTTCGACACTACTTTTATTTTACTATATTATCGTGTCTAGATTTTACTATAATGTCATGTCTTTGTGTACTCCCACGAGATTGGTCGACGATATTATTTCCTTAATTTGACGAGTTTATAATCCCCTTTCAATTCCGGAAAACACTACCGTCACAACTTAAGAGTGCACATCGTAACCGATTTGCCTTGTTAGAACCTTATCTACCGAAAAGAAAATTTTACATAACCGGGATGAGGAGGGGGGGTAGGGGTGAATTTTTTCATCTTTTACAAGTATAACCTGTTAAACCCTTTATAACTTTTCGTTTCTTATTTTTTTGTTTACTTAGTTACAACGACAGTCGAAACCTCCGACCCCAAATGATCTCGGTCCGGTCAACCTCCGAATCGAGTCCTCCAAACGGAAGTTTGTGTGGGGTCGGACAAGAGTAAAACTAAGGTGTCTGGAAGACGACCTTTCTTCCCCCTCGTCTCCGACCCCCAGATTACTGGCGTTCTTCTCTTAATCTCTGCGTACAAATAGAGTTATGTAAATGAGAGTAATTTCAAGTATAAGTGACTGTAGTACGTAGAGGAACTTTTTCAGACGGGTGGGTGGTAATTAATTTCGGTGTAAAATTTTTCAGTCACACACGTGAAAATAAGGTTAGTTTTCATCGGAGGATTCAAAACGTCTCATCCGTCCTCTTATAGACTCCGGACTGTCGACAAGTGGAGATAGGTCACTCCTTAGTACACTAAATGTAATTTTCAGTATAACTAAGTCTCGGATGTCATATTATCGACTCTAGATAACAGAACTTCTTACCTTTGTAAGTTATAGATTACTGGATGATTCGTTTTAATTGTAAATAAAACTACTCAGTTACAATAAAACCTACGTCACATATTGGTATACGAGAATAGACATGTCTATCAGACTCTCTAGACATATAACGCGAACTTATTAACTCGTCGTAAGAGGATAGTTTCTGTGGTGTGAAATATTGGATATGTACACCATAGTTACAGTTTTGTTTCCAGTTACATTTAAAAAGGAATAGACTCGGTACGTATTTGTCATTAATGGTTATCAACATCCCAACGTGTTGACGTCAGATATAAGAACCGTCATCAGTGACATTCAAGTATTTAAGTACTTTTATTTCTTACAACTAAAAGTTTCAAGTTCTTCCATGATAAACATTTGTCAAGTCCAGTGTGAGTAGAATAAGGTACACGATTCGTTCTGAAGAAAGGAAGGTTGAAGGAAATTTACTCTAGACAAGGGAGACACTCGGATCATTTTCCCAAAAGTAGGTTTGTCTAGACGTAAGAAAAGATAAGAAAAAGGATAATTTCGGGGGGACCCCTGAAAAGTTAAAATACGACTAGAAAGAAATGTATAATGATAGTTCGTGTAAAACTAAAACACAACTATTTTCTGTTTAATACCAATAGAGAAGAGTAACCGTTAATCCAATAAAATCTCACCAAGACTGACTCACAAACTAATCGGGTTGACCAAATACGAAAAGAATGTGTTTCCGGATTGTACGTCGTAAGTCTAAGAGAACGATAAGACCAGTACGGTGGTATAGGGGTTTGTACCGAGTAGTCATCTAACTAGTAACCGTAATTTTACCAAATTAGGATCCGGTTTGGTGGGACCCGGACCCTCCACTTTGACCTTAAGATCAGGACTGTAAAGAAGACTAAGACGTCCACTGGGACTCGAGACTTCCCAGACAAAGGAGTAGATTGTTTATCCCCAATCCCTTACTTATGACTGGTCTATGGGTTTTTCAATCCGTCCTGGTCGCTAATTCCCCGGTTTCGGAGACCCCGTACAGAAGGGAACCACGTAAATGAGTAGGTCAAGGTCTTTTGGGTTCCACCCCGAAAGTTCTCACTTTGACCCCAGACCAAGATTTTTCTCGGAGGGACTTAGATCTTCTTCGGTTGTTCGGTACGGACCACTCGACGAAAGTGCTATTCAAACTCTCTTCTACGAGAACCAGAACTGTGGGGAATCTATGTTCGTAAGCGACAGGGTAGCCACTCACCCTTCGTCGGGATCGGAGTCGGTGTCCACGACGGAACACTGAGGTACCGTGTCATAGGTCTCTCTGGTGTCTGTGAACTGTCATGTGTGACGGCCTTCGTCGCCCACCCGAAAAAGCGGAGGCGACACCATCCCTTCGACCTCACGTCCACCCTATAAAGTCGGGTCAGCCACCATAAGAAATCCCGTTTGTCGAGACCCGACCCCCTGTCACCCTTCGACACTACTATTCGTAAAAACATGGAGAGCCTTTCAAATTCTATTCGAACCGGATTCACTAAATACTCCGGTACGTCAGATGGGTCACTCGTGACAGCTCCAGGTATGGAAGGACGGCCGAGCCAACAACACTTCCAAGTAGTCCCGAGACCGTAGGAACGGAAAGGAAAGGAACCGTAGGTGTTTACGAGACCGTTTGAACTAGGGTATCAGTTACAATAGTGACGTCGGTGGGGTCAGTTTTCACGGGAACAACAGGAACCGCCAAGGGAAGAAGAAACCCAGTGTCCTTGTCCTAAAATTAAGAGGAACCGATGTCCGGGACCACTACCGTTTATGTTGAGGTCGGCTTCTCTACCGCATTTGTTTACGTCTAAGGGCCGATGGACATTGTTTTTACGACAAGAATTTTCCTCAGACCTTACCGAGCAACACTTATTGAAAGTAGACTACCGACAAATTATGAACAAGACGGAGACTGTTTCATAAGAACTTCTTAAGAAAGGATCTCGTTTCCAAGCGAGAACTTATACTTAGTACCGTGAATAATGTTCGGAAACAGTTAAACCTATTGACACATTGTTGATAGGAATTTCATTTATCTCATATTTTCTTTTACGTCGTCCTCAGACGGGACGTGTGCAATCAGAGCATGTACACGAAAGAAATTGGATCTTAGAGTGCACAGGGTCTTCTCTCCTCTGTTTACGTAGATCCGGAAGCCAAGGAGGAGATGTGGTGTGGCAGACTTAAAATGTTAAGACAGCAAGGTATTGTATAAAACCATAAGTACGGTGACGTCGAGAGGACCTTTTTTGGAAGGTCCGTAATAACTCCTGTGAGTATACGTACATTCACTAATAATGACTTTACGACTTAAGTTTCATTTGATCCCCGACTCCACCCTTCTGTCAAGTACCGTCATTGGTAGGGGAGAACCGTAGTTGAACGTTCATTCCCTCTCTAAAAACCTCCGTTATACGTTATATGAACTCAATGTACGATGCAGATTTATAATTCCACTTAAATGAAAGAAGACCTTGTGGACGCGATTAACCCACTTTCTGTCACTTTTCGAAAAGAAACCAAAAAGACCTTCCTTTGTTTAAATGGCGAATATTAATCTGGACCCGTTCTTGGGAAACCCCACGAAAGAATCTTAACAAGAAATAATCTCGTGTCCGATGAAAGTGAATGTCTGACTTTCCATGTATAAAGTCACGTTATTGATGTAATTTAATAAAATTATTAGACATCATTGAGTATTGTGCCACAACACCATATCACTGTCTATATTCCGAGAAATCCCAGACACACGTGGAGTAAAAAGTTCACCTCGACATAAAGTAACAATAATCGTACGGAAAAATAATTACCAACGACGTCGTTTATATAATTGTTAGTTTTATCTTCGACTTGTTCGATTACGGTTACGTTCCTTCGTTTACCTCTCGGTAAAACCACTAAGTTATACAGTTTTGCTCACACTGAAAAACTTGGTACGTCGACCCTCTTGTTTGGTGGAAAAGCGTAGCTTCGGGATGAACAAAGGCAAACAGTAAGTCACGATTTTAAATAATATGTAGGGAACGTTATAAACGAGACGATCAGAGTAATAATTTTTAGTCCTTTTGCATAGATGTGGTATAATTTACCGTGAATGGAGTCGGAAGTTTTTTTTAGAGGGGACTTTGGAGATTAGTAGTTTGTTTGGTTCTTTTCCTTAGTTAGTACGGAACTTCAATTCATCTTAGTTAATATACTTATAAACGGTATCCATCGTCCATCACGAGAGGCCTCTCTTTACACTACCAGCACCCTCGACAAAATCTTAAGGTCTAATATAATATTCCTAGTGTCTACTAAAAGATTCACTTTAACTCTACAAGACATTTTTTACCACTGATTATCTACCTCTACATCGAATTAGAGACCATCGTCGAAAGTCTATTTATTTTAAAAATAGAATGGGTAAAAATGACAAATTTTTTTATGGAACAGGTATCAGTAGGGTGACCAGACGATTTTGGACCAAAACTTAAACCTCAAGTCACGGGTGTAAATCTCTATAGTGTACCCCCCTTTAAGAGTTCACGTATTAGACAATACATGATTAGAATGAAAAATTCCTCTTTCTTCTCTTCGAAATCCTCCACCAGAACATCCCCTTTCGATCCCTTCTAGGTGTACTATCTTACAGTCACTGGTCTGTCATAAAACGTTCAACCATCTCCTTACTTAACGAATGAGTATCTGACGTAGGACCGAATTGAACGTTTGTTCATGTAACTGAATAACCGACTTTCTTTTTTTTTGTGAGCTTTAGACGATGTAAATTCTTTATTAAAGGTTTCGTTTTGGTAGTGGAAAGACTTATACACAGTAAATAATAAGTTTGAGTAATGATTTATCAATCTATAAACAAATAAATTTATTTTTTTATCGTGACCTTACTGAAAAGTAAAATGGAGGTCTACAAAACCATAGTACATCTATGTCGGAATTCTACAAAAGTCAATTCACAGAATCTACTTAGTGAATTTACGATACACGTTTTATCATCGTGTAAAGTTCTCAACCGAAACATTGTTTTATTTAAAACTAGAATCCGGAAAATCTTTTTGACTAAGACGAATTTCGGTAACGTTATAATTTGTTTTAGGTTTAGACTTACCACTGTAAATCTGAACGATAATACAATGATAACTTCAAAGAGATTAAAAACCAAACTCTATTCAGTTCGTCACAAATGAGTCACATATCTAATCGTATCCACTGACCCTCCCGTTTTGTAATCTTCGATCCGAAAGACCTTCCAATACCTAATACGTCGAGAAAAAATTTTACGAACAAAAAAAAATTTTTTCTTTCGTTCCTACGATGGATTACTGGAAAAAAACAAATTCCGAATAAGATCTTAAGACCTCCACACACGTTTAAGAACATCCTAATAAAAATTCAAATGATCAAGACGGATGTAAAGAGACGGGTACAGACCCCTGTCGGTCAAGTTACTCGTTTAATGTTTTCAAGGATTTTTAACAAGACCAGAATTGAGAACAAGCGACTTCGTTTTCTCCGTTTACAAGAGGTAAAGAGACACTGGTGCCCCATACAATCATTGAAAATACAAGAGGAATATATACCATGACGGGAAACGGAAAGGATAAGTAGATACTCTTAAAAATCCAAAGGCTTCCTCCCAAGAAATGTTGAGATTCTACACTCAAAGGGAGGTTCGTTAATTAACATTTTGAGAAACCTATCGAAGTAACCTTAAAGCACTAATAAAGGTCCTATTCGATGGAATCCGGTTTAAGTCGGAAGGGTATTGGTTGTGTTTTAGTAGTGACTGTCAGTGTCCTCAAATGTATTTACAGGTCCTTCTTTAGACCGGAAGACACTTCTGACCTTTCTTTAACACATCGTACTCACAAGATTCAAAACTCACGAAACCGTCTCGTAAGCCGAAGTATACTTTCTTTAGACTTCCTTTACGTCAATATTAGAGATTAAATGGACTTCGGAATCTAACTCAGTTTGAACAATACGAAAGAGACAAATAATGGAAAAGGGAGAGTCGGTGGCATATCGAGACTTCTTTGGTTATAACGATTATAATTCAATTTCATAAAATACTTACTTACAGGACGAAACCCTCTATATGACAGATCCTAGTCACCAGTTTGAACGAAGGAAACTAAACACTAGATTTCCCAAAAAAAAGTAATACCTCTGTAGAATTACCTAAAAGTATCTATCTGAGACATCCACTAGTAAAATATTTACTCTCCATGAGAATTAAACATTAGTAACCTTTGCCGACACTCTTGAAACTTTTCCTTGTGAGGATTATGTAGAATTTATGGCTCTCGGATATGTATTATATACGTTTCTAAAGAACACGGTCTATAAACGTTTGAGAGAAACTGTTCCAGGTCGTGAAACTAACTAAGTGACCACTTGATTAGATCCACTTCAGAATTTTAAGGTACATCGACTTTAAATAATAGTAGTAGGAAAGTTTTTAAAACGCTACAGTATAGCTTTGAGGTTTTCCTTACGTCTTCTTATATGAAGAATTTGATCTCTTATTTTAACGTCTTATAGCGTCATTTAATTGAAATCCCTATGTGGTTCTCACTCTCGTGATGCGGGAACCCCCTAAAAATCTCTGTAAGTCAATACGCAAACCGGAGTATTTTGGGATCCCGATACTACTAATGTACTATCTTTGTGGGAGACAATTCGTAATGGTTCACGTGTCGGACTTGCTAAAAGAATCCCCCATCCCCTCCCGTCACCCGTTTTTGTTCTCCTTTGAAGGACAAAGACGCTAAGTGTGTATCTGACAACACAAAAGTCAGTCTAAAGGGTCATCGTTTACCCTACACGACGAAGAACTTCTTTGACGATTCCGGTCCAATTCCCTACCAAAAAAAAAAAAAAATTTTTATCCTAAACTAAAAGTCAATTAAAAGAGACAAACATATGTTCGATCACTCGATGAAAGGTGTAAGTCTTGTAAATTCAAATAATACATTAATCTATTAAAAGTTACACGAAAGATTTTTTTCATTCCTTTGGTGTCCGTATGGGGTAAAATAACGTGAAATAACGCGAAGTGTCTATGACACACACACACACACACACACACACACACACACACACAAAAATGTTTGACTTCGAAATACCGTTGGGACGTAACAGACTACTGTCTTAAAAAACTTATTTCATAAATTTTTAATTCCATACATGTAACAAAAATGTCATCAATTATCTGTACATACGACGACGATCCAACGAAGTCAGCACAGGCTGAGACACGTTGAGGTCTCTGCCGTCGGGTGGTCCGAGGGGGTAGGGACCCTAAGAGGTCCACTCTTGTGACCTCACCCAACGGTAAAGGAAGAGGTTACGTACTTTCACTTTTCACTTTGACTTCAACAAGTCAGCACAGGTTGAGGATCACTGGGGTACCTGACGTCGGATGGTCCGAGGAGGCAGGTACCCTAAACGGTCCGTTCTCATGACTTCACCCAACGGTAACGGAAGAGACTTATCTGTACCTATATATTACATTATATGTATATATATTAAATTTGTATTGAAAATATACGTAACCCTTTGGTTTTTTTAAGTACACTGAACGAAATGACATTACTGATCACTAGATCTTGGTTTGGAAGTTATAGAGTTTCCAGATGGAACTACATAAGTACCAAGAGTGGGATGGAAGGTATTTATAGGAAGCCGGATTTTGCGTGGACCTCTTATCCATGAGTAACGTTCAAATAGATAAGTAAGTAAGTTGGTAAGTTACTTACTCACGACGGATGTTGTATACTCTATGTTCGTTTTACGTCTCTTCCGTCTTACTCAGGGACGGAATGTCTTAAATGTCAAATGACCCCCTCTTTTTTTTCAAATCTTTGTCTCACTGGGTTCTACCTCATCGACTTACCCTCCAGTTTCCACTGTTCGTCTCCAAAGAGAGACGAAGAGTTAGTGTGACTAAACAATAACATTGTTACTGGTAAATACCGGTTATTTTCTACACCCTTAAGAAAGGGTTAGAAGACGATTTAGGAAGACCTTCCCAGTCCAGGGTCTTTCTTCTCAAATTTTCAGTTCTCACGAGACACCGACGACGAAGGAAAAGAGGATCTCTGTTTTAGACTTGGACCTCCCTGTCCGTCCCAATACTGCCCTGTACCTATTGTCTCGGTTCCTGTGACATGGGACTGGGTACTGGTCGGAGGAGGTTTTGAAACCCGTCCGAAGAACTAAAGAGCTCGGGTGTAGACATTTTCTCCCGGTTACCGTGGGTTGTCTTGTTCGAAGAACTGACTTGTCTTACGTTCTGTTCTGCCCGTCCCTGACACTTCTGGTCTATTCCCACACACACACACTCCCGTCTCGGGCACTCGACACACTTCCGCTCTCTGAATGAAGCCTCGTCCTGGGACGGCTTCTCCGACACTAGGGACAGGTCCCACAACGTCAAGGTCGCCACGACCGCCTTGACCACGACCGTGAGGTAGCAGGTGAGTCAGTGCGGGTCCGGTTACCGCGCGTAGTGTAGGCCCACAGCCACCGTGTCGACGGCAACCACCGAGTGGTCCGGACCGTGCAACAGTGTGTAGTGGGACCTCCTCGGTGAGCATCGAGAGTACATGGATCCTTCCTGGTCGCAACCCCTCTCAGGACTTGTCGTTCCGGACCGTCCCACAAAGGGGTCTCACCCTTTTCAAGTTTTGTCATAAAGTATATACTTAAGAAATAGGACATCCCCTATAATCTTGCGTTTTAAACAAAACAAAACAAAAAAATTTGAATTCAAGTGACCTCTTCACCGTGCCGTCCATACCACTCACTAGACCATCTTCGGTGAGGTTTTGATTCACGACTGACAAAGAACCGGTACTTCGATTCCGGTGGTCTACTCCGAGACCCGTCTCACCCTCTCCGTTCCAGACGTCAGGTCCTTACCCCACTCCCCCTTCCGGTTGTCCAAAAACCTTCTGTAAAAAGAGTTCTTCCGAGACTAGAGTTATATGTCACACAGGTCTGAACCAAAACCTCCTTCATCTGGAAATCTTCGAGGAGTGACGGTAAAACAACTAGACTACAAATTCATAGAGTTTCTTTGACAGACAGATTAGTCGTGGATGACCTTAGACTACGATGTGAGAGACGTGTCTGTACGGTAAGAAAAGGATGATTTCTTAGGAAATTTATAAAGGTAAAAGGTCGAGAAAAAACCGAAATATCTCTTGGGAACCTTTTTTTAGAAAGATAACAATAATTCCTATGATTTACAAACCTTCTTAGTTTGTCACAATATCGAAGTATTTCATGAAAACTTTTCTTTGAAATTGTTTTTTAATGTAGTAGTAGAGATGGGTCTACAAGAGATAATCAACACTTTACAAATCTTTCCATGGAAAATATATTGGGTTCGACGGTATCCACAGAAAACTTCGCTAGTTTGTTCCTCTTACAGAAAAAGAACATAAAAGTAATAAAATATACTAGTATTTTAGCAATGTCGACACTGAGGGGTTTTTATATAAATTCACTGTCGACTCTCTGTTACACTGTTTTTCGGACCCGTCATTTATTACAAATATGTGGGTACCTTTGGCTTTATCAGTAAAATAACTTTTTACCAGTGAGACTATTTAGTTAGAAACTAGGACACAGTCGTTACAGTTCCGATTTGCGGAAAGACAAGTCTCGTCGAATCCTTCCTTAACTTGGGGAGAAGGATAGTTGGGAAACGGAACGAGGAAACCTCTCGAGTACAGAAGGATCGAAGGACGAGATCAGAAAGTAAACCGGTTCTACGGAATGAAAACGGTCTAAGAAATTTTTTTTTTTTTTTTCGTGAAGTATTGTCTATTGGCTAGAAAGATTTGGCAAAATCCACAGACAAGACTTCAAAAATCCACGTTTTTGCAATCTCTCAAGAGTTGAGAGAAAAGAGTTCTAGGCTTTCTCTACCTCTTCTCAAACACCCACCCCTCTTGGAGAGGGGAACATTGTAAATTCCTACCATTGAACAATCCAAAGTTTGAAGGAAGTGAGACGTTTTATCTATCTTCTAGTGGCATATTTCCCTGTCGTCGTTTCAATGGGAAACTCTACTGACCAAAGCTTGTCCCATTGCAGAATCTCAGGGGCTGAAGACCTCGAAAGATAATTCCACCCTCAGAGATGGACCCCCATCGTTTTACAAAAAGGCGGGGTGACCCCACTTCGTGATCCTTACACCTTCCTGCTCTTTATTACGTTTTAGTGTGCGAAACCCAAGATGCCGAACGCGGACGGACTTAGCCGGGCAGCCAAATGGAACTCCCAAAACGCCCCACCCTCGTCTCCCTCTGCTAACATCAAAGCCTCCACTCAAATGTGCGCGCGCGCACGCGTGCGTATGTGTCTACAGAGACGATCACCTCGATCTCTGGCCCGATCGCGAACAGATTTTCTAGGGCTAAAACGACAGCGAGTCGACCTAGGTTTATTTGGTGTGTGGGCTCGAGAGCAAACTCCCCGTTACATACACATCACCCACTCCCATCACCACCTTCCTAACCTCAACAGTTTCGGCCTTACCGGAAGGCTCCTTTTCGCTTCCCCACTATCGTCTCCCGTCGTCGACCCTAACCCAGCCTTAGACACTGACGGTGCCGACGCTCCTTCGCGGCGGCCCTTCCTAGATACGCTGGTCACGCCAGAGGTACGGGTAGAGGTTTTAGGGAGCCGCGGGCACGCGCACCTGAATGGTGGTACTTCTCGACTGGAGTCCCGACTCGGTCCATTTCTCATCTCCCTCGGTCTCGGTCTAAGGTTGCTCTGTCCGCAAGTATAATTGGGGGAACGCAGGCGTAGTCCAGTCTGAGGCACACGCCCGCGGTACGCACGGGCCTCGTCTTCGCGAGTCGCGACCCTCGCGGAGCAGTGCCGGCGGCCGCGGAGCGGCGCGGGGGCGGGGGGCAAGTGCAGACGCCGCTCACCGCTCTGAGCGACTATTTCAAAGTTCGGTGGTCGCCCCGCTCGCTATTTCCGGTCGAGCCCGGCGGAGCGGGTGTCGGTTAAGGGGTCCGCGCCGCTCGCGCCCGACGACCTCTCGAGACGCGCGGAGTCCGCGCAGGGCCAGGGAAGTCGAGGGACGGGCGGGTCCGCGTCGGCTCCCTCCCCCGCGACGCGGCCCGTCCCACCGCCTCCGCCACCCCCACCCCCCTCGCCACAAAATATATTCCCACCTACTTTACTACCGTTCTCTCCAGACACCCACTTCACTCCACCCCTCCTCCTTTGTGGAGACGCACCGGAGCTCGTGGGCGCCTCCGTCCGTGGAAAGCCCTTCGAGGCCCAGTTTCTCGTAGTCACCCAGGGGTCGACGCCCTGGTTCGCGAGCCCTATCCGCTCCGATGTCTTCAGCGGGTCGCACGTTACACCCCTTTGCTCCCTCTCCCATTTCTCTATCGACACATGTCCTCCGTCTTTAGGTCTCGACTAAAAGTTGAGCAAGGAGGCGAAGAGAGGGATTGCGGCTTTCCTTCTCGTTTGTGAACATTTAAACCTCGATTCCTCCCGTTCCAACCCCTCCCTCCCCGGTCCGGAGTTCCTTTACTCCTGGACACCGGAACTAAGGAGGCACGACCCGAATATGTGTCTCGAGCGTCCCTCCCCTCGGTCCTTCCAGGGACTGGGAGGCCTGGAGTGGGTCCGCATGAGTCGGTATCGCAGACCCCTTCTACGCCGAAAATGCGTGTGGGTCGAGGAGGGACCGCGTTTTCTGGTACATCCCTCCTTCGCTCCGTCGTCCTCGGCCGGCTCCCAGGCGCGGGGTCGGGACCAGCACGGAGAACAGCGCGCCCGCGAGTCGAAAACTCGGAACGCCTCCATTACCCTGGTAGACAGGACTAGACCCGGGGGCCTCCCGGGTCTCTTTCTCCGAACTCGGGCGCCCACCTCGTAGAACTCGTCGTTGACCGAACATCGGGGCGGCAAATAGTGGCCTTTCCTTCCTTCTGGTCCTTGAGCGCCGCCGGCACTTGACAAGGTAACGAGAAAAGGACCCCGCCCCCCCTGGGCGGCGGGCGGACGGGCGCTTCGTACGGAACCCCTTACACACACGGACAACCCCCAACCCACCCGCGACATAACAATCGTCTCTTACCTCCCCACCGCCAGGTCTATCCTTCCTGTCCGAGAGGGGTGTGGGATAAGGATCTCCGCTCTGACCGGCCTCGTAGTCGAGAGCGAGCCGCGCTTGCTCCACTCTTCGACCTGCCCCGCTTAGAGCCCTTTCGGTTTTTGGACTTTCTACGACAGTAGCGGTGGGGAAGGGGGGTGAGGGGGAGTTGGCGACCAGGGACCGTCCAGGTCGGGGAGGGTCCGACTGGGTCTATGTAGGGGCAAACCCAGGCCTTTCCCTCCCCTCCCTTTGTTCGTGGCGCGGTGGGTGCTGAGCCCTTCTCGTCCCGAGGCGCGGTCCCGGCGAGGTATAGCGACCCGGCGCTGGGTCCCCTTCAAGACTAGCCAGACACGGCCCTCCCTCCCTCCCCGTCCCCTCCTCGCCCAACACAAAGACGAGTGTCACACACGTGTTCGACCAACACACACAGATACGCGCCCACCGCCAATTCCCCTCTTCTCCTCTCACTACACTATCCGTGGTTTGTCGTTCTTTATAGAGTAAATGCAGATACGAATATTTCGAAAGAGGACCCACTTCGTCTTCTCATTCGATTTTATATGAAGGTAAGAGAAAACAGGTGTCAGGGACGTGAAGATGGTCGCCGATCATTTATGACATCATCTCCGCACCCACACATACAACCCTTTCCATCCGTCAGTATACGAAAAGAGGACCTGTCACTCCGGACTTTGATAGATTTTGTGAGTTCAAGGTGGGTGGAGTCGCGTAGAGGGTCTTCTCCCCTCAATCTTTATGTACCTCACACTGACAGTCGAATCTCCGGAAAGGAGGGGTGGGTCCCTCAATACCTCACCGGCCCTCTAGACGGGAAGTCAACATCTACTCCGGTCACCTTACTGGATTTGGACTTGGTCTGGAGGACCTTACTCTAGTCCTGGTAGGGGTTTTGATTACTTTAGGTGAGGTTTCCTGAAATAGGACCCCGTCCTCGTCATGGAGTACTGAACGTCTTTAGTCGGAACCACTTACCGCTTCCGATTTTTTCAAGGTCTTTTCGATTTAGGTCTACACTCTTTCCAAGTGTGTCTGTGAAGAAGGACAGTCCAGACACTAAGACAGAGACTGTAAGAGGTGGGGATAAGTGAATATTAGTTGATCGGGACATGTTTAAGAGACAGACGGGTCGTCCAGACTGAAAGGAGGATGGAGTAGACATGACTCTACCTCACGAGTGATGATCTTCGACCCTTTACGAGTTCTTCTAATCCTCCCTTCTTTCAATAATGTTTGCAGTGGAGAGAAGGTTATTTGTGATGGTAAGATTCCTTCTTAATTCATTTAACGTGTACTAAAGGTGGAACGATATCGTCTACTACTCAATCCTTTCTGTCTCAAGTCTCACGGAAACCTAGACACGTAAATTATAGAGTGAAAAATAAAGAGTAACTTAACTGACATTTTAAGTAAATGACATATGTCTTGGGTTAAGAGAAAGACCTATAATTACAATGAAACGACCATTGAAATCATATCGTAACATCGGTTTACTCAGTCAGATAAAAGAATCAATCTAGGTAACAAACAGATTAGAGGGTCCTGTCTCTCTTTTGATTAAATGATCGTTCGGTAGAGGTGGGATTTTTACCTGTCAATGAAGAAATTGGTTTATCAGTAAACACAAAGTCAGACTTGACCGAAGAAGGATTCCGTCACTGGGGCTAAATCGATGAGTGATTGGTCACTAATTTTTCAGATCATAAAGGTTGAATCTTAGTTACGAGAATTTTCTTGTAACACATAATTGTCTTGTCTAGTTCTTCCCCTTTCTTTTTGACATAAAAAAAACGAAAGATTTAGATCATAATATTATATATATATTACTATGTCTATTATATAGTTTATTTTTGTCCTATACAGTAATTTGGAAAAAACGAACGATTTAGACAGGTAGATTCTCTTAATATACGTATTTTTAAATAATTATTTAAAATAATTATTTCTTAAATCCTCACTGATTTCCCCTTTCCCCCGTTCGGGAATTCCCGTTCCTTTCGTGAAGTTTAAAGTTTGAATTGGAAATAAAAATACATATACTAAAAGAACCTATGTGAATCCTTTTTTTCAAAATTACTATATATAGGGTACAAAAATAAACTATATGATCGACGTAAGTATCCTGAAGGGACCACCGAGTCTGTCATTTCTTAGGTGGACGTCACGTCCTCTGGACCCAAACTAGGGACCCAGTCCTTCTAAGGGACCTCTTTCCTTACCGACGGGTGAGGTCATAAGAACGGACCTCTTTAGGTACCTCTGTCCTCGTACCACTCGAGGTCTGGTACCCCAACGTTTCTCAACCTGTGCTGTCTCACTGATTGAGAAAGTGAAAATGGATAAGAAGCAGTCTTTAACGAAAATACTTTTCAAGGTTATAGTTAGTAAATTTAGAGTTACACGTAAATTTAATTACCCGTGGTTTCTGAACGGATAATGAATGGATAATGAACGGATAATGAATGGATAATGAATCTTTCATTATCCATGGACTGAACAAGAGGATGACTTTTTTTTGATATTCTGGACCTGTTTTACTATTCCGTCTAGAAAAGTTCGTGACCCATTATCCGTCGTGTGTCGATACTAGAAACTGTCTTCCTTTTGTGTACTTCACACGAGGCAATGACAGGGCATTGACAGGACTAAAAAGACGACTTCCTGCGAAAACCCCCTCCTCCCTACCACGTTCTTCTCGTCGTCAGAATCAATTCTTCCTCCCAAATCTCCGGACCCCGACAACGTCGTGGACTCTACCCGTCCCATCTTATAGACTTTGTAGACTTATATCCATAGATATCTATAAAACTTATAGACTTTTATACATCGACACCTTTTCTCCCGGGTTCTTCAAATGTACCTTTAATTGGGGCTCAGGAACCGGTTCTCGACTCGACTTATATCGGCACTGTTCTACGACGTTCCGAACCCGTTCACCTCAATGTCTTTCTTTCCTCTTTCTTTTACACTGTTTTTATAAACTTCTATACAATGTGGTCTACACAGATCATAGTATTTTGTGTAGTTAAATGTCTGGGGGTTTTGTGGTTCGTTGTATTCATATGTTTCGCATAGTGCGGAAACATGGAGTACTAGTTTGTTAAATTTGAGTTTTTTCCTCCTGTTTTTAGAGATTTCGTCGGTCTCCCTTTTCTACGAAATTTATATCTCCTTGTTCTTATGCACAGTATTTGACTGAAAAATGATCGTTATTACCTTCGGTCTTCTGTCAAGTCGTTGTAGAAATTTTCCGACTTTTGTTTTTCACCAAGTGTGACTCAAGATATTAGTCACTTTTAGAGGAAGTTTTGACTTTTCCCTCCAGAAGAAAACAAGAAAGGGAATGGAACCCTTCTTTGATGTCAAGTACTCCTTCCCGTTTTAACTTTGTCTTGTCAGGGTTACTTCAGATTTGGGTTGAAACTGTCCTAGTCTGACTCAGTACCCAAGAGATAAACGTTCGGTTTTCTTTTACGTTGGGAGGAATCATTTCAGTGAGTCAGCACAGGCTGAGAAACACTGGGGTACCTGACGTCGGGTGGTCCGAGGAGTCAGGTACCCTAAGAGGTCCGTTCTTATGACCTCACCCAACGGTAAAGGAAGAGGTCCTCCTTGTATTAAAGTAAGACCCAGAGATGTTTAAAAATAGATAATATAGATCGTAGTTTAGGTTTTCAATGTTTTTCGTTTTATTTTTGGGGTATTCGTTTAGTTTTCTTTTATCTCTATCTGGGCGTTTATTAAATCAAAATAGACCCCTGACGTTTTATTGATTTTAAATTTTCAATTTTTTTATTGTATTAAAATTGTCTCTCGACCTTACGTACAATCTTCTAAATTTACTTTTAGGATCTTGACTCCCGTTCCCCCTTCAATTCTGACTTTAACTCTTACCTACCTAACTTCTTGATAGATCTTGGTCGTCTTGTCACCTGACCATTTGTTCTTCTCTTTACTTATTCTTCATAAGTCCAATTACGTGTCTCTCTCTCAATTTTCCCATATTTTTATGTCTTGTATTCTATGTCGTATTCTTACAGATTGGGTCAACATTAATCTTTAGATCTTCTTCTCCTCTCTCTCTTACCCTGATTCTTTTATAAAGGTTTATTTCTTAAAAGGTTTGACGACTTTCTTTAGTCTGGTGTTTAAGTTCTTTAGATATTTAAAGTTCGTCTTATTTCTGTCCCTTTTGCTATCAATTCGTTTAGTGTGTCTACTGACTGTTTCTGTCCCTCTTATAATTTCGACGTAGTTTTCTGTCTGTGTTGTCGAAGTACTCTCTTTAGGATTATATACTGACCGAAAAGTTGTCTTGGATGACTTTAGTTGTCTTTAGTCTTCTATCATCTTACTATAGAATTTCTCCTTTCTACTTCCTGACGGTTCGACCTTAAGATATCAGTAACATTTCTAGGAAGTTTTTACTTCTGTTTCTACCAAAGTTTGTTTTCGATTCTTTTATTCATAATTCAGACAAGAAATCCGACTTCCTTTTAATATGGTCTACCACAATACTTTAACGTCTTTTCTTACTTGTGACCCTTCCCATTCAGACACCCTTTTATATTTTATTATAACTGACAACTTTGTTGATATTATAGAATGTTCCAAATTTGGTACATCTTCCTTTTATTATTGTAATCGTGTTTTGAGTCCTTCCCTGAGACTAAGGTCCACTCTACCTTATTCATGTTAGACGAGACAAAGAGGGTGACTCATCACGATCTGTTACACCTGCCTTACGTCTCTCTTCGATAGACTCCTGAGACTTTTCACTTACCATCGTCACTTCGTAAGTGAAACTTTTCACTTACCTAATTCTTTGTGACTGTAAAATTCAACTGATTCACTACTATTCAAAGAAAAAACATAGAGGAGACCATAGTATGTCGGACCTGGGTTTCGTGGGTTTTCGACCTCATCCCGTCTCTCTAGATACCCCTGTCGGAGATCTTAAAACTAAGTTCCTCGGATTTTCCTTGAGGATTGTATGAGTCTCTCTCACCCCTTTTAGGGAAGTAAAAGGGGGTCGGGGGTTAGAGAGAGTATGGAGTATGGGATCTTGCGACTATAACCGTCATTACCGTAATCGTCGTCATTCCTCGGTGTACACGGATTGAGAATTCTCTACCCTTTTAAGGAGAGGTGTGACTTCTTGAACCATGGTTCTTCCACCCTATTTTAAAGTACCGAAAAGAGGGGAAAGAGAAAGAGAGGACGACACACCGAGGTCTTCCCATATCAGTGTCCTTCATATACTGTCTCACTTTATTGATTTTGGTGTCAAAGGTCTGTCTTCTGGTTTTTCATAGATCTTTTAGTGTATGTCTTACTTCTCGAACCTTTTAATTAGGGTGTTTCAATATACACTTGAGGATACGACTGGAGGGTCCCATACGTGTACACCTAGACTGAGATTTTTAGTTTGAGACTCTTTTCTTGTCACCCTATATGGAGGCAGTCGAGGGTCTATTTGGTGACCCGAAATGTGTACCTCCGTCCGTACCTTTATCGTAATGTTTTGAACTTTTGACTTTACAATTATTATGGTCTCGTTCTTGGGTGTCTTTCCATTCCACCAGTCTTAAAAACCGGACTTGGGTTGACCGAACTAATACACGATGTTGTCCTTATAGTTGTAAGAAGTATCCTAAAGTTGTTCTGGATCTCAGAGTTGTAAGATAAGTTTTACAGGTCCTACGGTTTTTTAATGAACGGTATGTTTCTTGGACATTGTAAGGTTGAACTGATCTTTTCTGTTACCTGTCTGTGACAAAGTATCCACTGTGTCTACTTCAATAGTATCTGTAAACTTCGTCGATACTACTTTTACGAGGTTCTTCATTTCTACTTATGAAACCTTTGTTTGCCTGTTATCCTTTGTAGTCCTTTCTTTCTCTTTTACCTTTTTCATTGGTGTACCTTCAAAATCTTGACTTTTTTATATATGACAGAATGTGTCACTCTATCACTTTATAGAGTGACTTATTCCCGTCATCGTTATAACCTTACCGTATTTTTACACTCACTTGAACTTCAGTATAGTCATCCTTAATAGATCAGGATTGTCTTCCTTTTTTCTCACTTTCTTTACTTGTTTTGAAGTCCTTAGAGACTTTGTTATCTTTGTCAGGTAACGTTGTTTTTTATAAACGTCTTGATTACCGATTTTTAAAGTATTTAAACCAGTTTCCGTATTTGGAACTCTAAGTTTTTGGGGTTTGTCCTGTTTGGGTTTCTTTAGGTACGATACTGTGTATTATTTTTTTCGATGGTTTTGGATTTCTCCTTCTGTTTTAGAACATACTGTTATCTCTGTTCACTATGTAATGAATACTCCTCGTTTCCTTTTACTACTAAACTTACTGACATCTAAAGAGTACTTTTTAACACTTTCGTCTTCCCTTACTTTTTGTCAGAAAAAATTTCGAGACTCTCTTCTCTCGAGTCAGGTCTTAAGATATAGGTCACTTTTATGTAAGTACTTACTTTTACTATGAGAGTCTAAGTCCTTTTGTCTTTTTATTAACAGCGTCTGAACAAAAATAAAAAATAAAAAAATAAAAATAAAAAAGGTAAAATTTTGTCAAAACAAATAAACAAAAACCGCCGCGATCCAGAAACGACGGTCCGCCCGAAAAGAGGTCGGTACCGCTCACCCCGACGACAGACCAGGGCGCACCCACGCAGAGTGACGCGCCAGAGAGACCACCTCGCGTCCGAGATCGCGTGCACCCGAGCGACAACGACGAGGGGCCGAGGACCCGTGTCCGAGTCATCGACACCACGGGCCCGAAACAACGGGGCTCCGTACACCTTAGAAAGACCTGGTCCCTAGTCTGGTCACAGAGGACGTAACCGTTCGCCGAAGAAATGGTGACTCGGAGATCCCTTCGGGGTGTGTCAAGAAAACAGTTGTCCTCTCTTCCCCTTCTGAACAAAAGACAAAACACTAAAGTGTCATTACTCGTGACAAGACTATAGGGCTGGACAAATCAGAGTATCTTCTTGTTCTTCCTTTGGTCAGGTAGAGAAGACGACCCGTCACCGGATCGATAGAACGCGACCTCTTTACCGGCTCATCTCTTTAGTGTTCGAACTAATCCTCCTCCACACCAGTCGAGAGTCTGCCTTTGACCCAACCTCCTACCTGACCTGGTCCTCAGGGTCGTCTCGACTGGGTGCCGTATATGGGGGAAGAGAGGTCTGAACAAAAATTTTATTTACCGGTTTCCTTTAAAAATTCAATTTTCCTTTTACTAGGTTCTTCCTTTAGACCTTTTAGACCATACTTTTTTTTTTTCCGTTTTTTAACATTTATCTACCTATATATAATATTTGAAGACGAAGAGAGGTCAAGAAATTTTATACAAACTACCAACTTCCGTTTTTATTATTGTAACACACTATCACCAAAGTGACTTTAATACTATCCCTAGTGTGACTTAGATAACTAACGAAACCCAAACACCACAACACAAGTCAACGAGTCGGTATAGTCTGAGAAACACTGAGGTACCTGACATCGGGAGGTCCGAGGAGACAGGTACTTAAAGAAGTCCGTTCTTTTGACCTCACCCAAAGGTAAAGGAAGCGGTCTCCTAGAAGGACTGGGTCCCTAACTTGGGTGTAGAGGACACAAAGGACGCGACGTTCACATAAGGAATGGTGACTCGGTGGTCCCTTCGGACAAAACCCATCAACAATATTACGGATAAATAAATACAGAAGACTTTTTCGACCCAGTTTCGAGTTGTAAGTCCTTTGATTCTAGTACCGTAGACCAGGGTAGTGAAGTACCCTTTATCTACCCCTTTGTCACCTTTGTCACAGTCTGAAATAAAAAGACCCGAGGTTCTAGTGACGTCTACCACTAACGTCGGTACTTTAATTTTCTTCAAATGAGGAACCTTCCTTTCGATACTGGTTGGATCTATCGTATAAGTTTTCGTCTCTGTAATGAAACGGTTGTTTCCAGATAGATCAGTTCCGATACCAAAAAGGTCACCAGTACATACCTACACTTTCAACCTGACACTTTTTTCGAGTCGCGGCTTCTTAACTACGAAAACTTGACACCACAACCTCTTCTGAGAACTCTCGGGGAACCTGACGTTCCTCTAGGTTGGTCAGGTAAGATTTACTCTAGTCGGGACCCACAAGAAACCTTCCTGACTACGATTTCGACTTTGAGGTTATGAGACCGGTGGAGTACACTTCTCAACTGAGTAACCTTCTCTGGGACTACGACCCTCCCTAACCCCCGTCCTCCTCTTCCCCTGCTGTCTCCTACTCTACCGACGTACCGTAGTGACTGAGTTACCTGTACTCAAACCCACTTGAGACCCTCAACCACTACCTGTCCCTCCGGACCACACGACGTCAAGCACCCCAGTGTTTCTCTGTGCTGACTCGCTGACTTGACTTGAGTAAGAAGTCACAGAATGTTGAAAGTAACATACACATAGAGTAGAGGAACCAATTTAAATAAGGATCCATAAAATAAGAGAATACGTTAAATTTTACATTGACAAAAGAATAAAAGGGAAAAACTATCAAGTAATAATCATATATCTTTACGTTGATTGAAAACATATAACTAAAGTATAGGAAGTTCACGTACCTTAAGTAAATAATCAATACTATCAAGAAAACCACCCCTAAAATCGAAAAATTTATATATTATAGTACAGTAGACGTTTATCTACGTTTAAAGTAGAAGGAAAAGTTAAACCTACCGTAAAAAAAGAAAAAAAGAACTGATAATGAGACCGACCGTGAAGGTTACAATTTATTTTCACCACTCTCACCCCTAGAAACAAAAAAAGGACTAGAATCTTCTTTTCCAAAGAAAAAAAATTTTTTCGATAACTCATCACAAACGACATCCGAATATTATATACCGGAAAGAACACAATTCCATAATATGTAACGAAGATTTGGGTGAACCAACTCATAAAAATACTCCCTACCTACAGTCTAAAACAGTTCACGAAAAGGACACAGACAACTCTACTAGTATACTAAAATAGGAAGGAAAACAATTACACCATATAATGTGTAACCAAACATCCGTAACTAACTTGGTAGTGACGTATGGACCTTATTTAGGATGAACTAATACCACATTCAAATACCATTGTTATACCAATTAGTACACAACAACTTAAACCAATCATAAAACAACTCCTAAAAACGGAGACACAAATAGTTCTTATAACCTGATATTAAAGAAAAGAACAGTACAAGAACGGATCAAAATCTGTAATCCATAGTCTCAGTATGACCGGAATACTCAAACCTTCACAAGAGAGAAGATACAAAACCCTGTTCAAACTCTCCCTAACAATAATTAAGATAAATTTTACAAAGTATCTTAACTGGTCACTTCGGTAGACAAGGACTGAAAACAAACAACCCTAAAAAAAAATAATGATTAAGGTAGAGGAAGGATCATTATCTAGACGAGTCTAAAAGACAAAGAAGTACAAAATCGGAACTATACAACATACGAAGATCCTTAAATATGTAAAGAAGATTCAACAAGTTACAAAACCACATACACACGATTCAACGAAGTCAGTAGAGACTGAGAAATATTAGGGTACCTACCATCGGACGACCCGAGGAGACAAGTACCCCTAAGAGGTCTGTTCTTAAGACCTAACCCATCGGTAAGGGAAGAGGTCCCCTAGGAGGACTGGGTCCCTAGCTTGGACTCAGAGGACGTAATGTCTACCTAAGAAATGGTGACTCGGTAACCTATTCGGGTAAAATCACATATTAAGAAGTGTCATCAGAAATACTAAAAAACATAAAGACACCATATTTAATACAACAGAGGAGAAAGTAAAGACTAAAACAAACTTAAGCAAAAATAAAAAGCACTCAGGTCGACTACCAAACAGTTAAAACAAATAGAAAAGTTTTTTGGTAAAGAATCTAAGTAACTAGAAAAGAACAACAAGTCGGCGAGTCAGTACAGGTGGAGAAACACTGGGGTACCTGACGTCGTGTGGTCCGCAGAGTGGTAGAGGGTTTCAAACGGGTTCAAATACAGGTAACGTAACCACTAGAAAAGATAATAGAGAATTTAGAAATTAAGTAAATAAGGGTGAAACTAGAAATAAAGGAAAATGATTGAAACCCAAATTAAACAAGATAAAGAACTCCATATTTCAATATAACAAATAAACTCTAGAAAGAACAAAGAATTACATCAGTAAATAGTGGTACTAAAAGAGAGAGTCTTGACGAAAACAACGCAGGGTATTCAAAACTATATAAAGGTAAAAGTACAGAGTTTTACATCTGTCGATCCAACGAAGGTGTAGAACCGATAACATTGATTACGACGATACTTGTGACTTACAAAATATTAACTTACTTAATGTACTTAGAAAAGTTTAAACACAAAAACAAAAGAAGTCTACATATACGTCCTGATCTTAAGGACTTATAAAGGACTTAGTACACTTTTTATCAAGATAAAAAGTCAAAAAACTCTTTGTGGGTATGAAGGAAAGGTGTCACCGACATGGTTAAATGTAAAGATGGTTGTCACTGGATCCCGAGGAAAAAGAGGGGTATGAGTGGTTGTAAATAATGAACAACATAAAACTAATATCAAAGAGTGTCCACAATCTCCTACGGAGCGACACCAAACATAAAAGGACCACATCACTACACTTCGTAGAAAAGTACTCAGACAACCGGTCTCCGACGTCCCGGGATCCCAGAGCCCAGATTTACGGACGCGTGGCCACTCACCCCGGTCCAGGACCCGGCGACTACCGGTCCCGGCACAGGTCCCAGCCGGCACTCGAGTCCACCACAAGTCCGTCGGATAGACGACCGTCTACTCGGACACAGGAGTGGGTCAATCAACAAACCGGACTCTACGGGATCGTGACCACGGGTGTCCGACCCTAGACCCCGTCCTGACCCGGGATCCCAATCATTCCATCTCCTTCCCAAGGTTTGAACGGTCGTGGTCACAGGTCCATCGTCTTACTCGGGGGTCCTACCGACGACGGTGACCGACAGGGGTTCCGCTCGAAGTCAGCGGACGATGGAGAAACCTTTTGAGTCAGTAGTCCAAAGTGGTTCGAGGAAAGTTTAGTCACGAAGACGGGACCCAGGGTCTCGTACAATCTATGACAGACGTGACAAATTCCATCTCAGAGATAAAGGGTGTCGGGGGACCCAGAGGACCTTCATTCCGGGTGACTGGAAGTTTCGGTCCGTAAGACCCCCGACAGAAGGGTCATGCCCGAGAGGTTAGACTCCTGGGGTCATACCCGACCAGGGGAGTGAGGGACCCTCTTGGCTACGTTGACATTACTACGAGACCCATCACGTAGTGGGTGGACCCTCGTAACCAGAATTGATGTGACACCAAGACTCTGAGGATGGGTAAAGAAACGTCACGGAAGAAAAAGAGAAATCAACGTATTCTAGAAAAGACCTGTAAGACCAGAAAAAGTGACTATCATCAATGCATTTATGAACATTAAAACCACACGGGTGCTTTCCTCCACTCGGAGTCCCAGAAAGATGAGACAACAGAACCGTCACAGAGGGAAAACGACGAAAATTCTTAGAGAGGAATAGAAAATTGAAAACTGTCAAATCAATATTACACAGAACTACACTCAGAAAAATCTAAGGAAAATAAAGTTTGTAAGAATCCGAAGGAACTAGAACTACAGACAAAGGAAGGGGTCCAATCCGTTTAAAAGTCATTTATAAAGTAGTTTTTTTTTGGTTTTTGTTTGTTTTTGTTTTTGTAAGACAGGGAAAGAGAGAGTAAAGAGGAAGAGTCAAAGGATATTACACTTGTAACCAGGAGAACTACAACAGGGCGTTCAGGAAATTCGACAGAGGTGAGAGAAAGTAAGAAAAAAAGGAAATACAAGGAGAGTGACCTACTTATTCTTCGGACAGGGAGTCCGACTTCCAAAATTTTATTCGTTTATTCGGAGAAAAGCACTTCCTTACCCACAAAGTCCGATGACGGAGACGAGATACGAGACTCTTCGTCGGTCACTCAGACACACTTGGACAATTCTTGACAGAGAGGTAAGTGATATCAGAACATCTAGAGGTCCTACGTTCGGACAACCGAAAGTTTCGATCTACAAAGCTCCCGGGGAGGACTCACATCATTCCATTTCGTCTTCTTGTACATTGTATCCTCTATGACGACATCGACAGAGACTTTTTATGTTGGAAGGTGTGAGAAGAGAGACCGTCTTCGTCAAGTGTAATAAAACGTACGTATTTTGGAAGTGAGAGAGGGTGAGAACAGCATACTTTATATCATAACTAAACTTCAGATCCCGGAACAATAGATTTAATCAACATCATGTCTATTCAGAGAAGTCCATCACTAAGATTTTACATATACTTTTACATTGTTCGAATCTTGTCAGATTATTACAACTTTTTCTTGGTTCAACCCGACACCCGAGAGTTTGAATGAATTATTTTTGATATTATTAATCCCAGTTCACTATTAACGTTCTTATCAGTTCATCTTTGTTTAAATTTTATTGTCTCAGGGATTTACCCCGGGATATATGTCTCAGTTGAACAAAAAGTCTTTTTACGTTTCGTTAAATTACCCCTTTCTTTCGAAGAAAGTTTTAAACCGTGATCTCGTTTACCTATCGACTTACTCGTTTTAATTAGAAATTGGGATGGAGGATATTATGGTTTTTATTCATAAAAAATTGTACCTAGTGCAAATACTGTAACTAGTATTTAGAACTATACTTTTGATTTGTGTTAGTTCGAAGTTCTTATTTTGTGTCCTGTTGTGGAATTTCTGGAGACATACTCGTCTATAAAGAAATTGTCTTATAATTTTCGTCACACTCCCTTTTCTCCTTGTACAACTTGAATTAATTCTTGAAAACAAGTAGTTTTATGTGGTAATTCTTTCAAACTTTTCGTTTGGAGTCCGATTCTCTTCTTTTCCATAAACGTTATGCATATATTTCCTGAAAAGAGAACTTATAACATTCTTAAGGACAGTCAATTTTTCTTTTTTCATCTGCTAGGTTAATATTTTGCCCGTTTTTGGAACCTATCAGTAAAGTGTTTCTTGTATAAGTTTATAGATTGTTTATATTCTTGTTCTCGTTCATTTTGTTTTCCTCTTACTAGTCTCAATTTCAAAAGGCCCAATATTAAAATTTTCCTTCCGTCTCAACGACCAAGAGGAATCTGAAAGGTAGACAACAATGCAATTTTTAAATTCCTATTAGTGATTTTTCTTATACATTAAATGTTATACCAACTTTTTTCTCCTCCTGAATTTTTTGAGGTATCCCTTAAGGGACCATCAGGTCACCAATCCTAAGACACGAAAGTGACGGTTCCCGAGCTCAAGTTAGGGACCAGTCCCTTGATTCTAGGGTGTTCGGGACGTCATGTCGGTTTTATTTGTTTTTTGTTTGTTGTTGTTGTTTTTTGTAATTGAAGTATTTAGTCACTCTTCTTCCTTCCCTATTTTCGAATTATTTTCGGTTTCCCTACCACCTTTATTTATATTTATGTGGTTATTAGTGTTCTTTACATTTAATTGATTTGAAAGATAAAGAAAAATTCCTGTCCTAACTGTTTGAATAAAGGAAAATCCTGTGTCCTTTTTTACTTTCATATTCTTATCATTTCCTGTATAGTCCTTTTATTATCAAAGAAATTTTCATATGGAAATGATCATAGTCTTTTTTTTTATCTATAATTCCATCTTTGTAATCAATCCCTATTTTTTTCAATCTAGTATATTACTATTTTCTATTTTAGGTGGACATTCTGTTGTTATTAAAATTCAAATTAAGTGGATTGTAATATCAGAGTTTAGAAGTATCGTTTCTACCCGTCTTTATGATCCAATTTAAATCTTAGAATCACTCTCTATAAATTGGGTGACGACAGTAATTGACTGACATAGTAAAAAAAAAAAACGGTACATTGTGTATTAAATTTTGGTTTTAAAACTACGAATTTTATTATCGGTACACAATCGATAAAACACTTCGTCTTTACATTTGTCCAAACTCGACCGGTGAAAAAGAGGACTCGAGTTTACCCCGGTTCGCAAACTACCGGAGTGAGAGTACAGTGACTCAAACGATCTCACTTCCTATTACCCCGGTACCAATAAAGAAATATAATTCGATAGGACTTGAACAACTACACTACCTCCTAGTCTTTTCGTTGTTCTCACCTTTCGGATTCCGTGTGGATTTCGTTTGGGACTTCGGAAACAAAGGTAGGAAAAACGATTACAGGGTGACCGGTTTTTTTTAGTTTACCGGTTACACCTATGACTCCCAATCCTTTCTCTGAGGTGTACGACAGGGTGACGTTCCCGTATTTGTGTCCCTTCTTTATGATCCTTCATAATCTTTATCAGGGGTTTAATTGTTCTTGTAGGTAAAACTGACGATAATAATTGGGACCCTGATTCCAAGATTTTGCAAGATTCCATTTATTTATTCATATTCTTTATCTTTCTCCAGTTTTAAAGTAATAAACGTTTGGATACATATCTTTTGGACTTCGTTAGCCACCTGTTTTAATAATTCTGACAGAATAAGTCTGTCAAGTCTTAGAACTAAACATAAATTCTAGTTCGTGTCTTCATTGATACAAAGAGTCGGTCGTTATTTGTTTAAGTTTACCTCATCATTTAATGACAACACGATGATCTATAATTCTGTATAATATTTCAGAACCATGAATTTTGTCACACTATAACCGTCGTTTGACTACGTACCTTATTTTGTATTTTGAGTCTAGGTATTCAGTAATCTTTAATCCGTATCTTTATTCATGGTAAAGTTTAGTTCCTCGTTTTCTAATAAAATTTTACCGCTACACTTTTGACCGAGTGATATTCCTTTCTTTACAATGACCTAAAGATAAAGTGTGACTCGTGTTTTTATTAAAAGTCGAGACAATTCCGGGTTTTGTATTTTTAATTTTGAAATTTCGTGTTTTTTATATCCATTCTAAAAAATTTACAAACCCGTTGTTTCTTGTAGTGTTTGTTTTCTATTCGTCATCTATCTTTAGATCATTTACAATGTCTATTTACTGACTATAAAGTTTATAAATTTCCTCATTTTCGGTTATTCTTTGTCAAGTCATCTTTCTATTCGTTTACTATCATCTTTTGTTAAATATCCCTCTTTTACCGGATATTTAGATTCTTTACGAGTCAATGTGATCATTAGTCTCGTGTTTTATTTTTTGTTAGTTAAAATAACTTAGGTAGTCCATCCTCTTTCGAATTCCTGTAATTAAAATTCGTAACCATACCGACACACCATTTCTTGTGAGAGTACGCACCGACCATCCGGACATTTGATTATATCTAAGGAACTTCTCACGTCTTGTCGTCACTACGTCAGTCCGAGAGTGGACCTTTGTCTACCGTACTATTGAGTTCCTCTAAACTAAACGTTTCTCTGATAAAAACTTTCACACCCGTCTCTTCGACAATGGTGGGGGTCTGGTCTTACCTACACCTTCCTTCATTTCAAAGGTCCTTGAGTCCTTACTCAGAACTCTAATAGAACTCTGTTTCGGAAGTCAACTCCCCGTGTCCATCATTAGAGTGTCTTTAATGACGGTCCACTTATTTATAGATGTGGAATGAGAGGAAGTCTATAAGACGGTGACCTATTTAAGGTAGTCCTCAACTTCCCAGGAAATTACATAAAGTATCTAATTCGAAGGGTCCCACCTCACCCCCACCTCTCTCCTAGAGTTCCCCCGTCTGTCTTTATGGGCCGTTGTAGTTCTCAATTACTTTGTCTTTGACTTCTAAAAAAAGGGGCTATTGATCAATAAGGTGACAATTTACATCAATTTCTTTGAAGCAGTAAATGTGTTTCTGTGTACATGTTCATATATATTATACTACGACGACTCTTTTCATTCAGGTTTTATTGAGTTTTAAAATAGTCACCCCCTTGTTTATCCATTTCATACCTTATAATATCTCGTCTATTTTCCTTAAGTAATGTAGAAGTGAAAAATTGTACCTACATAGACTTTTGTCACAAATACCTTTTTCGTTTAACCTCTTACTCCATGGTATCCATATTGGGGCATAGTCAACCCTACGGAAACTGTGGTAATTATTTTTTGGGGTTTTCTACCCAATTAAAAAGAGTATTACATCTCCAGTTGTTAAGTCTCGACCACGTCGACGAGGTCCTAGATATGATCCTCCCAAGAACGTGACAAGAATCACACCCCGAGGTAGATACCGAAAGTCCATAAACCCTTGTCGGAGCATAGACACGAATTTTACTTTAGTAAAGTGTTACAAATAGTTAAGTCAACCGGGTCTAAAATGGTACAGAAATCATAAGTATAAGTTCATCTGTATTTCATCCATTTATAAATTTTTAGTTCAATTATATATCGATTTTTTTACACAGGGAGAGTCCACCTATTTGATCACCGAGAGTACTAGACATTTGGTAAAGACCCTCTTCTCCAGGAGAAACACCGAACTCCACTTGCACATAATCCCACAGTAATAGTTCGACTGTCAGACTGGTCCTGACTTAATGTATAGAGGAATCAATAGTAGATACCTACTGTTCTTACGTTTGAGATCGAGAGTGGTAGTAGTGTTTTCCCAAATTATTTGAACCGAAATATCTGTTTACCAAAGACGAAAACTCGTATCATTGGTGGACAATTTTCCCTTCTCCCCTTTACCTTAGAATTTATTAAATAGTCGAACCAAATAATTTACAACAGAATACCTAACACTTATCGAATCTGTTAAATTCATAAAAATTAATATATAGTGATAAAATTCAATATACGGTGTTTTTAGACCAGGACCTTTAATATTTCTAGACTAAAAACCAGTCTTTAATATGACCGATGGTAAATAAACTACATACGATATATAGTACGTAACATCTTTTGAGAAATTATAACGGAATAAAGTAATCAGGATGTCCAAATCAATTTATCCAGATAATTTTATATCCAAAAATTTTTTAATAAATCGACACGACACAGAACCAACAACGTACACCCTAGATCAAGGGACTGGTCCTTGACTTGGGTCCGGGGGACGCTGTCCTCGTGTCTCAGAATCGGTGACCTGGTGGTCCGTTCAGGGACACTACATCACAACTACTTCCGGAGTCGGTTGGGGTGGTCCTCGAGACTTTCACCCTACCAGGAAACCTCAATTAGAACTAAACCCTACTCCCAGGAACTTTAACCCCGAAAATTTCGGGATACAACTGATCAGTAACGACCCTCATCCTGTACGAAAACCCTTCCGTAGAAAGTAATCGTCTCTTTTGAAGATTTCTCCCGAAAGACGATCGACGTAAGGGTCGTCGACACCCTTATTCAAGAAATAAGGATTTCTCGTTAGACCCTCAATGTAGTACCGTATATGAAGTCCTTTGATTTGGAATAATTGTTGTTTTATGTATTAAAAAGAAAGTAAGATACTACGATAAGGATAAAATAGATCTTTGACTGACTTGAAAGTGTGATTGAGACAGTAGAAAGTAAAGATGTAAAATTCAGGTTAAAAGTAAATGGTGTCGATGTCACAATTACATTATAACGGTGATTGTGCTGTTAACATCGAGATGCTGATTGATATCAATTAACAATATAATGGTCATTGACCTACCAATTGTCATGATGATGGCTTATAAGATCCACAGACTAAATTATGAAATGTAACTACCGTGTCCTTTAATGTAACCACGGTATTTTTTTAACCAAATCATGTTACTTAGAATTTAGGTACTATTCATCTTCGAATGAGACAATTATGACAATAAAATTATAAACGAGTAAATAAACCGACACGACCCAGAGCCGACTCCGTGTACCCTAGAAATCGACACCGTACACTTGAGGACTTAACACCGTACACCCTAGATCAAGGACTGGTCCCTGACTTGGGCCCGGGGAACGTAACCCTCGTACCTCAAATCGGTGAATTGCGATTCCTTCAGGGCGAACGAAATTTATATCAGATTTAGAGAAGATTTTCTAAAGTGTGTGACTGTGAATCGGTCAAAAGGGAAACAACGAAAAAAAAAAAACATCCTTCCGTGACTAACTCCAACTCACTCGGGAAGAGGGCATTCTATTCACTTAGATAGTGCTGTAAGCGTTGACACCTTTAACTTTTGTTTTACGAGTTGGTGTGGGAAAGGTACTTTGTCAAAATGTCTCACCGAAAAAAAAAAAAAAAATTCGAATACAGAAATTCTGTCATTGGAGTGACAGAGAGAATTATCGTTTTCATAAACTCAAAAGACTAGAGTATATTTTGTACATTATACACCCATATAATGACAGAATATGTATGATTCGTGAGTCATTAACAAATTACTTAACTTTACATTAATGATCATTAAAGGGGTTTTAAATAATATTTTATAACCGTTATTGGTTTACAATTCTAGTTAAGAGAATAGTCTAGAGACCTACACTTTAGTTTTCGTTTTGGTGAATACTCTCCAAGTTACACAGATCCTTCGTGACTAAGAGAATGTATTTCGGGGATACTAAAATAAGATTAAAGTCTTGAGGTTTGACCGGGATAATTGTTCCTCCGTAACAAGACTAAGTAAATCAGAAATCTTGGATAAAATGTCTACTCCTTTGGTTCTGACTCTTACATGTTGCATTACGTTGTCCCGATCCTTGGATCCGATGGAAGACGAAATGGAGTGACAGTTGTCCTTTCACTTCCGAACTCTCCTTTCTCTGTCGTACATTGTCATCCGTCTGAAGTTTTCCTTTCTTTTCTTTCTACCTATTTCACAATCTTTCTAAGGTCCTTCCTTCTTTTAAGTACCTTTGTTAATACTGTCTAATCAACGCTTCTCTTTCCACTTATTATGACGGAAGATCTCTATTCAGGTCTCTACCACTGTGAAGGTTTTTACCGTAAAATAAATGAGAGAGGGGTTTTGACAATACGTCATAATTTTTAAACAAGTGAAACAAATCTGATAACTATCCTATTAGACTTAAATATCCATCTCTTTATATTATTATCTCGTAACGAGTTTATCAAATCTTAATGAAAGAAATTATTGATTGTTTACACAGTGTATTCAGGTCATATTGTAAAAATAACCGTGAACTTTATTTACATAATGAGTGATCACCTACACGGTTTTTCTTTTAGGGGTGGGATAAAGGTGGGGGTGTCTCGATGTTTACTAATAAATAATTCGTCACTGTCTCACAGAACCTCACGTTTAGTCTTCAGTAACACCAATAGACACAAGAATTTCTAATTGAAAACCTATTACAATCCTATTTATTTTTTCCAACAGTTACATTTTTCAGTGTAATTTTCTGTTTGAGTCAAAGTTAAGACCACGAACTTTAACATCGACCAAAGTAATCTGAAAATATATAGGACAAAGGATATAAATTACGTATATTAATTGAATACATAATCAAATTTATGGAAGATGTCATTTCAAAAGTTTTAAATCTCATATCGGAACGAAATGGGTAGTAAATGGAAGAGTATTACAAAGGACCAGTTTGGTTCCACCAGAGAGAGAAAACGAAGAAGAATCCACGAGAATCTTAAAATTCGTAGGACACTATGATTGGACCTCCTTCCATTTCGAATGTACTTTCTTAAATCGATTACAAAGACCGAATTTTTTTAAGAAAGTATGATAAGACCCGGTTCGTGATACAATTTCCGACATCGTCTATGGGATCTTTATGGCCACACCCTCAAAGTGACGGTCCTATCTTCACATTTTTCGTCGCACCTGTCTGAGAGGTCTCTTCGTTTCGATCTCTTTCGATAGTTGTGTGTTGAAATGATTCTTAGGAACGTCTCAGGATGCCCGAGTCTTGTTTCCTTTTTTATAACTAAGTTTCTTTGGATGATGTTGAGTCATACTGGGATTCACCTACACCAGTTGTTCTACCCCGAGGGAGAGGGGAGTCGAGGGTTTATTCCCGAGGGTATAGAGTAGAGTAGGTTTCCCGTTAGGAGGTCGAAAAGATTCCGGAAGACTGAGATTCGAATTCGCCAATTTTAAGACTACTCACACCGACTTTCCATCTCCCGAGAGAGGAAAGTAACTCGAGTACCCTACTCCCGAAATGGGGTCCTTACCGTTCCGGTCTGTGATTCGGGGGTAGAAGGAATACGGTCGAGTGAGTGTCCTGACCTTCTTGTCTTGACATTCTTTGTTTGGGTTTTCTGGTCTCCGATGACGGGGTGGGTCGTGAGTCTCCTCACCGAGTCTCTAAAACAGGTCCCTTTCTTCGTCAGGTATTCTTTCCTCTCAAAGTAAGAGGAGGGGTTTCCTTGACTGAAGTAAACTTTCTCTTACACCTCTTTTAGTTCGGGTTACCGTGAGAACTTCTTTTGTAAAAGGAGAATTAATCCTCGTTGTTCGATTTAACATCCGGTTGATCAAGTGGTCTCTTCGTCCCTCTCTGTCGACTCCTGACAGGGGACCAGTCTTATACGGAGTTTTCTACCGAAGTTTTTGATAGGGTAGGTTTAAATTAAGATAGTCTGACGACTCGTTCCGTACGAGGTCCCGTACAGTTTTTGCTAGTTCGTTAGTTGGTCATTGACCACCTTGGATTCCCGACCCACAGGACCATCTCTCGTACTGTTGGGTGAGGGCATAAGAACGGACCTCTGAGTAGTACCTGTCTCCTCGGACTTAGCCAATGTCAGGTACCCCAACGTCTCACCTTGTGCTGACTCACTGAGCCGTGTCGTGTCGTTTCGTACCCGACCCACATTATGGTTTACTCCGTCGGTCGGATGATCTCTATAATCTTTTTTCTCTGTCAGTCTTTCTCGGGACGATTTTGGTGACGGTAGGGTCCCACTCACACATGTACGGATTCTGACGTGAGAGACTTTTCACTGTAGTCCCCGAGGTGTTAAACCCCCTTCGTCCAAAGTCATTTTATCTGGTCGGTTCAGTGATTTGTTTTTTCGCTTCTCGTTGTTGTCGTCAACAAACACCCCTCCCTCTCTCCTTAGAGAAAGGTCTTATCGGTCAAAAATTGTTTTTTAATACTGTAAACGTTTCTTTACCCGTTCACACCGGGTATGTATCCTTTTTTCCCATCCGTTGTCTTTGACACTCTCCCTGGTCTACAATAAAAATTATTTATGAAAGTTTCTACGGTGATATTTATACTAATTTCTTGATTTCCTTCCATACTTCTTTTACAAAGTAGTATCTCTTACAGTTATTTCTCCGTCTTTATTATTTTTTTCTTGGTTTACCTTTAGTACTTTAATTTTTCGTGTTATTGACGTCATTTTTTAATATCATTGATTTGTCAGCTGAACTTGATCTTTTTTCTTAGTCATTTCTATTTGCCTACTTGTAATACGTTGGACTTCTTCTCTGTCTTTTTTCTTACTTCTTTTTGTCTTTTTTTACAACCTATGAAAACCTAGGTATGTCCACATTACCCTTATGGTCTTTACCTCTTCTTTTTCTTTATCTCTTTTGTAAGTTTCTTTAGTACCGACCTTTAAAGGGTTTAAACTACCTTTTGTAATGTGTAGTTTCTGCGAGTTACTTGAGTGGGGTTCATCATATTTATGTCTTCGAGTTTGTGTATGTATAGTATCATTCTTACGATTTTCTGTTTTTCCTTTAGTCGGGGGCTTCAAGTTTTCGACTGAATAGTAAAATTTTTTGGCACTTTTGATCTTTCGTCACTCTGTCCTATAAGTTTCAAGAATTTCTTTTTTTTTAGGGACAGTCGCATCTTAGAATATGGATCTTTGTGAAAGAAAATTTTTATTTCCGTTTTGTTTCTGATGGTCCATCTGTTTTGAATTTTCTCTTAACGATCGTTAGGTGGAATATTCCTTATGATTTTTATCAATAAGTCTCACCTTTGTTCATTTGGGTTTACCCTTAGATTCAGAAATTCTTTTTTCTTTTTCGTCATCATTTCCATTAATACATTAATATTTTCTGTCATAGGAAGAAGAGGAAAGAAAAATTTTTCGTCAATAAACTTCTTTATATATGTATTGACATGGTGACCCAAACATTGAACATCTTTACATAATATAAACGTTTATTATCGTGTTTCCTCCATCCACACTTCTCGACATGACCTCATTCCTTCATTGTGGTCTACCATTGGACTTGGGTATCCTTGTTTACTTCTCTTGGTCTTTATTCTTTCAGTTACTGTGTAAAATATTTATATTTGAACTACCAGTAGAAAAGACAAGAAAATCATCTGTGTCTTAATGTCTTTTGTTGTTAATTTGTGACGTAACAATCCAAATATTATATATATCTACATTATACGTATTGTTATTGTCGTATTTTTACCTTCTGTTACTTTATCTCGAGATGTCCTTACAAAGGCATAGAGTGACTTTAATTCAATCACATTTAGTCTTCGTCTAAGGACATCCAATTTTATATGTACCATTCGGGATCTTTTTGACTTTTTTATTGAGTTTTTACACTTTTTAGTAATCTAAAAATTTATACTCTGTATATTTTTTAATTTTACTGTCTATAAAGATTATAAGATTATTATTTGGTCATTGTGACTTACACTCATCTAATTTATTAAGTTAGTTTTCTGTCTAACAATCTGACCTATAATAATAAAAATTAAGCATAAACATGGACACACTGTAATCTGACTTCGACCGTTAGCTATCGAACCATCCGATTGAGGTCCTTTAGCGGACATAAACATTTCAAAATAACATCGTGTCGGTGTAGTTATTAAATACATAACAGATGTTAGACGATGTCACCGCTACAATTTTTCAACACTGTATACCGGACGTTTTCGATTTTATAAAGTATAGACCAGAAAATGTTTTTCTCAAACGACTGTATTGATTTCCTTTGGGTCACACCTTCAAGAAGAAATTGACTAAGACAAAGGGTCCTATAATTCTCCGTTCCGGTAATAAATTCTTACTCTAGTTCTCTTTCTCCAGAATCTTCAGACTGACTCTTTTCATTTTTCCAATCACTTATGGGGTCCCTACACCTTGTCTTGACCATCTCCCACGATCCGCACCGTGACCTCCTCTCACCGTTCCTTGGTCTGAAAAAACACACACTTTCTATGGTCGTAAGGTTGGTCACGAATATTACTTAATAGACTCGAAGTTTCACCTAAGGTTTCCATGTCCTTGTAAAAGACTAGGGTCGATTAATGGTTAATTATTTCAAAATGATGAAAGTTCATGTATTTTAATTTTAATCCAAATGTGGTGAAGACAGACACCAAAATCCCTCCAAGAGGTGACTCAGACAAGATATGTTCCTTCTGTTTACTAAAAATTACTCGATAGAATATTTTCTTACTTATAAGGTCATCAATATGGGACGGAGGGAGTATCATTTCGTGACATTAATTCAGTTTATTAGTCTCATTCTTCCCTGAATGTGCGATCTATTTTATTGATTAAAATTTGGTCCTCTTTTTCAAATAAAATGGGTCCTTCTTTGTTAAATTAGTGTTGTTTACGACGGGATGAATCAGACATTAGACTTTTAATATGACATTAACAGTTCCCTTACTTTTATGAGTCTATTACGTCTATGTTACCTGAAATATCATGAAGAAAAGGAACTTATCGATTAATATAAACTGTATATGACCCTGTCTAATAATAATGGTGGCGATGATGATTTCGTAGTTATAAAATTCCTTAACACGTTATATAGGAAAAACTTTCGTTTATAAAATAGTTAAACGTAAAAGTATCAAACAGAATGATAAATTCTCTACGTATCAAACCAAACCAATCGTTTTTTTTAATCGTTAGGTAACTCGGTCGACTACCAGAAATTTCTACTTGACTATACTTTCTGATGACATTTATTTGTTAGTCCATCATACAGACAGTGAAAGGATCTCAAAAAAAAAAATTTCCTTTGATTTTGATTGTAAATGATTTGTGGAGACAGACGGACTCGTGACCCGATCATCACTTTGTACTAGATACAATTTTCTTCATGGATAATAGGATAGGTAAGAGATGAAATCAAGATTCTGAACTTCGGAATTTAAATTTTCTCCCTATAATCTTTTTTTTACAGAATGACACCGTGAATCCAATTTTACAGTCTGTGGTTAAGGAAGGTTTTTACATACCAACCCATTAAGAGTCTTTTTTTCTTACTGAGTTTGGAACGACGAAACAATATTGGTTCTCGATGATCACGATGATTATTATAAGGAGTACGACAAGAAGAAAAGGTGTTAAAAGAAGAAACAAACTACAAAATGGAAAATTGTTGACACATAGTTGACGTAGATTCATACCATGATTTATTTCGTTCTAAATTGATGATACGACGACTACTCAGATGATACGACGACGACAACGATTCAGTGAAGTTAGCACAGGTTGAGACACTGGGGTATCTGCCGTCGGGTGGTCCGAGGCGACAGGGACCCTAAGAGGTCCGTTCTTGTGACCTCACCCAACGGTAAAGGAAGAGGTTACGCACTTTCACTTTTCACTTTCACTTCAGTGACTCAACACAGGTTGAGAGTCGCCGGGGTACCTGACGTCGGGTGGTCCGAGGAGGCAGGTACCCTCAAAGGCCCGTTCTCATGACCTCACCCCACGGTAACGGAAGAGGCTTCAGATGATATAACGGACGATTTAATCCGGACGGAAAAGAAGTGAAAATATTAGACTTATAGTAATAAAACTAAAACCTTTTTTTTTTGAGTATTTCTTTAGTACGTAATGAAGAAATCGAACCATACTCTTTAATATACGGTTTACGGTCAGTGAAAGTATGGTAGGAGTTCTTACAATGTGTGTGATTCAAGGGTTTTCATATGATGTATTTTTTAAGATTACACGAAACCCGAAAGGTGTGATGAGATTTAAAAGACGAAAAATTTTAAATGTAAATTTTTTAAAAAGGACAAAAATTATTTACTAATTTTAAAAAGTGTAAAATAGATATGAGACGTAAGAGATTTTATAAGAGTTTAATTATTAAAGATGTATTACTATATATTGATTTTTTAGATTTATCCTTTCAAGAATGATGTATTATTACCTTTCCCTTCTGTGCCTGATTTTCTTTCGATGACAAATACTTGTGAAATGTTTAAGACATCCAAGTGACACTGTTTACTTGTATGAAAAAATTTACAGTTTCTTATAATCTATTTTGAAAATAAAACTTACACTAAATGTCAGTATCCTATCCTAATTTGAATTTTTAGTGAATATTAAATGACGAACTAGCTTTAATTGTATTTTTATATTGTTTAATATAAAAGTTAAGTTTGACTGTTTGGTGAAAAATTTCTTTTTGTAAGATTGGGATATGATAGTATTAAGAAGGATGTCTCATGACCGTTTCTTCCATCAATGTCACACAGTGTTTATCAATTTTCGTTGTAAAAATCCATTAAACTTATTCCTTGTGTATGCAATAAGTTTTGTTTATAATCCCAATAAAAAAGACTTTTCAATCGAACGTCTACTTTTCTTCTTGGGGTTTAGGCGTATGACATTATCGGCAGGAGAAGTTTTAGGATCATAAGGTACATCTATGAAGAAGGTAATTGCCATATACTCAACCTAGTAAAAGAGCAAGTAAAACATTGATTACAAATCATACCTTTTTTCTTCTCAATTACATGTCATGTGACTTTTATTTTTATAGAAACTAAATTTTCATAGTTTTATAGGTACAATTAAGTGAACTAAATCTACATTGGATTTACGTTCTAAGGGTACCTTCTAAATTTCAGAATTTTTTATCAAAAAGGAAGTTGGTCCTAGGCTAATATAATCTGATAATCAAAATATAATTTTTATTTACGAAGATGTCTACTGATGTAAAATTTTAGTGCAAAAATACAGTTCTCTATTTCAAGGAAATTACAGTTTCAAAGACAAAGATGGAAATTCCTTACTGTTAGTAAAAAAAAAAGGAGGACATAATTTATAGTTGACTAAAGAATGGGTTTTTTCGTTTGGTAAGAATGTCTTATGGATGTTATGTATTTTAAGTTGTTTTTGATCTTCTAAGCTACGATTACGATCTTCATATTGGGAAATAAATTTATATCAACGTCCTTGTTTACAATTGTTTTTAAAATCACCAAAAAAATCGTGAAAGGTCGTTACTTTAATGTACTGAGTCAGTCAAAGATTTAGAGGTATAACCTTGAAGAACGATTTCTTCAGGGGAGTTGAGACACACACACACACACACACACACACACACACACGCGCACGCACGCACGCACGCACGCACACACACACCACCCCCCCCCACGCCTCTTCTATCAAATCAACAACCCCCTCTCCGTTTTCTCCCTCTTGTTCGTCTTTGGTCTTCTAGGAACTTTCTATTTTTCGTAGTCCGTGTAAATATCTCACTATAAATGACCTTTGTAGGACACGACCTCACCACTGTATTTATGAAACTTGGAATCTTTTTTATTGATGAAGAGTTTAGATGTGACATTTATAAATTAATTTCTTGGGACGTTTAAATTAAAATTTAAATATCATCTTCTACCTGAAGTTACGGTTAAAGTAATTATGACATAAGAACCAGATCGAAGGTTTACCGAAGTAAGTCGTTGTCTAAGGAAAAACTGTGACTACGAGGTAAATGACTTAGGACTCTGTCAGTAAGGAAAATAATTGGTTAATGAATCTTACTGGGAAAGACTGTTCTCGGACAGGCACACAACCAAACTTTCTCTTACTACACCACAATCTCAGACCGGAACTGGAGAGGGTGGGAGAGAGACAATGGAGGTATATGAATAGATACTATCTAGTATACAAAGAAAAAAATTTTTTTTAGGAAACAATAATAACCATTTGACAATTTTATAACAAATTTATTCAAATTGTCCGTACTGTCGTATGAGGGTTTGGACCTTCAGGAGTGTCAAAAAATTTATTTTAGAATAAAACTACTAATAACGAACAAATTCTGATTAAGTTTTTTTTGGTTACGTGATCGAACGACGTCTTAATTCTGAAAGGACGGGTTTCTTAATATAGATAACAATAGTACTTGGTTATTTATACAAAAGTTCCGATCAGGAATATATCTTTACATATCTAAGTTCCATCTTTTCTGGTTTCTTTTTTCTGGCAGGTAAATCGATTTCTTTCAACTTTTTAAAGAGATATCCATATGTGATAATTTTATTCATAATGACATGGACTGAGTTAACAAACACAAAATCTTAGTCTCAATGTGAACTTTCGTCATTGAAAAAGTAGGGAAGTCCTTTTTAGACTAGAGAGATTAAAGTAGAATGAGGAGAATAGATGAGAGGGAGGTTTACAAAAGTCAAGTAGAACCTCTTTAGTTTAGTAATGGCTGGGACTCTGTTTCTACAGAATCCCTGATGGAATGTGATTTGTACTTTTCAACTACGAAACGTCTTTCAAAATGTATTTAGGAAGGTTTGAAGGGAACCTGGGACACTTTTTGTAGTGTAATTATTCATTTTAGTTATGGTAAAGGGAAGTTAAAAAGACCTACTACCTATATCATTTGTACTTACCACGATATTAAAAGTACAACATTAGTTCAAGTCTTTCATATTTTAGTATAAAAACGTACTCTTCCAGATAAACCCCTCACCTCACCTAATTTCTTTGTGTTTTCATCTTCCTATCTCGTATTAATCTTTTCATGACACATCGTGTCAACGGACTGTATGTTGTCCGTGAGTTCAAACAATTTACTTATTTACAGTCTCTATTGTGTTGAAGATTCTATTGAAAAAGACCCTTCCTCAATAACAGATGTTTTTGAAACTTGATATAACAAGTAAACGGGATAAAATGTACAAAAATAAGAGGATATTAAAACGTCTTAAACGAAGTTAAAAGACGAGTCAAAAATTGTTCTGAGGAAAACTGACTTGTATACAGTTATCGATCTTACTGTTTAATGGACCTTATACATATGTCAATAAAACTCCTTTTGTTGAAAAAACTATTTTATAATTACTTTTATAATTTACTAATACCATACTTTGATACTTTTAAATTACGTATTAGACTACAAGTGTAGTCTATAAAGTGTTTTTGAAAAATCTATGGTTTATATAAATAATCTGAACCTCTTGAGTTTCACTCAAGAAATCATTTCACTTTCAAAAGGAAATAATAGATGGAAGTTGTCTCAAGAGATAAAATGGTCGAATCTAAAACTATATGAGTTAAAAGAATTTGCCCCCTTTTTAGTGGACAGGAATTTGGTACATACATACATATCTTCTATGTATGAAGATATACTCATGTCTTTGTTCTTGGTTTTTTTCGGGTATGAGAAAATTTTTCAATTTAAATTTTCTATGACCCAACCGTTTTTTTAGGCACACCCAAAAAGTCAATGTAGTATACCTTTTTGGAACTTGCTCAAAAAACCGGTTGGGTTATAATATTTTTCAGATCTTTTATCTTCCTTATAAAGTAGATGTTGGGATGGAGTAATTGTCTCGATTATTTGGAAATTAAAAACCATAAAAAATTATAAATATGTATTTCTTTTTAATCTTTATGTTGTAAAACAGAAATTGTTCAACTATAAACGAAAAGTAATATAAAAAGTTGACCGACGTATGGTAATACTGTTTACCGGTATGGTATTAAATAATTTAGTAAAAGGATCATATGATATGAAGGTCATGCTTGTTAAAACCTTAGTAAGCTGATCATAATAACTTTCTGTTTTAGTAAAAATATCAGGAACGGTGTAGGACGATTTGACAAGAACTTTCGACAAAATTGTAGTCAGAATGTGCTTTTATAATCAAACCACTTGATATTGGTCATCACTCATCCCATTATGTAAGGGACGATTAAATATCCTACTTTTACTAAATAGTAATAAGAAAGTCATACGTAAAGTAATTACTGGTTGTTTCACAGAAAGGATCCATTTAAAGAAGGAAACCTTTACCAGGAAAAGGGTCGACAGATCACTCTTGAATTCAACGAGAACAGTCTTGACGAAGTGACAGATTGTACACGAATCAGTGAGTCACCTCAGACTGAGAAACGTTGGGGTACCAGTCGTCGGACGGTCCGAGGAGACAGGTACCCCTAAGAGGTCCTTTCTTATGACCTCACCCAACGGTAGAGAGGAGGTTCCCTAGAAGGGTTGGGTCCCTAGTTTGGATCCAGAGGGCGTGACATTCGTAAGAAATGGTAGACTCGGTAGTCCCTTCGCGAGTAACTGATTGTATGACACGATATTTACTAAAAAGGGTGAAATTTAAAATTTATCTATGGAAGACTTAATTCAGAAAATCGAACGTCTGGAGAAGTGAGTTTAGAAGTTGTAATGATTGGTCAAGAAGTGTTTGACTTCATTTTAAGGCCCCTCTTCGGGTAAGATCATGATAGACAATTATAAAAGTTTTCAATGTAAAATTTGTTATCCTTTGTTGAAAAGTGTTGAAATCTAGGTGTTTTCAATGTGTTATGATACTTTGTAATTTAATATATTGACTTTTCGTAAAAAAATAGTCCTATTTAGGACTGTGGCTTTCTTGACTCATTAAAATATGTTTATTAACTTAGTCAAAGGACTTACGTAAATAATTTATGTACATTGATACCTTTGATTATAATCATTATTATTAATACAACTTATTTATTTCAGTACTTCCAAACTTCTTACTGTACTAAAGGTATAGTCGTAATATGTTTTTAGTAACCTTTTGTTTACGTAATTTATAAAAAGTGATGTATGTTTATCGATTTTGATTTAGTGTACTTTTTTTGTTTTGTTCAAACGAAATTACCCAGTGAATGTGAAAGAGATAAATTTTAAAGAAAGTAATTTTTTAGGAATATAACTATACTAAAAATTATTAGAGTTGTGTGACAAAATAAAGTTGAAAGTGAACCCAGAGGACAGTGAAATATAAAATTTGTTAATTTAAGGGAAATTTTTATTCCACTCAAATCATGTGTTTAGTCAAAAGAAAAACCAGACTGAGTAAAGAAAAGAACTCCCGACCTTGTAATCAAAAAGTTAATAAAGTATATTTTTCTTCATTACAATTTATTTGACTGAATAAATCTAGAACACACTAAAACATCTTCTATATCAAAATGATCTAGTAATAATAAATGACTTAATAGTAATTTAATAGACATTACAATAAACGTGAATATGAAAAGAAGTGAATTTATTAAAAACATCTTATGGAACACTCTTAAATGTCCGTTGAGTCATTATTACAAGACATGTCGAAAATAATTCACCGGTGTGACAAACAAATTAAAGTCTTCTTTCAACTCCTTGAGTAGTGGTGATTTCTCTCCTTTATTTGTTTGTCTTTAGTGACTATACTTGTTAAATGAGATAAAATGAATCGATCAATAAGTGACAGATCAGTATTGTGAATAATATAAGAAATTTTTCATAGACATCTTATCATTTAAACATAATCGTCTACTTTATTCTGTAATTCGTATGTTTCCTTTGGTTGACAGGTCAGAACTTCTAGAGTTTCAAACCCTATTCTCCGTCTGGATGATAATATTGGTTTAATAAGTGTCCCTGTATACTTTTTCCTTGTATTTTCAGGATCATAAACTCACAGATAATACACTTCCGTGACGTAAACTAAAATGTAAATAATAAAAAATTTAAGGAAGGTTGTCGAGGTCATTCCATATACAATAATTGTCATTAAATGTCAACTCTATAGATTTTAAGTTCTCTATTACTTGGATCGTATTCAACCTTACGCCGTAGAAGGGACCACCGAGTTACCATTTCTTAGGCCGACGGCTATGTCCTCTGTATCCTATGCACCCCAAACTAGGAACCCAGTCCTTCTAGTCTAGGGAACCTCTTCCTTTACCATTGGGTGAGGTTATGAGAGCGGACTCTTTAGGACACATGTGTCCTCTGGTCTCCCGATGTCAGGTGTCCCAACGTTGTTGTTGTATTGACCCTTCTCCCTAAAGCATTGTAAAGTCTCAAGTATGAACTTGACTCCGACCTCGAAAAAAATTCGAACAGTTCATGTATCCTTCTCTTCTCTAAGACCTGCCTCTCTTATCGTCCACACCTTCATACCCCAATCCTCCAGAGGTTTCATATTGATTTCGTGTTAGTACACTTTCAGCATTTTTTTCTCCAATATACCCTAGTAAATAAATTCCTTGAAAACACTGTACGATTCCTTACCTTATAATAAAAGACCTATTACATGTCAATGATTCCCTGAAATTTGTCCCTTCATCTTTTAGTCTGAAAGCATACTCTCAAATAAACCCCATACCACACCTAATTTTCCTTTTGTTTTCATCTTCATATCTCTTATTAATCCTCTATCAAATTCTTTACAAGTCCTCTTATTTGACTTTTTTTTTGAACCACTACCTGACGTACATTTTCCTTTCCTTTCCAGATCCCACTAAGATTGAAGGAACCAAAGTCACCTTTTACCGTGACGGTTCGTCCCTTCACTTAAACCCCCACCCATCATTTCTTTATTCATCCCATTTCTCTCTTGTTATCTCGTATTATTAATTCTTATATCTGAGATCGTAGTCCTTTGGGACTCAAACTTATGTTGAAGGTGTCGCAATACTAGAGTCCGTTTGGATTAGAAGTCGGTTTATAACGGTATAGAGATCTTGACTCTATTGTCCTGACAGTCCTCCTGGCTTTTCACTTTCAGCGAGTCAACACAGGCTGAGAAACGTTGGAGCACCTGATATATCAGGTACCTTAAGAGGTCCGGTCTTATGACCTTACCCAGTAGATAGGGAAGAGGTCCCCTAGAAGGGTTAGGTCCTTAACGTAACGTCCACCTAAGAAAAGATCGACTGGTGGTCCCTTCCTCCTGAATCCTCTATAATATACTTTTCGTGTATCATAAATTAGATCATGTGTCTACCGTAAGTTTGTTTGAATTATTACAACTATTACCGTTACTATACTCAGTACATCCACGTCACTAGTCATTCATCATCTTTTACAGTCAGAACATCCATAAAAAGGACCCCAGGTGTCTGACTGAGTACTCCGATGTTTCTTAAGTCCCTAGACCACTTGAATATACCCCTTTTTAATGTAGAAATAAAAGTGATTGGAGATTTTCTTAAAGTCATAATGGAAGTTGTCACTTATGTCCGTGTTTGTTGTCTTCATAGTCTTCACAGATATTAAACGATTGGTTATCTTTAGTTTTGTTACTAGTACCTCTTCCGGTGGTTCTTTTTTCTATGTATAACATTTCTCCCCGCTTAACTATCCCCAAATTCCTTTTTTCGATAGTTTCATTTTCATCGGACTCTTTTTCTTTTAGTCCTCATTAAAGATAATACTTTCCATTTCTTTCCTTGTCTAAGTTCTACCTCCCTTTTTCAGTTCGTACAATTTATTAGTCCTAATTAGGTGATTAAGACTGTTACTTCTCTGTGACTACTGATCTAATCAAAGTTTCTGTCTTCGGTTGAACAACACTTTAGATGTTTCTTTGATTGTGTTCGATTATCTTTCCTATTATCCATTGAGTTTCTTTTTCTTTTTTACTTTTTAAACTACTTATTTGTCTTAATATTATTTTTATTCAATACAAAGTCACCTTACTGTTTTTAATCCTTCTACTAATTATAGTTCTCGACTGTTTAGACATTCTACTGGAAAGACCTCACAATGAATCACCCTAGATAATATTGTTGTTGAGTGTGTGTAAGATTATGTTATCCCGGTGTCAACTTTATTCGTTTATGATAATATTTGTTTTAATGTATCAGAATTACTTACTTTCCGTTTATATATGGAAAGAACACTACATATTAAAAGTCCCGATGACTTATACCTATCCGTTCAATATTTTTTGTGTTGAAAATACGGAAAATGGTAGTGACACACTTACCTACGGGTCGGGGGTGGGATCTCGATATGTTGGATGTATGGAAATGTACCTTACGGACTATTAAGACTTGAATAAATTTCTTAAGGTCTATTCGTCTATACCGTTTCCATACCATCTGATATAGTAAACTAGTTTGACAGTACAGAGAAAATGGCTCGATCTATGATGGTCCGAAGAGAGACGGTCTCCTAATGTAAAGTGCAGGCTTTCTGTACTCCGAACCGGTTACTGAACGAAACCGTTTATTTTATACTGACCTTCAGTGACACAGTAAAAACTTGTCTACGAGATTCTCGGTGACTGACCAAGACGGTCGAGAGAAAAGGGAAACGGTGTTCTCGTCGTATAGACTCCACCCCGACAAAGAGGTCGGATAACCGTCTTATTATTCCTTCTCTAAGTGACGTCGACTAGGTACTATTTCTACCTAGTGTATAAAGACTAGTTCTTTATTTAAAACAGTGATATTCAGTCGAATCTAAATCTTCAATAAACAATGACGTCGTGTTTTTCACATTCAACTGACTTTGTTATCCGGTGTAAATTTTTAAAACTTCGATTCCTACTCCTGTTTTAAATATGAAATATGTAAAATAAAACATAAACCCATATCAACTAATTGTTTGTTACAACACTATCAAAGTCTACTTGTCACTTCCCTTAGTCGGTATGTATTTTGAACATAGGTAAAAGAGGGTTTTGTATCCATGAGGTTTACCTTCTTGGTACACGAGTGACATCTGATAGACCTTTTTAATTTTATTGGTTATGAAATTAGTGTGTTTATATTACTGACCATAATAAAAGAAGGTCTTATAATATTTCCTTGATTCATAAAGAGTATACGTATGTATGTTGACCGTAATATTGAGTGTGAGGTAAAATATAAACGGAAAAGATATTCATAAAAAGGCACTGTAATTCAGAGTTTTATTGAATTCACTGTCTTATTTTAGTAATATAACTACATTACATTAGGTTGGTAGGTGAATTGCAATTTATAAACCTCAAAGGTTCAAATCTTATCAATATTCAGTATCTACACTTGTTACATAAAAATACACTTTTAAACGTAGATATGGGAAAAAAAAAAATTCCTCTTTAGTAAAAGATTCATCCGTATTAAAACTCTACGGAAACTATTCAAGTTCATCTATAGTCCGAACCTCTTTTCCAAACCCGTCTTTGACGACTTTTACAGTTCTGTACCCACTTTGAATCAATAAAGACAAGTTTTTTTTTAGAGTTTCATCATTACTTTACCACTAGTCATAAAAATTTAACGTAAGAGATTAAGACTTTTGTATGATTCCGATTGATATCTTCTTTCATTTTCATGACACGTACACATGAGAACATTGTCTGATAAAATATTTTAACTTGTGTATCTTCTTTTCATAAAATTTTGTTTAGTCATCGATTTAACAATTTCAGTGTAATGGTCTTCTAATATTAGTTAGTCAAGTTGAAAAGGACGACAATCAAAAGAATACTGAACTACTGATTAAAGAAGAAATTTCTTACTGAAACTTGTTTACCTTTCATTTTGGAAAAGGTATTGTCGTACATTTGTTTCAGACACTAAATTATTGTTCCAGTTTAAGGACTTTATATACAGACGATCAAAATAAAAAATTTTTTAAATCGTCAACATTATACACTTGGTAAGTCCTAAGATATGTAAGAAATTTAGATAATTCGGAGTGTCACTTTTAAGTATCTCCGTTGAGACTGTAGGATATTTATTTAATATAATCTTAAAATTAAACGTTAAGTCAGTACAACTTGAATCTTATAAGGAAGTATCTTCGTTATGTAATTTTTTCATTTCTGTCACTTGTTTTTCTAAGTTCCAAAAGACTAAATTCAGTAGTAGTGTTGACTTTAGGAAATGTTACATGAATGTATAAGTTCTCAACACCAATAAAACTTTGTCGCTACTTTGTAATAAAACTTATATCTAGTAGAACAATATTCCTCCATATCAATCTCTTTCCCTTTATTAAAACGTTATTGTAAAAATTTCTTTAGACGTAGTAGATTTAATAAGTGACATTCTGAAGAGACTTAAGATGTTACCATACCTTTGAATGATAAGGACACAAATTAATTACAAAGAGTATCGACGTTACAATCAAAATCCGTCCGATGTGATCACTACGATGATGACGTGAAAATACACAACATAAAATATCGTATATTGAACCTACTTGGAGTCCCTTTAATCCGACTATCTTTTTTCTGTTTGTTTTTACCTTTTTATGAGGTCCAAGCTACGTACTCGTCCCACGAGTCCCGACCACGTGACCCTACTGGGACTCTCTACCCTACCCTTCCCTCCACCCTCCCTCCCAGTCCTACCCCTTGTGTACATGTGGGTACCGATTAAGTACACTTACATACCGTTTTGGGTGGTATTATAACATTTCATTAATCGGAGGTTAATTTTATTTTTACCTTTTTATGATATACTGACGTAAATTAAATACATTGCAAGTACTATATTGTAGAAATATTTCTACCTATTGTTTAATAACAACGATCAAAATCCCTACCCCCCCTCCACCACCCTCAATACTTCCCCATCATGTTCCACCAGAACACCACTACCATACAATTCATATAACTAACGCCGCCACCAATACACTTCGATGTGTGTACTATTTTAACGTATCTCGATGTATGTGTGTGTGTGTTTATTCGTGTTCATATTGATCACTTTATGTTTATTCGATACATTTAATATAGTTACAGTCAAAAGACCAAAACAATCACATGATATCAATCCGTTCTATAATCTGGTCCATTCTTACCCACTTCTTCCCACGTATCTTGTAAGGATATGAAGAGACGTTAAAGAACACTTAGATATTAATTAAGTTTATTTTTCAATTTTTTTACTAAATTATAACACGTTATACAAATTTTTTTAGTTTGTGATAATAAAAGTTTTATTGAAATTAATGATTATTAGTCACGAACTGTTCAAATATTATAATTTTTCCTTGAAATATATAACTATTGTATTAAAGTATTTAGTAATTCCGACTTTTATCTCGACTCGATGTACTCTTTGTGTAAAAATAACGGTATTCGTTTTTATAATGGAAATTTAAAAGTTGAACTATGAATTTACTAATTTCTCTGATTCTCTATTTGATACTTTTTACGTTCTAGAAAATTTATCGAACAAATTTTTTTACGTTACTTTTTTATTTTGTTTTTACAAAGATACACTTAATTCTTTTACGTGACAAAACGAAGAACCATAACCATTTTGGACGGAACATTTCATGAAAGATAGAGTCTTATGCCACATATCGTTTTACTTGATGGGTATAGAGACCTTTTTGATACCATAGTTCATTTTATTGAGTCTGTAATAGTTTTAAGTTGACTTTTCCTTTCCACCAAGATTTGTCATAATTACATTTGGTCATTCAATTGAAATGGACTAAAGGTTGAAACGGTGAAGTCCATTAAGAGGTTTAAAATAGAGAAGATGAAGGTCAAGAAATTCCCGTCGGTATTAAAAGACGACTAGAGATGACCATTAAGGTAAGATTCGTCTTTACTAAAGTTCCACGTCATTCCATCAGTACTTCTTCACTTCACTTTCAACGAGTCAACTCAGGCTGAGAAACACTGGGGTACCTGATATGTCAGGTACCTTAAGAGGTCCGGTCATATGACCTCGCCCATCGGAAAGGGAAGAGGTCCCCTAGAAGGGTTGGGTCCCTAGTTTGGGTCCAGAGGTCGTAACGTCCGTCTAAAAAATTGGTCGACTCGGTGTTCCCTTAGGGGTTCCATCAGTTTGAACATATTTTAAACTTTAATGACTTGTTCTAGATGGACTAATTAAGAGTAGAACTTTTTTTACGTATAACTTTTTTTACTATGACTTTTTATATGTTTAAACGAACATTAATCTGACTGTTTCAATGTAGTAATTTTATAAATCGATGTATCACTGATGTCAGTTAAAAAATACAATGTATTGTTACACTATCTACGATTTTGTTTACTGATCCAAAATTATATGTTATATTTGAAAGGTCTTTTAGTGTCATTTTATTAAAAAGGATGTTTTATAATAGTCACTAATTTACTCTTAATTCAGAAGGAAAACGGACATAAGATGGAAATCATAATTGATTTAAAAGATAGGACCTAAATCGATACATCAAACTAAAAGTCACTACGACTTCTAAAGTTCAAAGGTTACACAAGTATGTCCCTCTAGTAAAGAAAAATAATAAAATACATAATTTCATAGAAACTACAAAGGGTGTCGATAAAAGTTTAACAATGATTATTATGAATTACCGTTTTATTGACTAGTAAACTCTTGGATCGTTTTCCGTTATAAACTTGTTATGTAAAAATTCGGGGGTACATATTTTTTTTAGTGGAGAATAAAGACTCATTACAAAATATATCAAAATGTTTAGATAAAGTATAAATCTTTGTATCGTGGTCAAAATCAACTCTACAGAATTGATTATACTTCCTTTTTTTGTGGGGGAAATTCAGAAGTTTATAACTCCGTTTAATTATGATATTATCTTTTAAAATCTGTACCAATAGGTATTCGTATAGATTACTCATTGGATCGTTTTCTATTGAGTGTCAGATGTCGACATTTTAAAAAATTTATATTTTACTTTCCTAAGTTTTATAATTTTGATACTTTCTTACAGACCCCAAAACTTTAACTGTGATTGGAAACGTTCGAGTAGAAAGGAGTACCAGTTTTCTACAGAATTTCAATAAAGGGAAAGGACATCTTTTCCTTTTTTTTACGGTGGAAGTTATATTTACTTTATCACCTTCCCCTTCATCCGTTCATATGTGTATCCGATCAGTCAATATACGATGGGAGGGTTTGTTGAAAGTTGAAAGATCTCCTCTGTCGTATACGTCCACATGTCGATATAATGACCCATCTATCATCATTCACATTATTATACATATTACTGGATTTTTTGTATGTATATCGATCAAAAGGTCTCATTTTTTTGACAATGTTGAAAATGAAAGAATGTATTTATCGAGATATTTTAAACTATCTTTAATAAAATACTCATCAGTTTTAAATATTGACACAATTCTAAATTGTTAGTTATTGTAAATCAAAATAATTTATTAAGAGTTTATCCTTCAAAGTTCTAACATGTTACTTTGGGTTAAGATTTGTTGTTTGGTGGATTAGCTTACGCGTAAGGATCCTTCTCTGATAGATTTTGTCACGAAATGACGACGTCGTAGTCGATTTACCGACTCTCGACGGTAGCGGCGTTTGAGGTATTGCGTACGAATTTTATGGATGTTGTCACGAACAGTATCCTAGATTAAATTATAGATACTGTGAGGATGTGATCCATAATGGTAAGAAAACCCTTTTTTTCTCTAAATTCATTATGTAAGGTCAATTATTAGTAATCTCGTTCTGAGGGTATGGTCCAAACAAGCCAAATTTTAGAACGACGAGGATTATAAGATATGTCGTTCTAACCGTTAACCTTTTTGTGGGATTCCGTATCCAAATGTACCTCAAGACGTTTCGATGCTCGTCACCCATTCTCGGACTAAGATTAAAGACATTTAAAAATATTATGTAAAAGTTTTACGAAGGTTCAAATTTTACCCTACATGATATTCAATACGTCTTTTCACGTACAGTGAGAAAGTATTCGTACGAATACTTAATTGCAATGTAATTAAATTACAATACAATTAGTTATTTATTTGTACGTATGTGTCAAGTAACATCAAGTATGTTTTAGAATGGAAGTTATTTAGACAGTATACAAGTTCAGGTTCTGGTACATTTTTATAAAGGTCTAGAGGTTTACGACATATACTTGATATGTATAAATATCGTTACAGTTAAAGTCTTGTCTGATATTCACATGTTTATTATTTATATATAAAATTACATGTTTTCTCTTATTCTTACTAACTCAGATGCATCTTATATGTCCATATGGATCAAAATTAACACGAAATGAAATAACGAAATGAACGTTCGTAAACAAAAAATATTTAACTTCCAAACACCGTTGGGAGACAGTTAGTTCAGATAACCACGGTAAAGAAGTTACCGTAAACGAGTAAAACACATGGACACAGTGTGAAAACATTATGTACTTTATAAAGTTTGAAAGAGTAATAATAATACAAACAATGCCACTAAACTATAACGATAATGTTGAACGACTTCCGAGTCTACTACCAATGGTAAAAAATCTTTATTTCGTAAAATTTAATTACGTACATGTAACAAAAACACCCCGGGACTATCGAGTCTACCATTTCTTAGACGGTCGTTACGTCCTTTGGGCCCAAGTTGGGGACCCAGTCCCTTACCGATGGGTGAGGTCATAAAGACAGACCTCTTAAGGTACCTGGCTCCTCGGATCGTCCGATGTCAGGTGTCCCAGTGTTTCTCAGTCTGTGGTAACTCACTGATTGTGAAAGTGAAAAAAGTGTAACTAAAACATCTGTATTGCGATGACGTGTGAAATTATCTGATGCACGTACACACGATTCAGCGAAGTCAGCACAGGTTGAGAAACGTTGGGATACCTGACATCGGACGGTCCGAAGGGTAGGTACCTTAAGAGGTCCGTTCTTATGATCTCACCCAACGGCACGGCACCGGGGGGAGGAGGTCCCCTAGAAGGGTTGGGTCCCTGACTTGGGTATAGAGAATCCAGAGGACGTAACCGTCTACCTAAGAAATGGTGATCACGGTGGACCCGATGTCATATCACATTTATGCTGAACATTTAAACACATTGAGTGAAATAATACTGTAAACGAAATAACACCATTAGACCTTACATGGGGTTATAGAGACTTTATACGGATATAGACGTTTAAACTAGATACAATATGTTTCCTTATTCTTTACAAAGAACTTACTTCTAAATTCATTTGTCTCTTTTACCACTATCATTTTACTTTGAGTAGAAAGGATTCTTCCTTTTATAAACGGTTATAAATATGTCACTTGGGACCTTGTTGTGCCAAACCTGACACGCCCAGGTGAATATGTACCTAGAAAAAGTTATCATTTATGATGTCATCATATGTCAGTACCTACACTTAAGTACCTACACCTTGACATCTATACCTCCTTGGAACCTATGTCTGAAAGGGTCCCCCTGCCAGTCGTAGGGGTTGGGGGTCTTACAAGTGCCCCTTTGACATAAGGAATATTCTCGAGACCCGTACTTTTAGAGAAATTAACATCCTTCATTTTTAAATGTTGTTAAAATTTTACGTCCATTCATCTCTTATTACAACACCGATACATAACTTGTTAACACAAGCCCCCCCCACCCCCACCTTTGTAAAAATAAAAATCGAATATTTTAGTCTTTAGACGACATTTCTTAATCTTTCGTTTCACGTTAGATCAAACTTGTGATTGTTTTGGTATTGGAATCTTGGAAAATCTTTATTTGACATAACAACTATAAAATAAATTTCATTTTTTATTAAGAGAAATGACAATTATATATATACATTTTGAAAAGATTTTAAGACCTCTTGGTTTGTGAGTTTTAAGTATGTAAAAATTCATCATAAAATTTTATGAGCATTTTCGAATTTTATAACATGTAAAGTTTACAGTAGTGAAATGATATTCATTATTTTTGTGTGTTAAAAATGAGTAAATATCCATAACTTGTTTTTGTACGATACAATGGATTTATACACTAGAAAAAGAAATAGTCTTAGACAAGAGTTATCAAATGATTATCTGAGAAGAAATCAATCGACCACTTCGAAAGGAAGGTTTCCTAAATTTCAGTTCCTTTCTTTTAACTTCTAGACTTTTTCAATATTATTCTTAATTTCGTTCTATCATTAATTATTATAAAAGTTGTTTTATATGTTGTTTTGATTTTTAAGGTAAAACCATTCAATTCAGTCTTTCTGATTCATGAGTCCATCATAAAATTTATGTAATAATTTGTCTCTCTTTCATTCTTCGTACTGATTCCATGTATTTGGAGTTGACATGTAGAATTTCTCTACACTTTAAGGAATCAAAAACTTTTGAAATCAAGATTGAAAAGTCATTCAATTCCAATTCAGTATATTAGTCAGTTCTATGTTTTAGTTTAGAGTGAAGTCCTTTGTTAAATACTGAGTTTTATTAGAAACTATAAGTATGTAAAGAATCATACAGTTTAAGTCATAGTAGGTGGGATTTAAATTATTACGTCATATAATTACTTTTCAAAAGTTTAAAAGTTTCGAATCCTCTTTTTGACATTTAAAGAAAAATTTCTAAGTGTCCCGAAGTCACTAATCGTGAATGTGGTCTTATTATAACCTTTACATCTATACTTAATATTTTACTATCCGTACAAATATCCGACGAAATTTTATCTCCTTCAATAAAATGTACGTTATTTTTACTATACCAGACTGATGACATACCACCTTTGAAACCTTACAGTATTCGAAGGTTTTAGTCTTTGAGTCAAAATCTTCTAGAACTTGATATATTGAATCTAAATCTCAACATGATATAAAATAGGAACGAATCTTTAATGTCTGGAAACCGACTTTCGGAAGTATAAATCTGGTTTTCAAATATAGTTATTTTAATAAATGACATACCGTTTATAAATGATAACTGAAATAATAGACTTACTGTCATTTAGTATATGAGGGTACAATAATGAAATATGGAACAGTTTACTTATCCTCATTTACATCAAGTTTCCTAAATTAAAAATTTAACAGATTATACACAATTAATTTCAAATTTTTGTTATCAAATGCACACGTTTAAAACTTTAAAATGATCGACACAATTATGTGATTAAAAACTTTTAATTAATTAAAAACTTTTAGTCAACCTTCACGAATTTATTTGTCAAACAATGTTAGAATAAAGATCCCGGTCTACTCTGAAATAATAGGGAAATATATCGAAGATTTAATGGTGTAGTATTTACGGAGAATAAATCATTTTTCTATTTATGAGATCATTTGATTTCAAAAGTAATGGACCGACCCTCTTTTAATGTATGACTTTGTAAATCATTATCTATTTAATAATAATATCATCACTCAAGATTGTTTTAGTATGTTTTCAAAATGTTTGTTATTACATTTGATTCTTTTTAATCGATTTATTGTCCTATGGAGCTCTACAAATAAAGAAAAACGTTAAAGTGAACCACAGAAAGGTAGAAACCAAACATAGTAAAATAATCGAGGTTCAAGTTCGTTGAAGTTTTGATGTAAAAATACTGGGACTGCACGACGGGTACAATTTCGGACATTCACCCCCCTTTTTTTCTAACAAATTTCTCTCCCTCATGTATACTGTGTCTCTTCTTTTAAAGAGTTGTCATAAATACCGTGTTATTTTTCACTTGTACCAATTAATTACCTTACTACGTTAGAATAGTAAAGTGTTATATTACATTTGTATAAAGGTTACAACATTAGCGTTTCGTCTGACGGTCACAAGTGACTAAAACATTTTGGTTTATTACAGAATCAGTTCACTTTAATGTCTCATTTTACTAAATAGATGGTTAGTCTCTTGACAAAAGATATTTTTCCTTAAGATAAACATCAGATTATCTTAGGTCCGAAACGATACACAATGTCAAAGAAAACAATTCCCACGACTGGTTGTTTCCGTCTAAAGAAAAAAGAGTAACTTTGACAACGAAAAGAAATGACTTGTCGTTAATGTAGGGTCGGGAAGACATTAAAAATGAAGAATTTTGGAAAGACGGTTGATGACTATCATTCTATAGTTACAGGATCTCTATTTTTCCTTGTGACATCTCAGCCATGAGTGTCATATCGGCAAGAGTAGGACCCATAATTGAAGACGAGGTACTCGTTGTTCCTCTCGTTGTTGGACTCCCACCGGCAGTGCACGTCGTATGTACTAACCACAGTATTCAGAGGACTCCTCCTCCTTCTTTTCTGTTCACACAGTTACGACGGGAATTGTCAAGATGTTTCCGACTTGAATTGGTAGTCACGACAAGACTCTCGTTTCTTTACCCTTTCGAAAAGTGTTTCGTCCCCCCTTTTTTTAGATTTTTAGGTTAGATGGTCGTTTATTTATTTTATACTTCCTCTAATGTGAGAATTTTCGTAACTTACGAATGTGTCGTGGGAGATCACTTCTTTACACAGAAATTTTTAGTGATTTACTCGGGTGTGAAAAATTATACTCCGAAGTAATTAAATGGATAAGTGTATAGTTTTATAGTCTCATGGAGTGATACGAATACGACCCTTTTATCACTACTTGTTGTGTGTGTTCGCGGGGGTGGCTGGGGTACAAGAGTTTTAACGAGTAAAATTTACGAATAATGTGAAATTTTTGACATAAAATAATTACATTCAAATTCTAGAGAATGAAGAATTACACAAGATAATATTAAGCTGAAATCCTGACTCTCTTAAAATGGGGCTCCGAATGAAATTACTTCCGTCTGTAGTCGGGTTGTCGAAACGGTCTGAGACTCTGATACAAGACCCTCTTGTGTTCACCAGAGGGAGATCACCTAGTGAAGGGGTTTAATCTCTAAGTTGGGGAGCTGAAGATCTTCAGTAAGTCGAAGACTTGGATTAATGTTTCCTATGGTCTTTCCAAGATAATCAAGATGAACCCAACTTGAATCATAGTGTCAGACAAAATTTCCTCTAGATCCTAAGACCCGAGTTAGAAGGACTCAGTGGTGTTTATAGACTAGATATATGTTTCTGGAAGTGTTTTCTTGTTATTTAATTTATTAAAATGTTAAGAGTCAAAACTAGAGTAATTCCTTCTGACAGAACTAATGAGTATAATGTATGTGATGTCTATTTGTTATAAAGAGACATTCTAAACAACTGTATTCCATATAGGACTTAGACCAGTAAAGTGTGGTTACAGAAATGTGTCTTTCAAAGTGCGTAAATAGGCAAGGAAGATAAAGGACCATGCAATTTTAAAGTTGAAAAATAATCTTAATGTACGATTCCATCAAACAGTTTGTGACGGAGGAGATGGAACTTAAAGAGGATGTATCACCGAAATCATGTGTTAGAACTGTTTCACTTCACACTTAAAGACCTATCGATTCGTTTATCCCTCTTATATATGTCATCTTACTCGAACAAACTCATTTGACCAATAAGTTTAAGAAAGGATTCAGATTTAGTCTGGCGAACTACGAAGAGAAGGGTGGAAGGACTGTTGTCGAGTTTAGACGAGGAAGGTTCCAAGGGATAAAGGGTCTCGAAGGTAATTGGTTTATTGAGTCCGATTTTGATTTGTAGTAAGTATTGAAAAGAGGTCGTGAGGTATATGTACAGTAGTCTTCCAGGACAAGGGATAAAAGGATAGTATAAAACTTAGATTGGTACAGAGTAGTTGAACAATCGGTGACATTCGTCAGGTACGATAGTGACATAAAGAGACTAAACATAAAAACATCATCGGAGTATTGATAAGAGGTACGAAGACAAGACCGGTGCATAAGAAAAACTTCTACGGTTCAAGAAGGGGAAAGTCTCTGACACGTTCACGAGAAGGAAGCTGGAAAGGGAACTGGAAGTATGACATGTGAGGAAGTAGAAAAGGTCCCTTCCATTGTACTTTCAGACTCACAGGATAGACGAACTTTGAATAATGGCTTTTAAAGACTTAGACATGACTTTAACATAACTTTTAACTTCAAGAAAATTTATAGTAAAAAAGAATATTGTCTTAGAATCTTTTGTCGTCCCTATATTAAAAGTCAGACATTTAAGTGTCTCTGTATTTTACCGAAAATATTTACGAATACAGTAGGATCGATCATTTTGATGATCTGATCATATCAAACGTCTGATTCTACGAAGTCTAGTATTGACTTATACACAATGTTATTTCGAAGTAACTAAAGAATCAACTTAAATGACTTACCCTATCGTTTGAGGATATTACCTCAGATCTAATAGATCTTCCACATAAACAACAAGTCAGCGATTCAACACAGGTTGGGAAATACTGGGGTGTTTGACGTCGTGCGTTCCGAAGAGACAGGTAGTGATAGGGAGACTCAAACAAGTTCGAGTACAGGTAAGTCAGTCACTACGGTATGTTGGTAGAGTAGGAGACAACGGGGGAAGAGGAGAACGGGAGTTAAAAGGGGTCGTACGACCAGAAAACGTTACTCAGTCGAGAAGGGTAGTACACCGGCTTCATAACGTCGTAATCGAAGTTATAAGTTATAAAGTCACACAATGAATCGAAGACTTTCAATAATCAATGACTATGATAGTTATTACAACATACTGGTAAAACTCTCCCCTGTCTTGTTAAGAATGTCACCAAAAAATAGATGTCTTTGAAGATTGTAGATAACAAAGGACGGACAGTATCTAATTATTTTAGATTCAATTCAGAAGTTAGAATGTTTGAGAATACTTGAATATTTACCAGAATAATATTTGAGAAGTCCCTTCAATATTTTGAAAATTGACCAGACTAGTTTACTGTACCATTGATAAACACGATGACTATTGAAATGAAAGTTATAATTAAAGGTAGAATAAATAAAGGACTCTAAATTATATTTCTTAAGAAATGAAGGGGAAGACAAAACAAGACGGGCGAGGAAGGTTATGTATTGACGAAACCGTTTCCAGTCGTCAATGAACCTGAGGAAAATAAAAAGATCGTAAATTTCCATACATAAAGTTCTCCGACGACGGGAGTTATAAGAAGGGAAAAGTGATGGATTTGTTGTATGGACATACCAAAGTGGATGAGAGTACTGATAATTACGTGACCACTGACGACTTAGACATAGAGATCGGGTCCGAAACGAGAACACGAGGTCTAGTATAGACAGTAAAGATGGACCCATAGGGTTGTTTTAAGTTTTGGTTGTATATGGATTTAGACTTCAGTGGTAGAAGGGAGGTTGTGTATCATGGGAGACAATAATGGATAGAGGTACTTGTCGTAGTGTCCAGGTCGTACTGGGTTGGGTCTTCGGACTTACTTAAATAGATACTGAGGAGTACAGGAGTATCGATTGGGTCGAAAGGACGGTCAGAATGAAGGAAGGGTAGTAAACATGGACATGAAATGTGAGCGGAGGAAGGAACAGAAGTTCAGGAGTAGTGAAGAATGTACCTAATGACGTACGTTGTCTTAGTGTTGACCGGAGGAACAGAGGTCAGAAAGGAGATGTAAACATTTGGAGTAGTTTATTTAAGTCAAACTTCGAAAGTCCCAATGTGGATACACCTAGAAGCATTCAGGAGACAGATGGAGAGATGGAAAGTCATGGACGGTAGGATAAGGTAAGGTCATTTTATGAAGTCAAGAAGACGTCCGTACTTAAGCCGAGAGAGGAGACGGATAAAGGTCTCGTGAAGACCAACTTTACAGGAAAACGAAAAGTTGTTTACATAAGTATTAGATGAAGACCCAATTAGAATCTTCGGTCGTACGGGTTAAAAAACTACTAGACGGAGTAGAATCTATCGTTGGGGTGAGAGGAGATACAAGAGTATCGTGAGACACGAATAAAATTAGTCCAGTGGAAAGTACAGTTTCATAAACAAGTTAAGTAGACAAAAGAGTTGGTCTTGTAGTCAAGAAACTCCTATTACTAGGACTTTCACACTTTCACTTTCAGTGAGTCAACACAGGCTGAGCAACACTGGGGTACCTGATATGTCAGGTAACTGAAGAGGTCCGATCTTATGACTTCACCCATCGGAAAGGGAAGAGGTCCCCTAGAAGGGTTGGGTCCCTGACTTGAGTCCAGAGGACGTGACGTCCACCTAAGAAATGATCGACTCGGTGTTCCCTTTGGGTACTACTAGGACTGAACAGAGATATAGGTGGTGGGGCGTTTGGTACGTCATTGATCATATTACCAGACGAAGAGACGGCACACAGTACACGTGTAAATTATGTCCGTCTCAAAAGAATAGATAATGTAGTAGAGTACAGATGACTAACACAATCAGTCGAGTAGATATAGGAATGAGTTAAATGTATATAATCTAAACACATTACTCTATTTATGACTTTAAAGGAGGATAGTGACATAAAACTAGATGAAGAACTTAAAATTATCCGAAGTTAAATACGTAAATCGTCAGTACATCATATCACACATGTCCAGACACAAACAATATAAAAGTAACTAGAAAAAAAAATGATATCATGGTTTAAATAAGACAAATAACATATATTATTATCGACCATAACTATTAGGACTAAAGGTGTCCAAATGGAGGTGTACATTACCCTATAAAGTATGGGTAAAAGAAGATTAAAAGAACATTATCGTAAATCGGTAGAAAACAAAAATTCGGTTATAAGTCAACTTTTTAAGTCAGGTAGGAGTAAATCGTATTACTGACTATGTAGGCTGTTATGAGAAGACAGAACGACCACGTTGTTTTGGTGGTAAGTGATGTAAAGAGGGGAACTTTTAGACTAAGACGAAAAGGAGAAAAATTTTACGGTAATTTGTAATGGGATCATTTTGTAAGAGAATATCCATTCTACTCTGAACAAAGAGGATTATTCTAATACCAAAGGAGTAGGTGGTCCTGTGTAAGAGGGATGAACATAAGTTTGTCTTATTTCGGAGGACTTATGAGAAACAAAGGAAAGAAGAGGACCCATAGGGGGTTGAGTGACGTTTGATATCGAGAATGTTAGACAACCGTATTAGATCATTAATAATCTTAAACCGAACGTAAAACACAACTGTAAAGGTCTTAGGAATAAATCGTCAGTGTTAAGTGTCAGGGTCAGATTATAATAGATAATTTATGTATAAATAATTTTAAGTAGGGAGAAGTTACGAAAGAGAAATAAGAGGCGGAAGTACTCCAGAGACCAAGAAAAACCAAACCGATCAGAAAAAAGTCCGTAAAAGGAGTCGATCCCACGAATCCATTACATAAAAGACTCAACGACGTATAGAAACTGTTAGAAAAAAAGGTTGGACTCTCCGTGTCGAACTAACTCTTATTCTAGAAATCCGACATATGGAAGTAGATTCACTTTTACGTTAAAGTAAGAAAAGATCAAAGTCGACACGAGTATTCTTCAGACTACGGTGACATTAGAAAGATGAAAAGTAACAATTTTTGAATTAAGAAAGACGGACCTTTGAACATTTTTAAAGGAGAAACAAAAATCTCAAATGTGTAAGATTAGTCTTAAATACGGATCCTCACAGAAAAAAAAAAAAGGAAGGTAGTCAGGTTTGATTTCGAACTCTTGACAAGTTTTTACATCCCAAAAAACAAACAAGGAAACAAAACTATACGTAAATACTATCAAAAAGTCGAATTCTTGTTAAAGAAAAATGGTCTGACAAAATAATAATGGTCAGAAGGTACAAGGAGAAAGAAAGGACTTGAAACTTGACTTTACGGTGTTAAAAATTCAAAGTTCTCTAGAAAGAAGTACGACGTAAATCTAGAGGAACACACGAGTATTAAAAATTAAGACCAAAAAACGGAAAAAGACAGTCGTCAAAATAACATGATCCGTTTATAAAATTAACAGTCAGAAAAGTGATCGACGACCCTTTAAACAAACAAACAAAACATAACCGAGAAATCCCGAGTCCAGATCGTCAACATCATAAAAAATTACCGTCTTTAGGAATATCTATAACTTTTAGTTCAAAGAATACGTCACCCAGATATCAAATTCCAACAATCGAGGGAGGTCTTCATAGATCTTAGAGAGAGACGAAAGGATAGAAGGTCTTACAAGGGTTGGAGACCCTATTGATTCGGGTGAACAGATTCACCGATTCTCTATTGAATCGGGTAAACAAATCGAGATTCAGAAATTATTCTCAGACCTTTGGATTCTGTAAGTACGTTCTAGTCGAGAGGTCCAGGGTCTACAGGATTACAGTTTGAAAACACCCCAGTCGACGAGAGGTAGATTCGAATGTTGTATTGAAGGATGGGAACCCCTTACCTCGAACATACAAAACGTCCCTATCCTTGTGTTCGGACTCAGGAGTAGTCGTGGGTCGAGGGAATTCCAGAATAGTCGGGTTCCGAACACTTTCCGTGTCAAACCTCAACTCTTGTTTCTCCTACTCTTACTACAAGACCATCGGTTCAAAGGTCTATAGGATACAGTACACATATTTCTGGTAACGGTCAGGTTGTATATAAGTAGGTGTAAAAGTAGATCATTAAAATAATTCGTAGACACACTGAAACATAACAAATTAAAAATTTATAAAACTCCGTATACTTTAATGAGACCGTACTCTAACCTCGGGACGTAAAAAAAACCGGCATGGTGTGTCCTAGAATCAAAGGGCTGGTCTATAACTTGGTCACAGGGGACGTGACCTTCACATCCCAGAATTGGTGACCTGACGGTTTCTTCAGGAGAACGTAAAAAAAAATAAGAAGAGGGTGGGGTGGGGGAACCATTGGTGGTTAGATGAGAGATGTAAACACTAAGAACAAAGACAAAGTGTCTATCCAAGTTGACACAGTATGAAGTCTAAGGTGTATCTTCACTATTGTATGTCATAAACAAAAAGACTGCATAAAGTGAATTCTACTATTAGAGATCAACGTAAGTATAATGATGTTTATCGTAATAAAGAATATCGACTCGTCTTAAGGTAACATATATACGTTGTGTAGAAATAGGCAAGTAGACAACTACCTGGAAATGCGACAAAGGGACAAAACCGATGACACTTATCACGACGATACTTGTGTCCCCACTGCATAGAAAAACCTGTTCTCAAAACAAACCTATATACGGTTCCTCACCTGAACGACCAAGTATACCATTAAGATAAAAATCAAAAGACTCCTTGGAGGTATGACAAAAGGTGTCACCGACATGGTTGAATGTAAGGGTGGTCGTCACACCCTTCCTTACATTCAAAAGGGGTGTAGGAGAGACCGTAAACAATAAACGACTGAAAAATTACTACCGGTAAGACTGGTCGCACTCCACCATCGAGTCACATTAGGACTGAACGTAAAGAGATTATTAATCGTGACAACTCGTAGAAAAGTGCATGGATGACCATTGGATATAATGAAGAAACCTCTTTACAGAGAAATCCAGAAGACGAGTAAAGGGTCAACGTAACCAAAAAAACGAAAACAAAACAACAAGAACTCAATATACTCGACAAACATATAAAAACCTTTAATTCGGGAACAGTCAGAACCTAGTAAAAAAGAAGGTAAGACATCCAACAGAAAAGTAAAAATTCGAACACGCTAATTAATCCAGGGTAAACAAATAAAAACAAAAATAAAGGTAACAGAACCCTCTGACTGGATTCTTTTGTAGTCATACTCAATATGAATGGTCTCTTAAAACAATAGTATACTAGAGAATACCCTCAAAATACCACAACACAGAATTCAGAAGTTCGGTAAAACTCAAATCAAACACATACCACACTCCCACACAAGACTGAAGTGACTAAGTGTACGTCCACAGGTTGAAAGGGTTGTGGTGAACGACTTTTCTGATAAAAAAGGGTGACATATCAGAACGCAGGAAATAACTTTTAATTGACTGGTTTACATACACTCAAATAAAGACCCGAGAGATAAGACAGGGTGACTAGTATACAGATAAAAACACAGTCATGGTATTTCAGAACTAATGATATCGAAACCTCATAACAGACTTCAGACTCTACCAATGAAGAGGACGAAACAAGAAGAAGAAGTCGTAACGAAGCCATTAAGACTCAAATATTAGTAAGGTATACTTAAAATCCTGAACAAGATAATACACTTTTTATAGTACCCATTAAACTATCCCTAGTACAATTTAAACATCTGATGAAACCCGTCTTACCGGTAAAATTGTTATACTTAAGAAGGTTAAGTTCTTGTACCCTATAGAAAGGTAAAGAAACTTAGTAGATATCAAAGAAAATAATTACAAAATATCAAGAGTCATATGTTCAGAAAGTAGAGGAACCAGTCGAAATAAGGATTCATAAAATAAAACCCTCTATACTAAAATTTTGTATATATGTATATATGTATATAAAAAATGTAAGAGAAAGACTATAAAGTAGTGACCATATCTCCTTACGTTGGTTAAAGACATACAATTAGAACATAGGACAATGGAACGACTTAAGTAAATAGTCAAGACCATCAAAAACACACCTCAGCAATATTAAAAGAGATATATTAATAGTATAGTAGACGTATATTATGTTAAAATAGAGAAGGGAAGGTTAGACCTATGGAAAATAAAAGAACAGACTAAAGACACTGATCTTGAAGGTCATGATACAACTTATCTTCTCCACTCTTGTCCGTAGAAACAGAACAGGGTTTAAAATCACCCTTCCGAAAGTCAAAAAGTGGTACTCATACTATTATAACCGATACCCCTTTGGTCGTAAAAAATGGGGAAGTTTATCGACAGATTTAGGGATCGTGGTTTTACTACTGGGTGAAAGAGGGGTGATCAGACCTACGGTGTAATTAGTAAATTATTAAAGTACATAAGCACCTAAAGTAGGGTCTAAAAGAAAACAAAATGAAAATCTCTAGTCGTTAAGTCTCAAAAGGTGATTATTGTGTGTAAAATTAATAACACTAAAATTTTATGTTCCGTTTAATGTATGATGAGAAAAATTTTACTGTATAACTAAAATTTTTTAATGAATTGAATGTGTATACATAAAAAGGGAGTCTTATGATGTCTATTAATTATTATTCTCAACCCATAGAAAGGTCTAGAGTCGTTTGTTTTTCTTGTTTAAAATGTATATATTTACACATGTCCTTTTTGTAAAAAAATTATATTTATTATAGTACGACAAATACATCACAAAACTGAATTCAAGGGAAACTCATAACGAAACACACCTAGTGTGTCCAAAACTATAGTTACACTATATTAACACAAGTTAATAGTAAAAGGAAATTTTAGGAATTAGATCTTCAATAATTTTATACATAATAATAATATCCATAAATTAAATTTATGGACGAAAATACGTAACTCCTCCGAAAACCAATAATTTAAGATTCAAACAATGTAAAACTAATCACTTTCACAAGATGTATTGAAAAATTTTCCCTTAAATAATTCCGAAGGATATGCATCCTATGATGATATTTTTATTAGGTCCACATAAACTTTTATTAGATATATTTAATACAACCTCAGTCTTAAGATCTATTTATACTTAATCTGTACGAACAATTTACAATAGAATTAGAGGATATAGAAATGAAAGACAGAATTATGTAAATATGATTTCTGAGTTTCTATTAACATCTAAAAGATAAAGGAAAGGTCAAGGTATTAAAAGTAAAGTATATAAAATTTCGGTAAATATAATTTTGACAAGAACAATTTAAAAAACGAAAATAGTTTTACTTATGAAGGAGAAACAAGGATATTTATTAAATAATAGGGTCTCAAAGACCCAAAAAAACCAGAACAATAGGTGGTCCATATCCATGAAAGATTTACTTATAAAAAAATAGTAAAATAAAAGTTGAAAATACATGATAACATAAAATCGACACTAAAGTAACCGAAAACCAAAATCGGTACCCGAAGGGACCAGGGAGTCGACCATTTCTTAGACGGACGTTACGTCTTCTGGGGCCGAGCTAGACACCCAACCTTTCTAAGGACCTCTTCCTTTACGGATGGGTAAGGTTATAAGAACGGATCTCTTAAGGTACCTATCTCCTCGGACCGCCCGATATTAGGTATCCCAACGTTTCTCAGTCTGTACTGATTTGTGTCGTGTTGGGTTAAGTCGGTTAAATAGAAACAACTTCTCAGTCTGTGTTGACTCACTGAAAGTGAAGTGAAGTGAAATCGGCATACACTCAATTATAATATTAGTCACTCGAAATGGTTGATCAAAAGAAAATATAATTATATCAATTTGAATAAAGACTGTGATATAAAAACGTGAAAAATAAATAGTACAAAGATACTATTTATATACGTAAATTCAGAACAGCCTGACTTAGTCCAAGACATACAAGATAGGTGGGAGATCGCGGTGATGACGGGGAACTAGACTTTCGAAAATTGTTAGGAAGAAAAGAAGACCATGTTGTCAGGGAAGAATAGGTGTCCCCTATACGAGGTTTTGGGGGTTACCTATGGACTTGTCACCTATCATGGTTTGGGATGTATATGATACAAAAAGAGATATGATTACCCCCCCATCGTATGTGTCACACCTATACGTCCTGTTCCCTACTAAGTACAGGACCTATCCTGTCGCTCTATAAATTATCGTAATGTATCTTACCGTACGTTAAATTTTGAATACTTAACAAATAAAGACGTTAGAAGGTAAATTATAAAAGTCTGACATCTATTGATGTCCATTCACTTTGATGTGTTTCGCTTTGTCTTCTATTCTCCCCTTGATGACACGAATAATGAAAATTTAGGAAAAGAGAAAAAAGGATTGTAGGAAGTGGAATGGTAAATTGTTGTTGATTTCACTTATTGAAACCAGAGTAGACTTCCCTCTTCAAATCAAAATAAAACGAAGTAAGAAAAGAGTCGGTGGGTGTAAGGTTTGAACAATAGTACTTTTAAGTCATATGGTGTATGTGAAAAAGAGACAGAAAAAATACCAGTTATCAATAAAGTTAAATGGTTATATAAATGATTAGAGAAACAAGTTGTAATATAGAATATAGAGTGATGGAGACTCAAATAAAAGGAAAAACATTAATTGAAAGTTTTAAATAAAAATTCTCAGTCAACTTGTATTAAGAACTGACCATCGTGAAAAGAAACTTTATACATCCTCCATAAAATCAAATAGTTTACTGACCTTAGTAGATAACCGTAAATTAATGATTTATAGGACATTATGTGTCATATTAGGGTGAGTTTTACAGTGAACATGAAAACGAATTCTACTATTGAAATTCGAGAATATCTATTCTTTTACAGAAATAAAAACGGAAGTGAGAACTTATTGTCTTACCGATTTGTATCTTAATATCAAGTTTCAAATAAGGAGTCTGGTAGACAGAAGAGGGTATATATCAACAATAATTCTTAAGATTACAGTCTACCAGTAAAGAACTATTCTTAACAGAATCACTTGACAGATATCTATTGTAAATCCTTAAAACGGAAATAAGAACTATAAAACTTCAAATAATACTACACAGAGGCACACACACGAGTCAACACAGGCTGAGAAACACTCGGGTACCTGACATCGGACGGTCTGAGGAACAGGTTCCCTAAAGGGTCCGTTCTTATGACATCACCCAACGGTACGGGAGAAGGTTCCCTAGAAGGGTTAGGTCCCTAGTTTCGGTACAGAGAAAGTAGAGGACGAAACCATCCGTCGAAGAAATGATGACACGGTAGACCCTTTGGCACTACACAGATATATAAAATTCAATTTTATATTCAATATATAGAAGTAGTAATACACATATTTAAAATCAAACGTGAACCATCTAGAAAGTTAGGATTCCTAAACACACAAGTCAAACCCTTGTGAGAACCGGTACTGATGAAGTTTATGTCAAATCGAAGGTAAAGGAGGAAGACGTTGAGAATAATCCCGTCTACAACATTGAAGACCACTCCAAGAGGTACAGAGAATGGAAAAGGAAACATTGAAAAACATAACATATTACGACCTCTAAAGGAGTGTAGATAGAAGGTCAGATGAGTAATCGAGAAGACGACTCGCAGTAGACGATAAGAAGTGTGTATAAATCCAATTATAAGTTATTGTCAAACAAAAAGTATTAAGTGAGATAAACAAAATATTAAGGACAAACAATAAAACACCTTCTTTTAGGGAGAAAATAAGGAGTCTCCTTATATCAGGAAAAATCTACGAAAACGAAAAAGGTGACATAGATTAGATTCACTTAGAAGACAATCTAAACAACGGGAACAAAACGCTACGAATGTGAGAGATCCAAAACTACGAAACACCAATACTAGAAGATGCTGAAGACCCACCGTGTCACCACTTCTTAGACGCACGGTTACGTCCTCTACGTTCTCTGTGGTTACGTCGTCTACGTTCTCTACGTCCAACTGGGGACCCAGTCCTTCTAAGGGACCTCATCCTTTACCGTTGGGTGAGGTCACATACACGGACCTTTTAAGGTACCTGTCTCCTCGGGCCGTCCGATATATCAGGTATCCCAGTTTGTCCTGACTCGTTGACTCGTGTGGGTAGAAGACCGGATTTTTCTGGGGAAGTCGTACCTTTAGAGTCCGGTTGTTGGGACCGGACTTGATAGTGATTACGTCAAGAATCCCTAATGGTCTCCCAAGGGTAAACAAAGAAAGAAATCCCTCACTGAGGAAAAGGTAAGGTCTCTATTGAGGGAAAGAACAAAGTTTGTCTTCAAATAATTTTGAAATTCCTCCAGATTTCAAACGACACCTTCCCGTTTTGAAATTGTATACAAGTCAAATTGTAGAACTTCAGTATTTTAATCAAAAGTCTTTTAAGGACCAGAAAATAACCAGTACAAAAAGAAAGTCTTGAAAATCTGAGTAAAGTAGTTCAATTTTGTTAAGGGGACCGTGAGACTTATTGTACAAATTAAAATGTTTGATTAAATTTAAATTTTTTTACAGAAAAAATTACGACTTAGTGGGTCGGTTCCTTTACCGTACCGACAAATAACTTAGAGAAAAACAAAATCAGTCATATCAAAATTTGAAGAGAAGTAAACCTAGGAAGTGTAAAAAAAAATGTAAATGGAAATCTATAAATACCACCAAAAAAAAAAAAAAAGGGTGAACACTCTGAACCTAGATAAGAGGTTAAGAAGATTTCGACCGAGAATAAACGTTTAACCTTCGACTGACTTAAAACGTATAATCCATTTTCTTTTGATAGACTGAAATACTAATGATAAATCTTGTCAAAGACTCAAGTACGAACCCAAATGGTTCATATATAAGTATATGAGATTTGATATTTACACAGAGGAGAAAGGATTATTTTTTCTGGAAGTATCAAACTAGTTTCCATTCTATCAAGTTACCGAATCTTGTCATCGACCGTTAAAAAAGGACATTTCCCATACTCTCATTTAATAAAATCCGCATTACCCCGTATATCCCGACACAGTTTTGGTGAGTTGACGATGACGTCGCGTTTTCACCAGTGTCTGTTATGTACTTCCTTACTCGTACCGAGACAAGGTTAGTGTGAAATTTCCTAACGTTTTTCGGATCAAATCTCATATTCTTCACATAGATTTTCATTTCAGCTAGTCGGTTTCAATTTTAGATCAGAAGTCATAAATAACCGGTACATTGGAATCCGTTCATAGAATTTGACAGAGACAGAATCAAAGATGTTGAAATGTATCATATTTCTTGTCAAAGATATAAACACCGTGGATAAACACTATAATAGTATTAGACACCATTACTTTATTATTACAAGTTATTAGTCTTACCATGATCCGTATTTGATTTACGAGACAGCAATAATTGATAAAGATGATAATAAACATAGAGAAAAGAAGAGAATGTACCGATTTAATGGAATATCAAGGGTTTTGTAACATTCTGTCTTTCGAATATTATTCGTAGGAACTTCTTGATAAGTAGATTATTTTAAAATGATTCCAATGTTTTTAGTCTTATTCTAAAATTCAAAATATTTTTGTGGTAAGACCGTAGATAATATTACTAATGGAGGAAAAATTTTCGAGAACTGTATAAATATCTTAAATAAAGAGACTATAACTCTGTAAAAGGATACTTTATCTTTAAGACTGTACTTAGGGTGAACTAGTAATATATAATAAATAAGTAACTCGTCTATTGTAAGTGGAACAACCATGAAGTAATTCCTTAAAAACATAAATATTAGTATTTACTCTAACTAAATATTTCAGACAACCTCACCTATTAAAAGAAATGACCTAAATTTTCAATCTTAATACAAACAAAATAATTTTTTTGATTTTCCAAAGAGAGAGAAAAATATGAGACCTTAATAAGTTCAACTTAATCATATTATATAAGGAACCTTCAAATTCTTTACTGGAGAATTTGAGAGACTCAGGTCCTGTATAAAACCTTCAATCGAAATACTGTCAAAAAGAGTTTTCTGTCTATTTTTAGTGTCGTATTTTAATTTTTTTTTTTGTCTTTGTCTATTTATTTATTTTTTAGTCTTTATCGTGAAAGTTGTGTACATTATTTGATTTTTTTAAGGTATATGTTTTTCCAGAATATTTAGTTATTCTGTGTACACCTGGTAGTTTATCTTTTTACCAGTTTTTCCAGTCTGTGTTAATTATCTTTTTCTTTATGAATATTTAGTGATTGTTTTTACACCTTCTGATTAGTTAATAATAACTTTTCTTGTACTTCATAATAAATGTTTAGTATGACTTTTTAAATCTTATAGTTTTATAGGTCGTTATAGTAATACACCCAAGAAAGTTTATGACACCCTCCATCATATTGTACTAAGGTAAACAGTCTTCTGTCAAACCGTCACAGATAGTGTTAAGATTTATATGTATATAGAAAATCAGTCTTTAAGGTAAAATCCTTATATAAGATATCTTTTGGATGGGTTGAACTGTCTCTACAAGTGACATCGTAAAAACAGTATAATTTTTGGACTTTTATTGGGTTTACAAGAAGTCATTTTATAATCCAATTGATTCCTATAGTATAAATATATCATTTTATATTACGTCAGTAATATTTCTTTTAATATAGATATGTATGACATATCACGGGTACTTTGTAACGAATTTATTCAGTCAACTTTATATCATGTATCCTATTTTAGGGTAAATTTTTGTTTCCTTTTGTTTTCTTTTTACGATTGTGTACCTTGTTCAAGACATTGTTATATATTCTTGGTTGATGTAATATCCCTTTTGTCTTCTGAAAAGTGGATTCAATTTGTAACAAATTTTTTACATTATCCTTAGAAAATACTGGTCTTAAAATTTATTTTAAATTTTTGATAGACCTCCATATGACCTTGTTTAGAAGTTTAAGTCCGTTTTAATGAACGATTAAAATTAAGAAACCATTCTCGTTCAGAAAATCGACCTGGAGGACCGGGGTCAAGTAGAGTTGACGACTGTCTTATTGGAAATATTTTATGATTATACAAGTCAGAATTTCAACAAGTTATCGAAAGTCCTACTTAAGTATATAAAATCGTACCTAGTGTGTCCAATGTCCAATATAGATCGGTGACGGTTTAAGACTAAGTAAAAGATGAGAATATAGTAGACGAATGTATTGAATTTTAACGGGTCTACTTAATACGAGAGCGCAGGAAGAGACAGACATGTGCGTGGTAGGAGATGTCACTTATAAGGTAAGACGGTAGAACTCGACCGGTTTAGAGTGAGTAAGAAGTTTAGAGTCAAGTTTTCTATTTAGAAGTCTCTCGAAAATGAACAGAAGATGTAGAGCTAATTTAAGATTAAAGATAAGGTCTTTGTGAGAATTAGTAGAGATTAGAATGTTACAACATTTAGCGATGTCACAATATTATAGAAGATAATATAATAGTTTATGTCATCCCAGTCCCTGACTCAGAAAATAGAACATAGAGGATCATGAATCGTGTATAACGAATTGTTTCAGATCAACTTAAATGATCACTATGATTCAAACAAAAAATTAAGTTGATGGTGTACAGGAGTCTTGACAATAATTAGTTCTCAACCAATTTTTCTTATTTTTAATACGTCTTAAAAAAATCACCTACTATCTCGGAAATATGTAGAAAGACCAATAAAGAAAAGTTATTTTGGAGGTGATCTCCCGTATGTTTCTTTTCGTCTTGGTTTACGAGTTCAGACTGTCGTCCTTTTTTTATGGAAGAATCACCATAGAAATAATGAAGAGACATGGTTCCCTTTTTGTCGATCAAATAGAAGGACAGTGTAAAAATGACATTTGTAGTCACAATAGATGATAAAAATCAGGGTCGAAAACCGACCCTCTAATTACTTTATTGATACTATTTCCTCTAAAACTTTTAATATTTTCAGAGACTTAACTTGTAAGTAAAGGTCAACAAAGGTCAAAATACTGTAATTACAAAGGGGATTGGTTCCGATATTTTCGACTGTTTTATGTTTTATACAGACTTCCGTGACATCATCTAGCTCCGTCGATTTTATACTTTTCAGTCCTAGGATCTCTCTTTTCTTCGTAAATGACCTTAGGATGTAAGAGACTGTCCAAAAGGGAACACTGTAGACGGTTAAGGACCGACCGTATTCATCCGGAATAATCGATCTCTGTCAGACCTTATTTCCCTTATCGTCTTTTCACCGGGACGTCTCTTCCCTAGAAAACGACCCGAAAATGGAAGTTCCATGAAACTCTAAGAATTTGATGTATTTTATACACATCTCTCCCTCTTTACGTCTGGTGTTTACTCGGCAACTTTCCACTTTTCGACTCTTCCCGAAAATCTCTTCAGCAAGTCAGTACAGACTGAGAAACGCTGGGGTACCTGACATCGGATAGTCCGAGAAGACAGGTACCCTAAAAGGTTCGTTCTCATGACCCCATCCAACGGTAAAGGAAGAGGTCTCCTAGAAGGACTGGGTCCCTAACTTGGGTCCAGAGGGAGTAACGTCCGTCTGCGAAATGGCAGACTCGGTGTCGTGAGTATTTCAACTCCACTGTTTTATGTCGTAAGTACTGGGAGTTTCCCTCTCCCACGAGTTCATTTGGGGATTTAAACTCAATTCTGGTGACTTCCTCATATCCCCTTTGTCTGATTTGGGTTATGGGTCCGTACTTGATTACATCTTGGGACTAGATTAGTCCCTAATTGACGGTTAGTCCTTTTTTTGATTCATAAAAGATCTTCGTCTGTCTGGATATGTTTACAAGTATGTAATAAGTTAATTTTTATTAATCCGTATAATTGTCTGTTGGTTCACTGGTTTTCTTTCTTTACTATTTTTGTCTGGGTGTCTTTAATACTCTTTGTGTGAAATTTTTAGTCACACTAATTGTCGAAGTCTTTATCTTCTGTTCACTTTTAAAATTAATCTTTGAGCTTAAAGTCCCTTTTTTATTTCCTTTCGTATTTAAGACCTACCTTTTATCCTAATGAATTTAATTCTTCCATTACGTACCCAAATTATCTTCTACTCGATATCCTCTTCTCCTAATCAGTGGACCTTTGATCCGGTCCTCTTTTATGAGTCCTTTGATAATATTATTTACCGTTCCTTTTTCTACCTTTCATTCCTTTTCTCTGTATGTACTATACCCACATTACCAGATTTAGGACCTTTCTCTCTTCTCCCTCGTACTTAGTTTTCGTCAAAGAATTATGATTTTTATACTACTTTATTTGGTTCGTTGTCTAAGTTCAAGATACTTGGAGTTCGATCTCTTTGACTTTCCTTTCTTTTGGATCCCTATAGTATGTATCGTTTCCACGGGTTTTGTTCTCTGTTTCTCTTTTAGAATTTTAGATGGTATCCTATTTCGGTTGTATAAGTTTCGTAGTTATTCTTATTGTCGATCGACCGAAAAGTTATCTTTGTTACCTCCGGTCCTCTGTTGATATTATCAAAATTTTATGGTTCTCCTTTGATTGAGGATTGTATCCTTAGATACGAGTTACTTTTATTGAAAGGTTTAATTTCACTTTATTTTTCCAAAGGTTTGTTTTTCTGAGACAGTGGTCGTTTAGTTGATTTCTTCCAAAAGTCTTCTTTTACTGGGGACTGACTTTGTACTTTTATATACCTACTGTACTTCTCATGGTCTTTTCTACTAATGTCCTCATTTAGATTTACTTTCATCTATTATTACTGTTGTATCAACTTTTGTTATTTTACTACTATTATTATATAACACTCCGAATTTTTATGTCCATCTAAACTTTATGTACTGTTGTCGTGTTTCCCCACCCTACCCGTTTACCTCAATTTTATGAGGTTCTAATAACGGTAGCAGGTCCTTAACCGTTTTCAGGAGTAAATATTATCTAAGATTCTTCATCTCTTGTGTACAATATTAGAGATCTCATCGGTAAGTTTCTTATTATCTTCTTACTCACTATCGTTCTGTCCTTTGACGTTATTTATTTTTCTAATTAGATTTTTGTTAGAACCTTTTTTCTCGTGTTTAATTTACCTTGTCTACATAGTCATGCATGGAATTACACTTACCTGATTTATAATTTTCATTTTCAATTTTCATTTGATAATAATTCGTTAGACCTGAATTTTGCTTGATATGACGAATGAAATATATTTTTATATATCTTTCCGACTTTCGTTTTGTCACCTTCTTCTATGTAATATGTGTGTGATTGATTTTCTTTCGACTATATTGGTGTGATCGTAATCTATAATATTATTTCTTCTTAAGGATCTGTATGTCTCATATGAAGCATTGTCATTTTTGCAATTACGTAGTCCTTATACTACCGGAATTTTTGTATTTTCGTCTTCAAGTTGTTTTATATTTAGTGGCATTGACCATCTCGTTCGTTTGTTTTTATAGTCATCAGTAAATCTTCTAGACTCGTTACTTTGATTATTTACAACGGATTAATTCTGTGTATCTGGTGAATATAGGTTGATAATGATTTAATGTAAGAAACGATCATATGTACCTTGTAAACGTTTTTGACGGTAGTCAGTCAAGTCAAGTTAGTGAGTCAGCACAGACTGAGAAACGCTGGGGTACTTAGCGTCGTGCGGTCCGGAGGGACAGGTAGTGGTTGAGGACCTCAAGTGAGTTTGAGTGTAGGTAGCTCAGTCACTACGGTAGGTCGGTAGAGTAGGAGCCAGCAGGGGAAAAGGAGGTCGGGGGTTAGGGAGGGTCGTAGTCTCAGAAAAGGTTACTCAGTTGAGAAACGTACTCCACCGGTTTCATGACCTCAAAGTCGAAATCGTAGTAAGGGAGGTTTCTTGTGGGGCCTGACCAGAGGAAATCCTACCTGACCGACCTAGAGGAACGTCAGGTTCCCTGAGCGTCCTCAGAAGAGGTTGTAGTGTCAAGTTTTCGTAGTTAAGAAGCCGCGAGTCGAAAGAAGTGTCAGGTTGAGAGTGTAGGTATGTACTGGTGTCCTTTTTGGTATCGGAACTGATCTGCCTGGAAACAACCGTTTCATTACAGAGACGAAAACTTATACGACAGATCCAACCAGTATTGAAAGGAAGGTTCCTCATTCACAGAAAATTAAAGCACTGACGGCAGTGGTAGACGTCACTAAAACTCGGGGGGTTCTATTTAAAATTGTACCTACATGGATTTTTGACAATTCGACTCAATTTCTTAAGTCTGTGTTTACGTTTTATTTTTTTTTAAGATTTTTCTTAAGTCTATAATTCTTAAATATTGCATACTCCATGATTGGGTTTTGCGATTTGGTCGTATCTCTTCTTTTTTGTTCTCACCCACGGAGATCCCAAGTCCTCTAACAAAGTCTTTCGTGAAATTCCTTGAAGGATCCCATTACCTTTTTATAAGAGGTGAACTTTCCCTACACTCGATGTGAACATATATGTAAGTAGTATTAAGTTTAAATGTGAATTCTAAACACATAAAGTGAAACATTTAGTCTAGAGTTAATTTTTTACCTTAATTTTAATACGGGTTAAAATGATATACTACACATGTCTACCTATCTACCTACCTACTAATATACATATATGTACACCTATCTATTAAAATATAAGAGAGAGATATATATATATTAAATTGTACCCGTCCTTTATACGTGTGTTTAATATTCTGACCAACGGAGACCCTTTCTTTCTTCCTTTTCACTCATACTGACCCCTCCTATGTTTCCCCGGAAACAACAACGACAAGTCAGTGATCCAGTACAGGTTGAGAAACTTTGTGGTGCCTGTCGTCATATGGTCCGAGGAGACAGAAAGTCGTTGAGGATTTCAAACGGGTTTAAGTACAGGTAACTCAACCACTACGATAGATTGGTAAAATCAGAAGACGGTAGGGGAAGAGGAAAACGGAAGTCAGAATGGGTCGCAGTCCAGAAAAGGAGACTCAACCGAGAAACGTAGTCCACCGGTTTCATAACCTCGAAGTCAAACTCGCTCAGGAAGGTTGTTTATAAGTCCCAACTAAAGGAAAGCCTCACTGACCAAACTAGAACGAAGGTTCCTTGAGAGTTCTCAGAAGAGGTCGTGTTGTTAAACTTTCGTAGTCAAGAAGCCGTGAGTCAGAAGAAATACCAGGTCAAGAGTATAGGTCTGTACTGATGACTTTTTTGGTATCGAAACTGATGTGTCTGTAGACAACCGTTTCACCACAGTGACGAAAGATTATAAGACAGATGCAAACAGTATCGAAAGAAAGGTTCCTCGTTCGTAGAAAATAAAAGGACCGACGTTAATGACGGACATCACTGAAATCTCGGGTTCTTTTATTTTAAACAGTGATAAAGGTGAAGAAGGAGAAGATAAACGGTATTTTATTACTCTGGTCTATGGTACTAGAATTGAAAAATTTATGATTCAAAGTTCGGTCAAAAAAATGGGAGTAGTTCTCCCAGTAAACAAGGAGAAGTGAAAGACGGTACTGTCATCATAGTAGACGTATAGACTCCAACCATAAAGAGAGTCGTTAGAACTAAGGTCGAACACAAAGTAGGTCGGACCGTAAAACGTACTACATGAGACGTGTCTTCCATTTATTCGTCCCACTGTTATATGCGGAACAGCATGAGGAAAGGTTTTAAGCTTACAGTCAACAAGGTACAGACAAGACTGACAATGAAGAACTGAGTGTGTCCAAAGAGTCCTCTGTTCATTTTAATGAGAGTAGAGAGATTCTTGAAAGGTGTCAAACAACACTAGACGTCTCAGTGTTCGAAATCACCATTACTTCGTCTTTATCTACAAAAAGACCTTGAGGGAACGAAAGAGGTACTAGGTTTCTTATGACCGTTAAACTAAAGACCAAGGAGACGGAAAAGTTTTGGGTCGAACATGTACACCTTCGAGAGTCAAGTGTATGATCACTTCGGACCGAACTTCCTAAGACTCGTATCGTAACGATTGCACTTTACTCGAGTCAACATCCCATCAAACTTGTAAGAAACCGTAACGGGAAGAAACCCTGACCTTAACTTTGACTGGAAAAGGTCAGAACACCGATGACGACTCAAAAGGTTTAGACTACTGTATAATTCATGTCGTGAAATTGTCGTAATAGAAGATCCTAAATTTTACCGAGTCGACCTTAAGGTAGTGGAGGTAATCGAAAGAAACATCATTACGAAGGATTCCGGTTAAACTGAAACTTGAGGTCATACAGACCGAGATCCACTCACTGGTGTGGTAGTGTTAATAGACCCAGTACTTCTAGAAAGAACATATCAAGAAGACGTATAAGAACGGTGGAGAAGAATTATAGAAGACGAAGACAAACCAGGAATAACAAAGACAGGAAATAACACGGGTAGAAATGTACTTTACGAGGGAACTATAGAGATTAAAAAAATTTCTCTAGAGATCAGAAAGGGTAAGTCAACAAAAGGAAATAAAGAAACGTAATACGTGAATTTTCCCAAAGAATAGAGAGGAACAATAAGAGACCTTGAGACGTAAGTCCACCCATATAGAAAGGAAAAGAGGAGACGGAAAGTGAAGAGAAGAGTCGATAAACCTTCCGGAGGAGTCTGTTGGTGAAACGGAGAACGTAAAGAAAAAGAAAACATCTCAAAACCAGTGATGGAGGACATGTCACAATACTTGGGGACAGGTATCCAGAAGTCCGTGACAGATGGTCTAGATTAAGGAACTTAGATGAACAGTGGTAGTGACATATTAGTATTCCCTAAATTAAATCCGGTATGGACTTACTAGATCACCAAAAGGGATGAAAGAAGTTAAATTCGGATTTAAAACGTTACTAGACTCAGTGTCAGTCGAGGTCCAGAACAAAAACGACTGACTTATCTCGAAGAGGTAGAAGTCGATGTTTGTTGTATTAGTTAGACTAAAGTCATAACTGGTAGACCACTATAGGTACACATCTCAGTAGAGAACCCAACAACCTTTTCCCACAAACGACTCGGTCACACAAGAGAACTGTTGTAAGACAATCCAAAAAGGGACGAAGTAAAACGTGAGGTTCCTGTTTGAACGGACAATGAGAGAACTGAAGGAGAAAAAAGTAATGTTAGGGGATACTACTTTTCCTGTAGAAAAAAACCACACTCGAGATCTTCCACCCCAACAGTGTCTTTCACCCGTTAGACTCGAAAAAACCGTAGTCACCAATGTCCTGTCTAAACCTAATGACACTACAACTTACGAAACGGAACCTTTGTTTGACCCTAAATTGGTTAGATATAATAAAATAAATTTTGTATGAATTTCGTTTTAATCTTAGTGACCCGTTTTGTACCGAAAAGTCTCTGATATACTTAATATCAAAACTACATGTCTTCAAAATATACTAAAAAGAATTAAAAATTACAGATAATCGAAATTATTCATGATTACCTATAATCTTTACTCATAGAAGTTTCCAATTCTAGGTCATTTAAGACCTGATTTATTCCAGGATTATTAACGTGTCAAGGTGTCTCTGTGTTCTTCTCGTCTATAATTCGAAAGGACCGTGTTCACCTAAATGAGGACACATAAGCACCTGAATGACGATATTGTGACCTTACACCCCTCTGAAAGGTGTACTTTTATTTTAAAATCGTGGCAAGAAGGGTCATTACTTATACAGTAGATATACATACATGTTCATATTAATTTTCCATATTACTTTTTGTATAAAAAACATAGAATACGACGTGAACGTAGTCGTTTGTAGGAAGATTGTAAGAAATCGTGTCTGGTAATTGTATATTTTAATTGGATAATACCATTCTTTTACGACTTTCTCTCATATAAATTTATTTTTTAAAATGAAAAAACTTTCGATACTTTATACTCTCATTTAAAATTTACAATAAAAATGTGGCAAGTGAAAAGGGTCCTGAAGATTATAGTGACCTATAAGGACTTATGTTTTCAAGTTTGATTCTGATGATTTTATCCATTCATTGTTCAAAGATATAAAGTAATCTAGATTCTGTAGTAGTTATACTCCTACATATGGTTAAAGTCTTTACGATTATACACTTTTTTTTTTCACAGTACTTTGTACTTTATACAACCAAAATAAAGTTTAATTAAAAACACTTTTATATAGACCACTGTATTCATATTAGTAATGGTTCCAAGTTTTTCTCTGAAGACTTCTTCTACTTAATCTTAAAGATTAATGTTTCGTAGACTTTATTAATATAAGTGATGAACCCATTAGAAAGACTCCGTACACTCCGTTTGAGGTCTAATCGCATTAAGTGAAAAAAAATTGTCTCGTCTCAATTTTTTGACAATTTTACTCATGATATGAACTGTAGGGTAAATCTATCATAAGACATAGAGAAGAGAGAGAGAGCCAATCGATGGTCTTTCCATCAAATATAAATAAGAAAGGTGTAGGGGGTGAGAGTAAATAACAGAAGGGACTCGAAGGGACCACCGAGTCTACCATTTTACAGACGGACGTTACGGACTCTGGACCCAAGTTAGTCAGGTACACCAGCGTTTCTCAGCCTGTAGTGACTCGTTGAAGAGAAAGAAATGGAGTCATTCTGAGGTCTAAGAAAAAAAGTGTATCTTTATTAGTAAAATTACAAAATAGTAATTGTGTATCCTTGTGTACGTAAATACATATAAAATAATTTTATTATTTACAAATTTCTTTTTATCATGGAATGAATAAACAAAATTTTAGTTAGTTTTGCTTATAGAATCTTTAGTACCACGAATATTGTGTTGTGTCCTTCATAAGGGTTAAATCCATTTACATTGAAAACCATTCCCCGAAGGACCTACTGATTCGTCATTTCTTAGGACATTACGTCCTCTGTGCCCAAACTAGAGACCCACCTCTTCTATGGGACCCCTTCCTTTACCGTTGGGTGAGGTCATAAGAACGGACCCTTTAGGGTACCTGTCTCCTCGGACCACCCGATATCAGGTGCCCCAGTGTCTTCTCAACTTGTGCTAAATCACTGATTTATAAACCATTCGTAGTCTTGATAGTTTATCGTCGTATAATTAATTCAGGAAAGTATAAGTAATAGAACAAAATTAAGAGTATCAGTAGAACGATTAATCGATCTATAGTAGAGTTACTGTCTCCTTTAACTCGGAGTTTCTAAAGGTTTGCTGAATTGTCAGTATAATCGAACCTGTTCAATAACTCCATCATAGACCTGGTTCTAAAAGTCCGAACTTCAGTACGAAGTTTGAAAGAAGTCATATTTACATAATTATATAATTAATGAAGTGTTTACTATACAAAATCAATTCGAAATATTTATATAATTACTGGTAAAACATAGTTTATGTGATTAAGTTATATTTTGAACTATTTATATTGTACTTTCTTAAGACTTCCTTTATTTTTTATGGTATCATCAGTTCGTCGAATGTCGTTTTACTTCTGAAAGTATATAATTTACTACGCTCTTACTTCTCTTGTGGTGTACTGTACATATTTTGGCACGACTTGTTCTATTCGTGGATGGGTTTTAGTATCGGATACTTGTTTTTCGTGAGAACACCCGACATTATTTTATCCCTTCAATTGCTTGATAATTAGACCGGGAACTGCCGTTTTACACTTACGTGGTACTCCCCTCCTCTCCTATAAGGTTTGACTTCTTATTGTTTTCCTTTTTGTTTCTCCATCTTTACTAATACATAGACTTCTTATAGTGACTTTAACATATTTACTTTATTTTCAATCTGTAATCCCTCTAGTTTGATAACTCTCAAATCCTAAAGTGGATTTTCTCTTTTCCTTCACACAAGGTGTCCATTATCGTATGTCCTGACTGATTTCGTTTATCACGTCAGTCTTTATGGTTAATCCTCCGATAAATTCAACGGGGACCCGAAGGGTCCATCGAGTCATTATTTCTTAGACGGACGTTTACGTCCTCTGTGCTCAAGTCAGAGACCCGACCCTTCTAGGGGAACTCTTCCTTTACCGTTGTGTGAGGTCATACGAACGGACCTTTTAGGGTACCTGTCTCCTCGGGCCGCCCGATATCAGGTACGCTAGAGTGTTCTCAACCTGTATTGAATCACTGATTTGTTGTCGTTTCGACGGGGATTTCACCCTACTCTTCATGGTTTTGACTTTCTTTAGATTCTTTGTAATGGTTCTTTCTCATTTGATATATATTTTCACTTACCTTTTCAAACTCTATAGATAAAAAGAACCATATTTAAATACAAGTTATTTAATTGATAACGAAATTGGTATGTCATTTAGCCTTTATGTTAATGATATCGGTACTTCTTTTATGTAAATCTTATTGTACCATTCAGTAGTCCCGACGGGTGAGTTATGACGACTGAAAAGAGAACACTTGTGTCAAATTCTGACTTGAAGAAAGTCAAGTCAAGTCAAGTCAACGAGTCAGCACAGACTGAAAAACACTGATACACTGGTATTAATTTATCTGCTTTACTGTACCCAGAGAATACCCACCATCGAAATCGTCGGTCGTGTGTTAAATGGTAGGCACGATCTGTATTTATTTTGTTTCAGTTCAGTTTTAAACTTTCCAAAGACAGGGTCAAAAAAAAAAAAAATCAAAACCAAAGACACGTACACAGAACTCTCTACTCACAGTTCCCCAAAGTAATGGATCGAAAGGAGTGGAAATAGGAGAGGTAAGACACGAAAGTTTGCCTGGTTCGTCTAAATGTGTCTATACTTATCGTTATAGTTAGGATGTGGAATATATACGTTCCTTGTGATTCTATAAACAGTGACAAACGCACACTTTGACTATTGTTTTTAGTCCAGGATTTACGTCTATTTCTTTTCTGTCCATTTATTTTTTTATTCATCTCCTACAATTGTCCGTTAGACATTTTTTTCTCTTTTTTTTTAGTGTTTTATTAAAAACCATGACAAAAGATTTATTCGATAATTTTAAAAAAAGACTTTTATAAAAACACTGATCAGATACGAAAGTCTCGTTTTTGTACAGTCTAGTAATGAATGTTGACCTTTTGTTCAATTATGACATTAGATTTCAATGTGGAGTTAGATGGTTTGACGAGGTCGCTGCAAATGTTGGTTTAAATATAACACTATTTCTTTCGTTGTAAAAAGGGTCTCATAAAAGAGATGGCCGTTATTGTAAGTTGTTCAATTGTTAGTGTGTTTACTAATGCAGTTTTGGAACTTGTGACCAAGTACACACGTCAGAATAGTTACCATTATTTTGTAGATAACTTTACTTTTACGGTGTAGTAAAATGTTTTGGGAATAGAGTACTGATTCGTGACACTTATATTGTTTGGGGAGACGGTCTTTTCAACGGAGGACTTACATTTCTTTTTTTATGGAAGAAAAAAAAAAATTATTATATTCTTTTACAAAATCGTTTGATCCCCCTTTTATGTTATAGATTTTTGTCTTTACAATTAATATATATGTAAAAATTTCCGAATAATAATGAGTTTGTTATTTTTATAGTTAACGTTTAAATTCCAATCTGACTTCACAAATTTTAAAGTAATACACAGGTTATGTCTGGAAATTTTGAAACTATTAAATATAGTAGACAATGACGTAATATCTGTATTTTATTCCTGTATTCTACATTTTATATCTGTATTATATCTGTATTTTATTTTTTTATTCCTTATTATTTCAGGTATGATATCGTGTCGACGGTTCAAGGTTAATTAAATGAACGTCCTGCAGCACAAAAGTCTCGATTTTCGTTAATACGACGACTTAATTTCACTATTATAAAAGACAAGTATATAAAAGGAAACGTTAGACACCTGAAAAGTTCATTTTTATAAGTTCTTGGATGTTATTAAATCCCTTTCTCCTTTTTTATAGGGTTTTATGTTCAGTTAAATTCTACACGAAACGTTGTTAATCTTTTCAGTACAACAAATTTGACCAACACGACTTTTTTAGGAGTTGGATCTGTTCTACCCCTTATATTTATGTAAGGTTACCACCTAGGATGAGTGTAGTTTGAACATTCAAAACAATGGTTTGGAGACGATGTGAGTTTCCGAGTTTGTAAACTAACGGTTGAAAGACAAGATATATTTTTTACCTATGGTAGATAGTGACTCGTCATTCCTAATGTAATCTGTTGTTTAAATTCTCGCTTACTGTGTCACGTACGATGTGTCCTTTGTTACTTATTTACAAAATAAATTTTTGTTTTATTTTTTTCGGATTGGGTCTTTGTTTAATATTTTGGGGTTTATTTATTTAGTCATAATTTAATAGTATAAACGATCTGTATCATATGATCATAACACACCTTCTAAGTTCTCTTTATATTTTGTATTAAACATAATTAAATTTTTACCTAAAGTTCAACAGTCCCAAAAAAAAGGTAATCAGGATGTCCTATCTTTTATTTTACTTAAAAATTTTGATTCTTTTTGATTATTTTCTAGTTCCATCTAGATATACATGAGTGTAAATCGACTAATAATTTATTATTTAGTTATGATAAAAGTTGTTCTAAACTATTTCCTTCTATGTATTTATTTTTAGTTATTTTTTAGTTCTTCTACGACTAAAGACGAAGGTCATTGACGTTCGATTTAACCCTAGTTTTGACTTTCCGGAATTTGTATCGATCTAAAAAAAAATTTTAAAGAATTTCTGACTTCTTGATTATGCTATAGTTTCTTGATGACTTGGTTTTAGATATACCGTTTTTGTATCTCCATGTATTTGAGTCGTAAGTGTCAATCGAAAACGGAACTCCCGTAAACGGTCAAGTATTCGTGACCAGAACCGTTTGTGGAAGAAGGTCGTTGTGTTCTCTTCTGAGATGTGTACCTATAGTGGTCTGCCAGTTGTAGTTTTAGTCTGACTAATATAAGAAACATCAGTTTCTATCCCTTCGAGATATGTCAGTCGTTTTTGTTATGGCCCTCGACTGACACCGAATCTAGTATTTGAGGAATAACCGTTTAAGTCTGAATTTAACTTCATCCTTTTTGGTGATCTGGTAAGTCCATACTGAATTTAGTTTAGGGAATGCTAATATGTCACCTTCACTCTTTAACTAAGTTCCCTAATCTAAACTGTCTCACGGACTTCTTGATACCTGTCTCCAAGTACTGTAACATGTCTTCTGTCCTTAGTTCTGGTAAGGGTTCTTTTTCTTTTCGTTTTTTCGTTTTACCGACACACTCCTCCGGAATGTTTAACGACACTTTTCTTCCTTCACTTTTCGTTTCCTCTTTTCCTTTCTATAGGGTTAAACTTACGTCTCAAGTCTTCTTATCGTTCCTCTCTATTCTTTCGGAAGTAGTCACTACTCACGTTTCTTTATCTCCTTTTGTTATCTTACCCTTTCTGATCTCTCGAGAAGTTCTTTTAATCTCTATGGTTCCCTTGTATACGTCTACTGTGGTGGGAATACCGTCTTTTACTTCTTCTTGATTTCTCGGAGAACTACTTTCACTCTCTCCTCTAACTTTTTCAACCGAATTTCGAGTTGTAAGTCCTTTGATTCTAGTACCATAGACCAGGGTAGTGAAGTACCGTTTATCTACCCCTTTGTCACCTTTGTCACCGACTGAAACAAAAACCCCCGAGGTTTTAGTGACGTCTACCATTGACGTCGGGACTTTAATTTTCTGCGAACGAGGACCTTTCTTTCAATACTGGTTGGATCTCTCGTATAATTTTTCGTCTCTGTAATGTAACGGTTGTTTCCAGGTAGATCAGTTCTGATACCAAAAAGGTCATCAGTACATACCTACACTCTCAACCTGATGCTTTTTTCGACTCACGGTTTCTTAACTACGAAAACTTGACACCACAACCTCTTCTGAGAACTCTCAAGGAACCTGACGTTCCTCTAGGTTGGTCAGGTAGGATTTCCTCTAGTCAGGACCCACAAGTAACCTTCCTGACTACAACTTCGACTTTGAGGGTATGAAACCGGTGGACTACGCTTCTCGACTGAGTGACCTTTTCTGGGACTACGATCCCTTCTAACTTCCACCCTCCTTTTCCCCTGTTACCGTACTCTACCAACCTACCGTAGTGACTGAGTTTCCTGTACTCAAATCCATTCGAGGTCCTCAACCACTACTGTCCCTCCGGACCACACGACGTCAGGTACCCCAGTGTTTCTCAACTTATGTCGACTCGCTGACTTGACTTCCCTTGTAAAGTACGTTTCTACCCGAGTTATTTCCGGTCTTTACCATACCTGGATTGTCTTCGTCTTCTATAATTCTCCACCGTTCTTACGTACCTTCTTTACATGTTTTTTCTAGAAGTTTTGGATCTATTAGTACTACCACACTAGTGAGTGAATCTCGGTCCGTAGGACCTTACACTTCAGTTCACCCGGAATCCTTCGTAGTGAAACTTGTTTCGATCACTTCCACTACCTTAAGGTCAACTCGATCGAGTTTAGGATATTCTACTACGACACTTTCACGACGTGAGTTATACGATCGTTTAAACCTTTTGAGTCGCCACCGGTGTCCTGACCTTTTCCAGTCAAAAGTAAGGTTAGGGTTTCTTTCCGTTACGGTTTCTTACGAGTTTGATGGTGTGTTAACGTAAGGAGAGTGTACGATCATTTGACTACGAGTTTTAAGAGGTTCGGTCCTAAGTTGTTATGTACTTGACACTTTAAGGACTACAAGTTCGAGCAAAATCTTTTCCGTCTCCTTGGTCTCTAGTTTAACGGTTGTAGACGACCTAGTAACTTTTTCGTTCTCTCAAGGCTTTTTTGTACATAAAGACGAAATAACTGATACGGTTTCGGAAATTGACACACCTAGTGTTATTTGACACCTTTTAAGACTTTCTCTACCCTTATGGTCTGGTGGACTGGACCGAGAACTCTTTAGACATACGTCCAGTCCTTCGTTGTCAATCTTGACCTGTACCTTGTTGTATAACCAAGGTTTAAACCTTTCCTCATGCAGTTTCGACATATAACAGTGGGATGAATAAATTAAATATACGTCTCATGTAGTACTCTTTACAACCCGACCTACTTCATGGTGGACCTGAGTTCTTATGGACCTCTTTATAGTTATTGGAGTCTATACGTCTACTGTGGTGGGAATACCGTCTTTCATTTCTTCTTGATGTCTCGGAGAACTACTTTCACTTTCTCCTCTCACTTTTTCAACCGAATTTTGAGTTGTAAGTGTTTTGATTCTTTTACCGTAGGTCAGGGTAGCGAAGTACCCTTTATCTACCCGTTTGTCACCTCTGTCACCGTCTGAAATAAAAAGACCCGAGGTTTTAGTGACGTCTACCACTGACGTCGGTACTTTAATTTTCTGCGAATGAGGAACCTTCTTTTCAATACTGGTTGGATCTATCGTATAATTTTTCGTCTCTGTAATGAAACGGTTGTTTTCAGGTAGATCAGATCCGAAACCAAAAAGGTCATCAGTACATACCTACACTCTCAACCTGATATTTCTTTCGAGTCACGGCTTCTTAACTACGAAAACTCGACACCACAACCTCTTCTGTGAACTCTCAGGGAACCTGACGTTCCTTTAGGTTGATCAGGTAAAATTTGCTTTAATCAGGACTTATAAGTAACCTTCCTGACTACAACTTCGACTTTGAGGTTATGAAACCGGTGGACTACGTTTCTCGACTGGTAGACTTTTCTGGGATTACGACCCTTTCTAACCTACGTCTTCGTCTTCCCCTACTGTCTCCTACTCTACCAACCTACCGTAGTGGCTGAGTTACCTGTACTCAAACTCATTTGAGACCCTCAACCATTACCTGTCCCTCCGGACCGCACGACATCAGGTACCCCAACGTTTTTCAACCTGTACTGACTCGCTGACTTGACTTGACTTGACTCTTGGGTTACCCTTTGACTCGACACCGAAGTCGCCGAAGTTTGAAGGACTACTTGTGTTAATTTTCGTGACCCGGATTTGTTTTAACCTTTAAATAATTTGGTATTAGTTCTGTGTAATTTCACACGGAGATTCATATAAATCCCATTCCCACTTGATCTTTATTCCACAAATCCCAATCCAAATTGAATGTAGTGGTTTTATGAGGTCCCTCGAAGTTGAAGACTTGAATCTAATGTACTCAGGACCTCACTATTCATGGGGTCCGTAGAAATCTTTATATGTTTTAGGAGAGACTACCTAGTAGGTTCCGGAGTGTAATAAGGTTGTTCAAAATTTAGATTGCTGATCGTGGATCAGTACTCACTCTTCATATTCTTTGATAACATTTGTCTCTGTTTGTGTGTTTCTAGAGTCTATGACATTGACAATGTAGATCTGATATACAACTGGTATAATTTCAAAATAAACCTCGAACTTTTATAAAAATCACTTGTTTTTCAGTATTTAAAGAAATATTATGAAATATTGAAGGAATATTAGGACAGTTAAAATTTTTCTTAGTTTACCTTAAAGATCTTTAATTTTTTTTGATTGACTTTAATACCTGGTTTAACTCAAATTATTATTTAATCTTCCTTCACTTTACTCTAAACCACTCGATCTTCCGTCTGACCTGCGATAATAGGTCTTACAACGTGTCACTTTGATCTGCTACCTTTTATTTCTGTCCCTAACTCCTATGTCACTCTTTCCAGATTGTTAATGTGTTAGTCTCTGGGTTTTTCTCTTTTCTTGTCCCGTGTCCATTATGGATTTCACTGTCACCTACTCTGAAGAAGTCTTGCCGTCATGGTTGGGGTTTGAATCTTCGAAAAGTATTATTACGAACTTTACCGTCTACCTCTACGGAATTACTATCTATGGATGGTGTAATTCAACTACTAAAAAAGTAATCGGTAAAAGTTCTACTTTGTCTCTTTGTAACCTTCTTTGATGTTTTTAAAACGGTTTTATGTACCTGTGGATCTTTAGTTTACATAATTGACTAAACTTTCAGATGTGTGTTTCAAATCCTTGTTATATTTTGAAGTTTCGTCTATTTTCAACGAGAGAATTTATTATAAATAGATTATTTAAACTTATAATAATTTACAAATGGTATTATTACTTGGTCTTGTCGATTCCTTCATTTTATTTACAACTTTTAATATATTCTCGTTAACACTATAGCTACGTGTCGTGTGTATGGGTTTAGTTTGTTGTTTGTGGTTATGCGTAAGTCGTCCATCTTGTTTCTTCGTCTATCAGTGTCGATAGACTTCTTGACTATTTTGCGAGCAGAGATAAATCGAATTGAGTCTTGAGTTTAGTCTTTTCGTCCGTAACGAGTTTTTCTGAGGTTTACAACCCACGGAGCCCGTTTACAAATCAGTCTTTTTGTGATTGGACATGTGTATTTTTTACCAATCTTGTCGTTTAAAGTACAATGTTTACAAAATGGTGTTAAAAATTTAATTTTTTTCCTCCCCCTGTTCATCCTGAATTATTGGAATACCTTTAAAACTCCTTTTCTGTGTCCTCAGACCTCCCTCAAGTTCTTTCCTCACTGTACTTCTTGTGACACCTTCTCTTCGATTCCCTACCGATGTCCATGAACCTGACTTATGGTCCTCGACGACCCCTATGTCTTAGTACGTAATACAACAGTCGTGAGTACGCCGGAATCGTATCTCGTTCGGAATTATACGACAGTTAAGACGGATAACTTCGTAAGATTGTTAAAGTACTAGAAAATTTATGTGATAAGACATAAAAGAAAGTTAAAGGTTCGCTTAGTTGAAAGACGGACTGACCCAGTCGGTAAAACACTCCGGTTCTTCTGAAGCGGCATGAGAATAATCATGTCTTAGAGATATGTTACCTTATGATGAGTCGTTATTTTTCATTGTTTACAAACTGTGTGCGTTGAACCTACTTAGAAATTTTGTAATAGGACTCACTTTTTTAAGACATATTAATATAAATACATTGTAAAATCTTATCGTTTTTTTATCAAATATCACTATCTTCATTCAAGACGTCGTGACCCCTCCCCGTACTCCCTTGAAAGACTCTACACTCAATATACTTGTGTGTAAAAAGTCTTGACTAAGTTGACGTGTGACTTTTAGACTTAAAAAAGTGTAAATACATTTAATGTGTGTTATTTTTTTGAAATTTGACAATGTCTTAAAGGAGTCATGGTAAGTCGTTCTGGAGATTAATTCAAATTCCGTTTTACTGTCTTTCATCCACTTTCTTTCGTTAAACCATTCACCGATTGTAATTTTATTGTAGTTATATATATTCTGCTCACGAGTAGAAGACGCTCTTGTGGTTTTAACGTTGATCGACGACTTGTTGATACCTGTCCGCTTACAACCTTGGGTGGTTTTTTTTCTATGGGGTGTTGGTTCCCGTTTCCTCTTCGGTGTTGTTCCACCGGTCTCCCTGCGTTGACGTAAATTTTAGTTTGGAGTATGGGTGGTCTCTGGGAACCGCCCGTGTTCGTTTTGGAACACATGGGGTCCCGTCTCCTTTTCCTCGTCACTGGGGGTGTTCTCTGACTCGGTCTGGATGGAAACTCACAAACTCCCAGAAGACACCTCTGCACTTAGTCGTCACCGGACGGTACCCCTGTCTCCGAGACCGTTGTCGTCAGGACCCTCCGTACCGTTTATCGGAGAACTTCCTCTGACGGTAATTGGGGTGATATACCGACGGCTCGTCCGTTGAGTGTTTGACCTCTTGTTTCAAGAGGGTGACGACGTTTTCAAGATCCGGGGCGTTGTCTGAAGGGTTGGACCCTTCAGGGAAAGGGTAGTTTCCTTGACTTATAGGGGTCCCTTAGACTGAAACCTCCAGTCGTCCTAAACTAATGTCTTGAAGGTTTCCTGACCCCTTTGTCTGAGAACCCCCAGTGTTTGTTTTAGAACACGTGTGGTTCTGAGTCCTCTTTCCTCGTCACTGGGGTTTTCTTCTGACTCGGTCTGAACAGACACACACGAACCCTCAGAGACCGTCTCCACGCTCAACTGTCACCGGATGGTGTCCCAGTCCTATGACCGATGTCATCAGGCTCCTCCGGGCCGCACGAACGTTTTCAGGAGAACTTCCTACAACGGTAATAGCGATAATGGGGATGGTATCAAACCGGAGTTGATGTCCCTTCCTTATGTCGGGATGTGGGTAGTCGTCTCTTGACCTACTTTCTCAATGACTCGTACCAAGACGGGTGGTCTTGTTCTGGGTCAAAAGGGGTGTCGGTCAGGGAGGGTAATCCTTCGAACGTCTTCGGAGAATAGGAGTAGGTAGTCTCCCGTCTGTCTTACTTTTGGTGTTGGTGTCTTTAGATTGGTTTACTAGTGTACCTGGTATTGGAACGGGTTGAGTTACTTTGATATTCAGTACGACAAATCCCGGTGGGTCCTACCTACCCAGTACCACCTCTCAAAACTGTTTTACACCAGGTGACCTCTTCCGTTACTGTTTGGTGAAGTCGGAAGAACGGAACTCTTGGGGTACTTGTCATACTTTTCCGTTTTTCTATACTGTAACTTTCTACTCGAGGGGTCCAACCTTCCACAGATTATACGATAACCTCTTCTCGTCTCTTTATCGAGGTCTTCCTTACTTCTCCGACTCGGTTTCACCTTTGTTGCGAGTCGACACCTACACAGACTACCACTTTCAGTTCAGACTACGATATTTCTTATGTATTCTTGGACTTTACAATCCAGGTACTTAGTTCTATTTGACCTTTACCAGTTTGTCCTCTACCGTTCTCACTTGTAGCTGGAAAATAATTAGTCACTTGATTTTACCTGACCTTACCCGTTTAAATTAAGTCTACTAGTAATATAGATGAGGACGCCCGTTCTTAGGGACTCTTCTTTACCTCATCGGGAGTGTCAGTTGTTTTCTCAAGCTTTACGTCATGTACCCACGTTCGAGTTTTTGTTGTCTTACTAGGACCAAGTAAAGGTTCCGTTTGGCAAGTTGTAGTGTCATTAAGTTCAGATACGGGGTTGGTGATTACGACTTTCTCGATTTCAACTTACCAGGATACTTCTGAATGTCCTGGAAGATCTTAATTGTGGTCTCTTTGGTTTTTCTACAGGAAAAGTAGTAGACCTTACGTTTTCGTCCTACAGTTCTCTATGGATCTCTTTGTTCCGTTCAAACCGGGACCTCATGTTTTACTTCGTCCCTTTTCGGATTGTCCCAAAATCGTTCTCTTGGGGGTCCAGTATCGTTTGTAGGAGAAGGTTATAGTGTTCTCTGTTGACATGTACACCTGTAGGAGTCAACAGTTATGGCTTTGGTCTGACTAATATAAGGAACATCGGTTTCTACCTCTTCGAGATACGTCGGTCGTTTTTGTTCTGACCCTCGACTGACACCGAGTCTAGTACTTGATGAATAACGTTTTAAGTCTGAATTTAACTTCTTTCATCCCTTTTGGTGTTCCGGTAAGTCCATACTGGATTTAGTTTAAGGAATACTAATATGTCACCTTCACTGTTTATCTAAGTTCCTTAATCTATACTATCTGTCTCACGGACTTCTTGATACCTGTCTCCAAGCACTGTGACATGTCCTCTGTTACTAGTTTTGGTAGGGGTTCTTTTTATTTATGTTTTTCTGTTTTACCAACAGACTCCTCCGGGATGTTAATCGACTCTTTTCTTCTCTTCGTTTTTTTTTTTTTCTCTTTTCCTTTCTATATGGTTAGACTTACGTCTCAAGGTCTGTTGTCGTTCCTCTCTATTCTTTGGGAAAATTCACTTGTTACGTTTCTTTATCTCCTTTTGTTATCTTACCCTTTCTGATCTCTAGAGAAGTTCTTTTAATCTCTATGTTTCCCTTATAAGGTATATTTCTACCCGTTTTATTTCCTGTCTTTGTGATTCCTGGATTGTCTTCGTCTTCTATAATTCTTCTCCACTATTCTTATCTGTCTTGATATGTTTTTTCTAGAATTACTGGACCTATTGGTACTACCATCTCACCAATAATGAGTGGGTCTCGGTCTGTAGGACCTTACACTTCAGTACACCCGGAATCCTTTGTAGTGATACTTGTTTCGGTCACCTCCACTGTTAAGGTCGACTCGATAAAGTTTAAGGTTTTCTACTACGACACTTTCACGAGGTGAGTTTTACGGTCGTTTAAACCTTTTGAGACGGTACCAGTGTCCTGATCTTTTCCAGTCAAAAGTAAGGTCAGGGTTTCTTCCCGTTACGGTTTCTTACAAGTTTGATGACATGTTGACTCGAGTAAAGTGTACGATTGTTTCATTATGAGTTTTAGGAAGTTCGATCCGAAGTTATCATACACTTACTTCTTGAAGGGTTATATGTTCGACCTAAGTCTTTTCTCCTTGGTCTCTAGTTTAATGTTTGTAGACAACCTAGTATCTTTTTCGATCTCTTAAGGTCTTTTTGTAGATGAAGACGAAGTGACTTATACGATTTCGGAAATTGACACATCTAGTGTTGTTTGACACCTCCTAAGAAGATCTTCACACTTATGGTCTGGTGGACTGGACGGAGGACTCTTTAGACATACGTCCAGTTCTTCGTTGTCAATCTTGGCCTGTACCTTGTTGTCTGACCAAAGTTTAACCCTTTCCTCATGTAGTTCCGACATATGACAGTGGGACGAATAAATTGAATATACGTCTCATATAATACACTTTACGGTCCGACCTACTTTGTGGTCGACGTTAGTTCTTACGACCCTCTTTATAGTTATTAGAGTCTATACATCTACTGTGGTGGGAATACCGTCTTTCGTTTCTGCTTGATTTCTCGGAGAACTACTTCCACTTTCTCCTCTCACTTCTCGACCGAAATTTGAGTTGTAAGTCTTTTGATTCTAGTACCGTAGACCAGGGTAGTGAAGTACCGTTTATCTATCCCTTTGTTACTTTTGTCATCGACTGAAATAAAAGAACCCGAGGTTTTAGTGACAATTGTCACTGATTTAATTTTTGAACGAACGAGGAACCTTCTTTTCGTTACTGTTTGGATGTACCGTATAATTTTTCGTCTCTGTAATGAAGGACTGTTTCCAGACATAACCAGTTTCAATACCAAAAAGATCATCAGTACATACCTATACTCTCGACCTGTTATTTCTTCCGACTCGTGGTTTCTTAACTACGGAAGCTTGACACCACGATCCCTTCTGAACTCTCAGGGAACTTGTCGTTCCTCTAGTTTGGTCAGTTAGGATTTCCTTTAGTTGGTACTGATAAGTAACCTTCCTGACTCCGACTTCGACTTCGAGGTTATGACACCGATGGACTACGCGTCTCGATTGAGACTATGACCCTTACTAACTTCCGTCCTCCTCCTCCGCTGTCTCCTATTCTACGAACCTATCGTAGTGACCGAGTTACCTATACTCAGACTCTTTTGAGGTCCTCTACCACTTTCTATCCCTTCTATCCGTACGATGTTAAGTACCTCAACGTTTGGTTGTCCTGACTCACTGACTTGTTGTTTCCCTCGAGTTATCAAAACAGGATTAAAAATAAGAAGAGAAGTGGAAATCACGTTTATCTTGGTTCACCATGTAAACTGATCACTTAGTGAAGGTAAAATTCTAGATCTTAATAGAAGGACAGACATTATGTCTATTTTAAGAAAAAAAAAAAGTATAATATATGTCTGATTATGAGACAGTAAAAGTAATATAGGTGTCTTATGTCTTCCCGAAGGTACGATGAAATGTGTGACTTTGTCTGAAGACAGCTAATCACAAATATCTCTCTTACGATTCTCCGAAATGATAATATCGAGTTAATAGTATAAGAAAACTCACACGTTAAGTTTCCTTTCACTATGTCAATTATTAACAGAAAGAAGGAGAGTGTAGTTGAAGAATCGTATAAGAAGGTTTTAATTTTATACTTTCTGATGAAAACTACTATATGGACAGGAAACTGTGTGAATATGTTAACCTTAGTACTGGAATACTGGATAAAAGTAAGTAGTCAATATACCGGTTCATTTGTATATAACCAATACTAAAAATTTTTTAGTACGACAGTTTACAAATTGTTTCTTTTCTAACTAATAGTTTCTTTTCATGTAGAAGTAGTAAAAACTTGGTTGTCATTCTAAGAATGGATGTTCGCTGTAAACCTAGTCGTAAAGAACTTTCATCATCGAGATATGTGAAGTTCTAGAAAAGGAGACTCGGTGCTCGTCTTGTACGTCATTAGTTTTGTCAAACGAATAGATATTACTTTTCTTTTCACTCCTTTTGGGACGTGTGTAGTCTTTAACATTGATCGACTGAAGAAAATAGTAAGTTTTGTAAGATTTATAAATACCGTAAAAATTTGAAGACATTGAATAAGGGTTTAGAGAACAAGAATTGTCCACTAAGACATAAGGAAGTGGATTTTGACTCTACTCCCTACTTGTTAAAGGTTTCATATAGATGTCAAGTAAATGATTAAAGGAAAGGGATAAGAGTAAAGAAGTTCTCCTATCCTTTCACCAAGTCTCGTACCCGAGACATGTCTAAATGGCGGACCTTGACTTGTCATAAACCAACTAATTTTAAACGGAACTTGTTTTTTGTTACTGACTATAAGAGACTAAAGTGAAGAAACGAAGAGTGAGTAAATTTTGAGTGACTCTAGACCGAATACTGGTTTGGGAGGATAACTTCTACAGGATTGACGATGTGGACAACCAAAGAAAAATCAGGAACGGATGAACTAGAGAGAGTCGAGTAGGGTAAAGGATTTTGAGAAGAAGGGAACCGAGGATACCGTAGTCACCTCTAGTCCCAATTAATTGTCTGTTTTTTATTAAGAGTTCATTCTTGACCCCTTGAATTTGATTCAGTACGGTACCAAATATAGACACCAAGTAATAACTGGTTTATATCTTTAGATCTAAGACCAGGGTCAAGACAGTGACGATTTGATACTGAGGTCACTATAGAATCAGAGACTCATCTAAATGGAATGTCAACTTTTCGATTACAAACGGGAGATGGACTCACCCGGACACTCTATTTGTTTTATTAAATACTCCTGTACGACCCGTTTTACAAAATATTGACATTCATAAGAGACAAATGTTTTTCGTTTCTTTCTTTTGATGAATAGTTAAAAAACCCGTCTTGTAAAATGTGAAAGTTTTTAAATTCATATCGAAGGTAAATCATTATAAAATTTACTGTATTATTTTTCTTTTTGGATGGTGTCGTTGTCTAATTTGTATTTTATAACGATTCTGTACTTTAGTATAGTTTATATATTTACTCTTTTGTCTTATCTTTACTAGTATGTTTATAGTTTACGTGATGTTTCAATTATACTTTTAAGAGTGTACTTTTGATATAGGCTTAATTTTTCATTTAGACAGATAACATTTGTACATTTTTATCAATAAGTTATATTATTAATTTATCCTAACCATGTATATGAGAATAAGTTTCGTTATTACTCATCTTTAATAAATTATTGTTTATTTCTTTACCTAAATTATTAATAGAAACTTTGTTGAAAATTCACTATATTAAGTCTTAACTCAACATTTTGAGAGATCGTGTCTAAAAATTTCCATGTATAATTATTGTGTTAGACAATATTACCATTATCTTTACCTTAGATGGAGAAACCTTTCTTCCAAAAAGTTTTGTAGATACCAAAGATTAAACCAAAAGACAAATATATTGTCCTTCTATAAAAAATTTTTGAGAAAATTCAAAAAAAATGAAACGTATTATCAACGAACCCCTAGTTCTTTTAGTGTCATTTTTATTAGTCAATGGAGTTTGTAAAATGGGAATAATACTAAAAAATTCTCGGTTCAAAAATAAAACTTCACTTATATACTTTTATCTCGTACCTTTTTCATATATAGTGACGGGGTTTCTCTTATATTAAACCAAAGATTTGTCTCTTCATATGTTTCATTTACAAGTGTATAAAATTTATAAATTTTGTAGAATGGGAATAGTTTCGAACGTAATCGTGGAGACAGGTCTTCCTGGGCTTGGTCGAGATGTAACCTTTGTGATCGTCGTATGTATTCCCTTCAGGTGGGTATGACTTTCGACCATAGATGTGACTACGGACAATTGTGTTTTTGTTCGAAAATGTTCGGAGGAAGTGGTTTTGTTTGTTTAGGTGCAGTGTAATTATACAACTTTCATGACGTGTGTCACTGTATGTGGTACATGAAGTGTTACCTTCCCTTAAAGAACCATTATTGCCGAATTCTTTTTATCTTTTATTAATATACACTTGATATTATTTTATCAATTGAAGTGAAAACGATATCAAGTGAAGGTACAGTGATATAAAGTTCTCTGACCTAGACAGTTTATATAAAAAGTATATAAACAACAAGTCGACGAGTCACCAAAGACTGAGAAACGTTGGGGTATCTAACATCGGGCGGTCCGAGGAGACAGGTACCCTAAAAGGTGCTTTCTTATACCTCACCCAACGGTAAAGGAAGACGTCCCCTAGAAGGACTGGTCTCTAACTTGGGTGCAGAGGGTGTAGAGGACGTAATCACCCACCTAAGAAATGGTGACTCGATGGTCCTTCCGAAAAAAAGTATATTATACAATAGATATAATCCTGTCCAAAAATGTAGGATGGAAAAGGAAAGATCCCGTCAACCCTTCAAAGTGTCTACATTTTTACAGAAAAATCAATCTATAATAGTGTGTAGAGATACCACCGTTTATATCTTTTATGAGGAATAATTTTGAGAGAATTGAAGGAAGACTTACGTTTTAAATTGGTACCCAATGACCGGTTTGTACTCCGATTTTTCCATCCAATCCCAAACTAATACTTTCGAGACAATTCGTTACATCTGACATGAAACACTAGGTCCCTAAATATAATAATGTTAACATAAAATTCTGCTGTTAAATCCATGGTGACGACTCTCACCCTATCCTCCGTCCCTCTGGACCATTACTCCAATGTTCAGGTTCGTTTTCAGTCTCGTTCCCGTCAACTCTTTCTCTTCCTTATGTTTTCCTATCAAGTTTCTGTCCCAATCACCTTACATTTCAATGAAACTCCTTTTCCTCACAATTTTTTCTTATTTATCTTTTATAGTCTAAGAAACGAACTTTGAAAACTCCTTCCCCATGCAAAGAGTCGACCCTGATGACTCTCCTACATTGTACTCAGATTACGTCAGTCTTCGGAGACAGGTAGATTGACCTCTGGGATAGTATCCACCTTTGTTGTGTCTTTCTTCGTCTCGAGTCTCCACCTTTCTGAGAACTCTTCCGGTTCTTGTCTTAAATTTGGTACCTCGTCTTGAAAAGTGTCTAGTTCGGGACTCAGAGACCTCATCCTCGTGACTGAGGTTCTGGGATCTGATAGTCTCTTGATTGAGATACCTCATAGTTTATCACTCTTGAGTGTGTTTCCTTTGGTAAACTTATGTTGTCGACCGTAGTGGGTTCGTGGGACACATCCTGTGGAGTAGGTTTGTTGTTTGTTTTGTTTTTATGTTTGGGTTAGCAGTGGTTTGTCCTAATGGTGGATTGAGTCGGTACCGGTAATCTCCTTTTTGTTTTCTTGTTTTTTTGAGTCGTGTTTAGAGTGGGATATGTTCGAATATGTTTGGTGACCTGACTGGAATCCTCCCGTCTTTTGTTTTCCTTCTTTCTTAAGTCGGAACTTCGGACCCTTTTCCTCTGGAGCTTGTGTTATTCAAGTTTTTTTTTATTACTTTTCTGTCTCTTTATGATGTGTTTACTTCCTTGTTTGATACTTGTGTTCAGGTTTATTTACTTCTTTATCCGTTTGATAGACTTTTTGTTAAGTCTTATTACTATCATTTCTACTAGTTTTTGGAACTTTTGTATTACCTCTTTCACGTTCTTAGTTAATTGTTTCTGGATCTTCTTAATTTCTTATTTGTGTCTCTCTGTTTGTTGTGTTAATACCTTCAATTTTTATGGAATTTTCCTTACTTATCGTCTTATAGACTTCGTCTTCTTGCTTAGTCACTCGACCTTCTATTTTATCACCTTTATTGAAGACTTCTCGTCTTATTTCATTTTTGTTACTTTTCTTCACTCCTATCCGAGTCTCTGGATACCCTGTTATAGTTTGTGTGCTTATAAACTTAATACCCCCGGGGTCTTCTTCTTCTCTTTTTCTTTCCCATACTCTTTTCAAAACTTCTCTAATATCAACTTTTAAAGGGGTTGTACCTTTTCCCTTATTAGTTCAAGTTCTCCGTACTTCAGGGTATGTCCTATTTGGGTTCCTCTTTGTGCGGTTCTGTGTATGATTAGTTTAATTGTCTCTGATTTGTGTTTCTTTCTTATAATTTTTGTCGTTCCCTTTTCGTTTTTCATTGTTTGTTCCCTTTGGGGTATGTAAATTGTCGACTAGAAAGTCGTCTTTGAGACGTCCGGTCTTCTCTTACCGTCCTATATAAAATTTCATGACTCTCCCTTTTCAGATGTTGGTTCTAATGACATGGACCGTTCCTAGAGTAAGTTTTAACTAACTCTTTGTTTTTCGAAAAGTCTGTTCGTTTTGAATTCTCTTAAGTCATGGTGGTTTGGTCGAAATGTTGTTTACTATTTCCCTGAATATATCAGTTCTTTTTGTTCTCTCCTTTTTCTATATGTTTTAGTTGGGGTTTGTTAATTTCTTTTACCGTTATCCTTGTATATATCGTTATTAATGAAATTTACATTTACCTAATTTACGAGGTTGGTTTTCTGTGTCTGACCGACTTACCTATGGTTTTGTTCTGGGTATATGTACGACAGATGTTCTTTGGGTGAAGTCTAGAGTTCTGTATGTCTGACTTTCACTCTCCTGTTTTTCTATATAAGGTACGTTTACCCTCCGTTTTCTTTCGACCTCATCGTTAGGAGTATAGTCTGTTTTATCTGGAATTTCTTATAATGTTCTGTATTTCTTCCTGCAACGGATTACTAGTTCCCTAGTTAGGTTCTCCCTCTGTATTGTTAACATTTATGAATACGTGGGTAGTATCCTCGTGGAGTTATGTATTCTGTTTGTGATTGTCTGTATTTTCCTCTTTGACTGTCATTGTGTTATTATCATCCTCTGAAATTGTGGGGTGAGTCTGGTTACCTGTCTAGTAGTTTTGTCTTTTAATTATTCCTTTACATTCAGAATTTACTATGTAATCTACTCGACCTAGAGTAACTATAGAGTCCTGTAAGATAGGTTTTCGTTTTCTTATGTGGAAAAGTTCACGTGTACGTTGTAAGAGGTCCTATCTGGTGTAGAACCCAGTGTTTACTTTGGAGTCATTTGAATTCTTTTAAATTTAGTATAGTTCGTAGAAGAGGTTGGTGTTGCGATACTCTGATCTATAATTAATGTTCTTTTTTTGACATTCTTTGTGTTTGTGTACTTCTAATTTGTTCTTCAAAGATTTATTGGTTGTCCAATGACTTCTTTATTTTTCTCTTTAGTTTTTTAAAGATCTTTGTTCATTGTTACTTTTGTGTTGAGTTTTGGATACTCTCCGTCGTTTTCGTCAAGATTCTTCCTTCGAATGTCATTATGTTAGGATGGAGTTCTTTGTTTGTTTTCGAGAAAAACGGCGTAGATGACGCTCTTACTTCTGGTAAGAGTCGTTAGTCTGACAGCTGTAGGGTCTTTTACAGTTGTAATTGAACTTCCCTGCCTGTCAATAACACTTCCCGGGGTCTCCGTGGGACGCCTCCCTGAAGTTAGTGTAGTCACATCTTGAGTCAGAGGAACCTTTCTTTTTCTTCTCCGAGGCACAACTGTTTACCACCCCTTTGTCTTTCCTTGACCGGTGACAAGCGTGTTAGACATCAGTGCATGTCTTGTACTAGTTCCCACAATGTGACCCGAAGGCAATGTTCTACTCCAGCCACATACGGGTGAAGGGGTAGTTGCAACAATAAGTCCTCTTACCAAGAGAACACCTTTAGGCTTTAAAAAACCCACTTTTTATGTATGCGTCCCAAGCTTACTCCGGTCCCCAACGGACAAGTCATAGAGTTCGGGTCTTTCTACTCAACTAAGAACTTCCTTTACTGTAACTTGAACACAGTTTAAGTCGACGAAACTAAGTCGTTCGGTGGTGTCAATTTTTGTTCCTATAGTCTTTTAAAAACCTACCATAGATACATAGACTTTTTCCTTGTCAAGTCGTCCGATTACTTATTCTAGAGTCACTAGGACGACGTCTTTGTTGTTCTACCGACGAACCTGAGTCTACCAAGATACCTCCAAGATACCTGAGTCAACACTAGGAAATTTCTCTGTTATTTTTGAGAACTAAACTCTAAAAAAGGATTTTTTTTTTTTTTTTTCTTTTCTTTGTTTTTTTGGGTGTAGTTTATCTGTTGGATTGAAACGTGGATTTTGTTGACCTTTTTCTTCTTGTTTTTTTGGTGTTTTTGGGTTTTAATCATCTTTCTTTATTTAGTATTTCTAGACTCGTCTTTATTTACTTTTTCTTTACTTTCTTTGTTGTCATTTCTAATTATTTTGGTTTTCGACCAAGAAACTCCTCTATTTGGTTTGACTGTTTGGAAATCGGTCTGAGTAGTTCTTTTTTTCTCTCTTCTTAGTTTAGTTGTTTAATCTTTACTCTTTCCTCTCCAATGTTGTCTGTTACGTCTTTATGTTTCCTAATATTCTCTGATAATACTTGTTCATATTCTGTTATTTTACGTATTGGACCTTCTTTGTCTGTCTAAGAATCTTTTCAAGTTAGAAGGTTCTGACTTGGTCCTTCTTTATCTTTAGTACTTGTTGGGTTAATGTTCGTGACTTTGACTTCACACTATTTTTTAGAAGGTTTTTAGTTCTCTTAAGATGGTTTGTGAATCTCTTCACGATTACGAATAGGAAGATTTTGAGAAAGTTTTTTGACGTCTCCTTCCTTGTGAAAGTTTAAGTAAGATACTCCGGTGGTAGTGCGACTATGGTTTTTGTCTGTTTCTGTTGTGTTTTTTTCTTTTGATATCCGGTTATAGTGACTACTTGTGTCTACGTTTTGAGGAGTTGTTTTAAAATCGTTTATCTTAAGTCGTTGTGTAGTTTTTCGAGTATATGGTACTAGTTCAACCCAAATAAGGTCCCTACGTTCCTAAGAAGTTATATACGTTTAGTTAGTTACAGTCTGTGGTATAATTGTTTGACTTTCTATTTTTAGTATATTATTAGAGTTATCTACGTCTTTTTCGGAAACTGTTTTGAGTCGTGAGTAAATATTAATTTTGAGAAGTTTTTTACCCGTGTCTTCCTTGGATGGAGTTGTATCATTTCCAGTATATACTATTCGGATGTCGTTTGTAAGAGTTACCACTTTTTGACTTTCGTAAGGGGGATTCTAGTCCATGTTCTGTTCCCATAGGTGAAAGTAGTGATAATAAGTTGTGTCAAGACCTTCAGGATCGGTGTCGGTAGTCTCTTCTTTTTCTTTATTTTCCTTAGGTTTAGTCTTTTCTTCATTTCGAGAGTGACAAACTTCTACTGTACTATGACATGTATCTTTTGGGATTTCTATTATACTCTTTTAATGATCTCGATTAGTCACTTAAATCGTTTCAATGTCCTATGTTTTAGTTATGTGTCTTTAGTGAAGATAAATATATATGATTGTTACTTTTTAGTCTTTCTCTTTAATTCCTTAGTTAGGATAAGTGGTGACGTTGTTTTTCTTATTTTATAGATCCTTATTTGAATGGATTCCTCTGTTTTCTTGACATATGTATTTTAATATTCTGTGATGACTTTCTTTAGTTTCTACTGTGTTTATCTACCTCTCTATTAGGTGCAAGGACCCATCCTTCTTAGTTATGACACTTTTACTGATATGATAATTTATGTTAGATGTCTAAGTTACACTAGGGATAGTTTAATGGTTACTGTAAAAAGTGTCTTGATCCTGTTTTTTAAAGTGTTAAGTATACCTTTGTGTTTTCTGGGGCTTATCGGTTTCGTCAGAACTCTTTCTTTTTACCTCGACCCCCTTAGTTGGAAGGACTCTAGTCTAATATGATGTTCCGATGTCAGTAGTTCTGTCATACCATGACCGTGTTTTTGTCTTTATATCTGGTTACCTTGTTCTATCTTTCGGGTCTTTATTTGGGTACGTGGATACTCATGGATAAAAACTGTTTCCTCCGTTCTCATATGTTACCCCGTTTCTGTCGGAGAAGTTATTTACCACGACCCTTTTGACCTGTCGATGTACACCTTCTTACTTTAATCTTGTGAAGGATTGTGGTATGTGTTTCTATTTGAGTTTTACTTAATTTCTGTATTTACATTCTGGTCTTTGATATTTTGAGAATCTCCTTTTTGTATCCGTCTTGTGAACTACTGTATTTAGTTTCTTTCTAGGAGAAACTGAGTGGAAGATCTCATTACCTTTATTTTTGTTTTCATTTATTCACCCTGGACTAATTTGAATTTTTGAAAACGTGTCGTTTCCTTTGATATTTGTTCCACTTTTCTGTTGAGAAATTTACCCTCTTTTATTATCATTTACTTTGTTGACCGTTTCCTAATTAAAGGTTTTATATGTAGTCGAGTATGTTGAGTTACGGTCTCTTTGTTTGTTGGGTTAGTTTTTCACCCTTTTTCTGAATTTGTCTGTAAAGAGGTTTCTGTATGTCTACCCGAGTGTTTGTGTACTTTTCTACGAGTTATAGAGAGTAATAATCTCTTTGTGTTTAGTATTGATGTTACTCTATAGTGGAGTGTGTCCAGTCTTACCGGTAGTAGTTTTTCAGATGTTTGTTATTTAAGACCATTCCCACACCTTTTTTCCCTTACGAGAACGCGACAACCACACTTACATTTTACTATGTCAGCGATGTCTTCTGCCATACCTCTAAAGAATTTTTGTGATCCTTATTTTAGTGGTATACTGGTTGGTTAGGGTGAGGATCCGTATATGGGACTCCTTTGGTTTTAACTTTTTCTGTGTACATAGGGTAAAAAGTGACGTCGTGATAAATGTTATCGATCTTGTACCTTCGTCGTATCTACAGGTAGTTGTCTACTTACCTATTTTTTCAACATCATATGTGTGTTACCTTATAATGAGTCGGTATTTTTCCTTGTGTAAACTCAGTCAAGATTACTTCACCTACTTGGATCTTGGATAATATGTCTCACTTCATTCAGTCTTTCTCCTATTTATAGTATAAGATTATGTATATATATCTTATATCTTTTTACCATGACTTCTTAAATAAATGTCCCGTGGTTACCTCTTTTTGAAGGGACCACCGAGTCTGCCAATATGCAGACAGATGTTACACCCTCTGGGTCCAAGCTAAGGACCCAGTCCTTCTAGGGGACCTCTTCCTTTACCGTTAGGTGAAGTCATGATAACGGACCTTTTAGGGTACCTGTCTCCTCGGACCCCAGCGTTTCTCAGCCTGTGCTGACTCGCTGAAGTGAAAGTGAAAGTTACCTCTTTCTGTATCTCCTATTCTGAATGCCCGTGCCCCTCTCCCCTCCTCTCCCACTCTACATACTTTTCTATTGTACCTTTGAATATAATGGTATATATTTTATCTATCGGTTGCCCTTAAACGACATACCGAGTCCTTTGAGTTTGTCCCCGAGACATAGTTGGATCTCCCCACCCTACCCCTCTCTACCCTCCCCCCAAGTTTTCCGTCTCCTATATACATACCGACTAAGTACAACTCCAAATTGTTTTTTTGTTGTGTTAAGATATTTAGTTAATAGAAGTTAATTTTTTATTTAATTAATTTTTTGTAATTTTGGAACCTATGTCGAGTATTATACTTTCAATTACGGAATTACTTTATAATTTTAACGTAGTCCTTATGACAAGACCGTAATTTTTATTTGTTACTGTATTTTTTTTCTTTTATTGATAGTTCAAACGAAACCTGTTTACTTACTTTGTTACTCGATCTCATTCTTCGTGTCTACTCTATAGTCCGGACTCTTCATCCTAATTCAAAATCTATCGGTGGTAGGTCTCACTCTGTCCTTCTCTACTTACTATTGACAATTCCTTCCTACTCTCTTTCGGTCTACGGGATTTTGGGGAGTTTAGTTAGTAATTACCATGTTTAGGCACTTCAGTAGATTAAAAGGGGGTATCGTGACTAAACAAATCAGTGTATTTTTTTGACCACTTGATTAGATCCAAACCTAGATTCTGACCCCTCCTCGTATCTTCTATTCTATGTTTGTGTTTCAAGATTACTCCGTCACTTGTATTGGGTAATTTAAATACATTTCGGAAACGATATACTTCTCGAGTTATATATTTACCACTTGAAAGAGGACTTGGATTCTTTATAGACGATTAAAATTCTTTTCTTTCTTTTATCTTGTAGAAAGATAAAGTTTCTTCCTTTTGAACGTATACTTTTTGGTGACTTATGTCGGAAGGGAATTATGGAATATAAACTGTCCAAAATATGAGACCGATATTTCACAAAGTAGACGTTTTCCACTATAGTGACTTCCTTTCGTTTGAACAATCCCTCATGAGTGAAATAAAGACACTTCTGAGTCATAAAAAGACATCCTTGTGATTCCACGACTTTCTAATAAACAGTTTAAGGGTCAACAGATTGAAATTGACTATATTCCATGTACTATTAAGGAACCTCTTTTGTAGTCTTTTGACAGATTCATAAGATATTTGTTATATGACGACAGGGTTGAACAGAAGAGATTGTTTAAAAAGAGAAATTTGACGACGTTGACTTTCGCATACTTATTCTAGTCTCTTTTAATAAGAAAGGAATAACTGTAATGACGAGTTTGACACTGTCGTTTTCATTTTTCCTTTTCTACACTTCTATTTCTATTCGTTTACACCGTAAAATCATATTTTTAAGAATCATTAGTAGTGGAGATTTGAGTTTTTTCATTTAATAATTTGTGCTACAAGATTCGTATTTACGTTTTTCTTTTCAAATTTTCTTAACTGTGTTCTATAAAAATGTATCGAGTTTTTTTTTGCTAAGTTTTATTGTGATATAACAAACACCTATATATGTATATACCATTTTCATATTTCTGTACGTATCCTTATTTTTTATGGTTGATATCCTCTGACGATTAGAGGTCCTCCTTTTTCCATTCAGAGGTATGTAAAAGCTGACAGGTTTTATGAATTATTAAATTTCTCTTGACTTTTACAATCACGTATCGTCTTTTCGTTTTTGGTCACAATAGCAACCTGATGATTTTTACGGACTGAGTTTTCCTCGAAAGTAAACAAATAATTCTAAAGGTTGATCATGTCTTATGCATACTCAAGCCGTTTTTTACTTTTTATGAAAAAATTCACAATTTACTACTGGAGACCCTCCTTTAGTCCTCTATGATTTTGTCCTCAATGTGCAATTTCACTCTGAAGTTCCTATCACTTCCAATTTCACCCCTGTTTCCACAAAGAGATGAATATGGACAAACAATAACCAAAAAATCTTCCTTGAATTTTAAAAAACATTAATTTCTGTTTAAAATTTTCCAACTGTTTTATGAAATGGTCTTCCGAGAAAAGTTCAGGAAAGTTCTCTGAGGTAGTGAAGTGACGTAGATCAGGGTGATGAGGGTTCTGTTCGAGAGAAAAGACTTTCTTTAAAGACGGATGAGGTAGGGTAGATTGTGATACGTGTGAGGACGTACATGAGTATAGGATCATAATCCAGAGAAAGTTAATAAGTTTAAAATATTAAGAAATGGATACTTGAGTTCAAGGTAACAGGTATTTCAGTGTGTTAGGAATGAACCATGTTGTCAATTATAAATATATCACGGGTATACAAGATTCTGAACATATATAAGAGAGTAAAATTAGAGGGGAGGGGGGGGGTTTTATTTTTGGGAAACTAAGTTACGTAGAACGAAAACTTTTACCCCTGTAACTTCGAATCTTCCAAAGGATTGAAGCAGTCCTAATGTCTCGGTTCACCGTCCGATCATTAGTTTAGGTCTTGACATGACAAAGGGTTTACTAAGTGAAAGGTAATTTGGTACGTAGAGATCGTATCTTCTTTTTGTAAAACGGTCTATGTTAAAACACACTCTTACACAACATAAATGTTCGTCTCTCACCTACGAATAATGAGGAAACTAATTAAAGTCAGTCATAGCTGTTCAGTGTGAAGGTACAGTTCCATTAATTTTTTTTTATAAATCGTTTGTCTTTTTGCAGTACCCTGGGTTCTGTATTAATACTACAAAATATCTCTTTGTCTCCGAGACCTTCAAATTTACTGAACGGGTTTCTTCGTGTGACTTGTCCGTTATCCGCCCTCTTCCATAGGTCTATGTAAGGATGAAACAAGAGTAAGTGTGTGACTGTGTTGGTTGTGTCCGTTTCTGACATTGATTTTACATGTATTGACCCTTGTTGAGAACTCTTTGTGTGTTAGTTTTAATATCTGTCTATTTACAACTCTTTTCACTCAGTTCTAATAGTTTCGTGCCATCCGAATCAGTCTCATCTGGAAAGTTTCCTTCACCTTCTTGACTACCTTCCATTAGTCGTCATCGTAAGGTTTAAACATAGTCTCCCTTTTTATTCCGTCTCTCTTGAGTCTCAATTCATTCTATACGTCCTGTGCACTATACTGATTGTAAGTGACACGAAGGTAATATTTTGGTTGAGTTTAGAAAATGTTGTGCCTTAGGGACACTTAACTTTGTTGACACGCTCCAAACTTTGGTAGAGAACTGAGAGTGGTCTTAGATCCTCGAGGAGCTGGTTACTTTATAACGGACTCCAGTTTCGGAAGAATTTACAAAGGACGGAAAGAAGTTGCCCATTGCCAGGAAAATTAAAGATTCTTGCTTCCTTTTTTTTTAATGACAATATGTATAAAAGTAAGGGTCACGTAACCCTTTGTTATTACTAACCAAAATCCATGTAGTAAAATCCCCAACCCCCCCCTCCGTTTTTATGTTTTAAACGCAGATTAAGTATTGATTTTTCCCTAGAAATTTCCCTTACCCATTACTCCACAAGTTTGGGTCTTCTCGGTATAACTGTTGGATTTTTCCGCATAAACTACCTTTTGTGTCATCCCTTTACTCTCCCTTTGACGCTCAAACAGGTTTTCGGACATAAGTGCGACCCTTTTTTAAAATCCCTTTCTGTCCGTTCCTTCTCCAAAGTACCGGTCCCTTCCGGCTAAGTCCACGCCGGTTCTGTTCCGGAGGAAACGATGGACTCGACAGGCCAGCTCTATGGGTTAGAGGGTCGGCAGTAGGAGTGAGAGCGATGAGAGCGGAGGTGGCCGGTGACGATCTGGCGCATCCCCTGAGCGGCGGTATGGTGGGCCGGGAGAGGCGTGCCATGATCGCCGGACGGACGGGTGGCCGAGGTAGACGCGGACGCGTGACCCGTCACGCATTCGGACGCGCCCTTTCCGACACGCCCGTCCGCGCTGCGCGGTCGCGACCCCGAAACCTGGGAGGTCGCGTCCGCGCACTCGCGCGCGTCGCCGGGACTCAGGCCAGACGGTCAGTATTTTGGGAGCCCTCTCCCTTTGACCGGTCGCACTGTCCGACCCGTCTGGACTGGAACACCGGTCACAACGGTTATGAAAAACTCCCCGCCCTCAGAATGGGAAAGAAAAATCGCATAAACGGACTACTCCAAGAATCTCAAATTTCTTACGGGGTGAACACCGTCCTCGTCTTACCCCAAAGTTACAGTGCTTTTGATCCGAAAACGAGGGTAAGGGAAGTGGACAAGGGCGGACTGTTTAGGTGACAGTATACACGCAGGGAACCGGTTACGACAACCGGTCTTATAAAGGAGTTCCTCGTAGTGGGCGTGTAAGTTCCTCGCTCGTCTATTTACCCTCGGCTGTTTCCTTAGTCCTCTTAAGAAGGAAACTTAAAGAGCACTAGCGCCTACAGTAGCATTTAAATCTTTGAAGTCCTGTAGTTTTGTGAAAGTGTCTATGCATTATATCTTGGGAATTTCCTTTACTAGTTCGTTCCCCTTTCAGTTCTCTCACCTAGTCTACTCAACCTTTCTTCTTTACTAAATTTGAAAGTCTTTCATTCGTCATGTTTGTTGAAGTCCACTTTCGTCGGGTTTGAGTGAAAAGACGTAGACGAGATTAAAGATCTACTTTATAAGGATTGTGTCACTAATAGAAACGGTTTTGTCTGGATAGTTACTTATCCCGTGTACGTACATGGGTTTCTTTTAAAATTTTCTTACACCGGTACGTGGTCCCGAAGGGACCAACGAGTCGAACATTTCTTAGACGACCGTTACACCCTCTGGAGCCAAGCTAGGGAAGTCCCAACCTTTCTATGGGATTTTCTCCCGTACCGTTCGGTGAGGTCATAACCTCACCCTCTTGGAGGTACCTGTTTCCTCGGACTCCCCGATGTCAGGGACCCCAGCGTTTCACAGACTGTTCTGACTCGTTGATTCGTGTCGTGTCGGTACGTGGTAAGAATCCTTCACAATGTTATGTACGTATAAAAAGCAATCCCTCAGAAACCACATTCTAAAACTTCAATAAATAAAGTTTCTAAAAGTGCCTATTCATAAAAATTCATCACACCAATAAACCCCCTGTTCTAGTCAGAAAGATTTACTTAAGTAAGGTATTTACAAGACCTAGTAACTCGTGTCAGTCAGTATTGATTCAAACCCCCTTGTAGTTTCTGTTTGATTCGACGGAGTACCTTGAGTATAAGATACTTCTTTCTGTCATGCGTTCTTTTGTTCGTCCTACCAACGTCTAACACTCAGTTTCTTTATTCACGAATCTAAGACTTTAGTTCAATGAACCCAACAAAGGGTCGGTTCAGTGAATGATGGTCCTCGACACACGAGAACCCGTTAATGAATCGGAGAAGAAGACAGTCAAGAGAATAGACATTTTACCCCTAATACTATCATGAGTAGTATATCCCAACAAACCTCCTAATTTATTTCATTACTCGAACCTTATTTCCGTCCGAGTTACATTCTCTAATTATTTAGAACCGATGATAACAAAAATAATAAAATCTACCTCATCAACTGGTCTCGTCTTAGTATTTACTGTTCTTCCTCGATTGGTATTCTTAGCCCTCTCGTCTCGAAAGAACCACCTCCTCTACTGATTATGTTTCAGTGATTCCGTCCTTTTCGACCCCGGGTCCGGACCTGATCCCACCCCGTCAACTTCCGAGATCCTTCGTTTTAACTTCTGTGAGTGAGAATCCCCAGACATTCAAGAAGACAAAACGTGAGATCCACAGAGTAAGTGAAAGGAAAAAGTAACGGAAACCTGGTCTTTCGGGACTCGGACCTTGAAGAAACTTCCTTCCCCATACACTATTCTCCTGGAACAACCGGACTTCGTTCTTAAAAAATCTAAAATAAGATTGTCGTTAACTTGTGACTTTACAAATTCAACTATTTTATGTACAAGACCACACACACACACACACACACACACACACACACACATACACACACACACATACAAAGATATATTTATATGAGTTTGAGGACATTTCCTCCAAAAACCACGGTAACTGATTCTACCATCTTCTAGTTTCCTAATTGAACTGTACTCGTAGGGTTTTAATTGTATCAGTTTTATTTATGAGTAACATCGATAGTCCAACCATCAACCCAATCAAATCGACACCTCGAGTTTTCTTTCCGACCAGAATCTCTATGTTTAAAACCTCAGTAGATGTGTATTAACTAAAAATTTTACTCTTAAATAGACCGTTCTAAAAAAAACATTTATATTTACGATATCTGATTTACAAACACAGGGGGTCCTGGTGGACGAAGGGTTTTAAGTATACAACTTTGGACTAGGAGTTTTAATACGATAAACCTCCATCCCGGAAATCCTGCACTGATCCAGTACTCCCGTCTCGACCGTGTTTACCCTAAACACGGAAGTACTTTCTTTGGGGTCTCTTGCGAGAACGGGGAAGGCAGTACACTCCTGTGTCGTTCTAAGAAATACTTGGTCCCTCACTCAAGAGTGGTCTGTGACGTTGACCGTCGCCGAACCAGAGCCTGAAGGGTCGGAGGTCTTGACACTCTTGATTTAATGACAATATAATTTGGTGGGACAAATACTATGAGATAATATCGTCGGACTTGTCTGATACTTTCACTTCAGCGAGTCAGCACAGGCTGAGAAACGCTGGGTACCTGACATCGGGTGGTCCGAGGAGGTAGGTACCCTAAGACGTTCGTTCTTATGACCTCACCCAAGGGTAAAGAAAGAGGTCCCCTAGAGGGACTGGGTCCCTAGTTTGGGCTCAGAGGGTGTAACTTCCCTCTGCGAAATTGGAGACGTGGTGGTCACCGAAGGGACTTGTCTGATATTGTTATCGATTCTAATTAGATTTTGAATCCACCTTTCCGTTTCCTTGATCTATCGAGTTTGTTAAGACTCTTTTTTCATATCTCATTCTCATTAAGATGAACCAAAATTCTGAATACATTGATTGTATTAGTCCACAGTATAACTTCTTGCTTCTCTTGTCTTGTCTCTTGGATCTTTATCCGGGTACATTCATTCTGGTTTACAAAAAACTGTTCCCACATTCTCGTTAAGTTACCTCCTTCCTAACAGAAGTTGTTTACTACGACCCAGTTGACTTATCAGTGTACAATTTTTTCTTTGGATCTGGATTAAAACTTTTGGAGTACAGAAAAGTTTTTAATTGAGTTTTATCCCGAAGGGACCACCGAGTCACCATTTCTTAGGTGGACGGTTACACCTCTGTGTCCAAGCTAGGGACTAGGTCCTACTAGGGTTTACGGTGCCTCCTTGATTCGGGTAAGTGGTGTTGATGACTCGGATACGAGACCTCAAGTCCTCGGTGTTGATGACTCAGGACAACGACGTTGATGTCCGAAATCCCCGACACGAGACGTTGTTCTATTCGGTGGAGTTGCTCTTCGGACACCTGACGTTGATCTCTTATCAGACCCGTCGTTGTTTCTGGTTCGTGTCGGTCTTTATTTATTTATTTTAATAAATTTTTATTTAGTAGATTTTTTAGTTGAGTTTTATCAAGTATCTACATGTGTTTATAAGTATCGTAGTGACAAGGATAATCGGTTTTTCCCATTTGTTGGGTTTTCAAGAAGTTGACTACTTACCTATTTGTTTTACACCATATAGGCGTGATATATACAATCAAAGAGTCCTGTTGGTCTTGTTTAAAGATGTTTAACTCACCAAATATTGTTGTCTTTAAATAAGAGACTGGCAAGACCTCCAATTTCAGACTTTAGTTTCACAGTCGTTATGGTTAAGGGAGTCTTCAGACGTCCCCTTTAGGAAGGGACAGAATATTCAAGACCACCAACGATCGTTAAGAACCGTAAGGAACCGAACATCATCTATGTAGCCAAATTAGAGACGGAAACATAAATGTTCCGTAAGAAAAGACACGCAGGCACAGAGATTTACAGAGACAGAGATTTAAGGAAAGAAGAACATTCCTGTAGTTAACATAACCTAATTTCGAGTGTGTTTAAGTGACACTGGAGTGGAATTGAACTAATATAAAAGTTTCTGGAATAAAGGTTTGTACCAATGTAATTACCCAAAACCCACCTGTACTTAACCTCCCCCGTGTTAAATACGACTATGTCGTATATATAGTGAATCGTATTACAAAAGTTCTAGGTGTAACATTGTATGAAGTAAGGGAAAATACGACTTATTCGACACCATAACTAAAGTCTTCAAAAATCCTCCACCGTCCTGGGTAATATTCTGACGATATTGACACTCAACCTCTTCATCGTCCTTTCTACCTCTTTTCTCCTACGTAAGTTTTAAATAACACTTAATCTTAGTCATCCTAAACCACTGACATATACTCCCTGTTTCCCTGTCTCCTCAGTTTCTATGACACTGTTCTCGAAATCTTCTCCTTTTGTAAAACTCCCTTGTCTCTATTCAAAACAAAACGTACTTCAGACTTTACAGACTCCTTGTAGGTGTAGGTCTATTCCACCTTTTGAGGGTCTCTCAGGACTCGATAGTCAAGTCGAAATGTTTGGTAGAAGGGTTCTCCACTATTACTTATATAATTTCCTTACTATAACGGTGAGAACGGTTTTTCACTCCACCCAGGCCGACGAACGGCGACTTTTCTGTAATTTTTCCGGTCCAACCACCTTTCCTTCCAAATGAAATAATATCTACGGTCGTTGACCACCCCCACCCCCCTCCCGTGTAGACAGGTTTCCGACTGAGGGGCGTCGACCGTTGGTCACCTCGTTCTTAGAAATGTCTGTCTTCCTCCCCCGATGTACGTCTTTATCGTCAGTAGAGATTGTCAGTAGAAGTTTAACCAGTATCTACCAGACTGGTCACAGTAGAACTAACAAAATCCATGACAATTAGAAGACAAGGTCCCAGTCAACCAAAGTAAAGAAACTCCGGTCAAGAGTCTTAACACCGACAAGTGCAGGACCCATGCCAGACCAGTAGTACACCAATTGAAGAGGCGGACCCCAATGTCTTATACCGAGTCTTATAATAGATATCGGGAGCTCTTTCTTGAATTCCAGGAACTGAACCGAATTACTGATATAATAATAATAAATCAACGGAAAGTGACAAAAGGAAACAAAGGTGTAAAGAGTAAAGAGATTAATTTAAATAAGAAACTGATTTCAAAAGGTTCCTGTCTTCTATCAGTCTCCTGTACCCCAACTCCCACCCCCGTTCCTGGGATCTCAGGACGAGGTAAAATGGTACCTTTTACCTATCCGACTACTCTAGTCAACCGGTTATTAAGTCGGAACATCTTACTGACAAGAAAATCTTTCGGTGGTTTTTTCCTTCGTTAGTTCCCCGGACTCTTTATTACTAGTTTCTTCGTCCTCTGAACCTTCCCTAGTTACAGAGTTTTTAGAAGGTGACTTAATATTGGATTCTATTATCATTGTCGTTATTATTACTTTGATTTAAGTAAAATATCTTGAAGGATATACGGTCAGTTAAAAAGTCTTCTCCTTTACCTCTGTGTCTTTCATTTCAGTGGACGAGTTTCAGTGGATGGAACCGTCCCGACCTTAAGTTTACGACCTTTGTCGAGACTTTAAGTACGAAAATCAGTAATGTAAGATTGTGAATACATCTTCAAAGGACCCGGGACTGTGAAAAGATTCATGGAATGTAGGTAATTAAAGTACATGCGGAGGGATATTGAAAAACTCGATTCATGATAACAGAGGGAAAATGTCCACTCCTTTGACTTCATGTCTTTCTAATCCATTTGTCAGGTTCTAATATGTTGGTGATCTACCCACCAGTCTTAAGTGTCGTCTGAGAGACCGAGACCTTACCCCGAGCCCAAATTGAGTCCCTTCACAGTGTGGGTGTTTTCGTGAGTGAGGGATCTCCCCATGAACAAAGAGGGCACACAAAGTGTGACAGTGGGGGGAGATTTCTTGAGACAACGTTTCGTCTAAAGTAGAAGACTAATCATTTGGTCTGAGTCTTATTTGGAGCTAAGTAAAAATGTCCAATTAGTGTTCGAAGTGAAGTAAGGACAGGTCTATTCTTTACCCAGTAAACTAAAACAGACTTTTCTAAACCCTTAAGGGGGTCCCACTGAAGGACCTCACCCAGTCTCTCGGTGGATGGAAGAAACAATTACTGGTGTCACAAGACGAACCAAGTGACTACTGTCCTCCGACCATTTTGTTTCTCCCGTCCTTTGGTCGTCATAGGCTCTTTATTTATAACGAGTTTAAATCCGAGGGGAATCAAGGACCCACCAAAAAAAAAGTAAACAAAACGAAACGAAACAAAATTGAAAATTCGAAACTAAGTCTACAATCACTACTAATTGATTAGGTCAAATAAAATGGTCATGGAACCTACTACGATATAAACACCCCTTGAACAAAATTTAAATTACAATAGTGTAGTAATATTAAGAACGAATAAAAGATATCATATTATAACCCGACCGGTTTTTCAAGGAAACCGAAAATTCATTTTTATTTTCTGTGTAAAAAGTAAAAGTGGTTCTTAAAATAACTTGTTGTATCAGTAGTAAAACAAGGTGATGGAAGACGGTAAAAGGTCCGTTGAAGTATTAAGGTAGAAGGGTTTTGAAAGTAGAAAAACTTGTTTCTCGACACCGTCCAAAGAAAATACCATAAGGTTCCATAACTTTAAAAAAGGTAATTCTCTTAAAACATTTTTGGCTTTATTTGCCTATAGGGATTCACGTTACAGACCACTTATGTCGGTTACTTAGTCTTGAAGGGTCGGTTCGACATTGACAAAAAATGGATCAGTAGTTTCTTTGTACGTCAGAATGTAACAGAACTACCTTCTATTACGTAAAAGACATTGATTAAGACCTGTGAAAAGTAACTCACGACGAAAGTCAACCAGTTCAACCCTTGTGATGAATGATCTTGATTAGTAAACCAAGAGGTCTTCCTCGAGTATTATTTCCTAAGGAAAGGTCAGGGTAGTATATGTGTTGTACAGAAACCTACTTCTGACCGGATCATCACCAATCTACAGAAATAGAAGTAAGTTTTGTCAAAAAATCTAACATAACACTGTCGATAGTAAAGTCGTACGTAATTTTTTGAATAGTTTTGACTACTTAAAAATGTATCGGTAAAATTATAACTTCTACCTTCTCTTTTCATTGTAAAACCGTACAATGTGAAATGATAAAGTTCTTTCCTTTTCGTGTCGACTTTGTGTTTCTTTTTAAATACGTCACACACCTCTTCCACAACACTGACTACCTTACACAGGTTTCACCACAAAAAGGAAAGAACTTTATTATTTCGTATTATACGACTTTTACAACGGAAAAAGAAGGTAGAAACTATAATTTTACCGATACATTTTTAAGTAGTCAAAACTATAAAAAAAATTTACGTACGACTATACTGTCGACAGTGTTATGTTAGATTTATTTGACAAAACTTACTTCAATTTCCGTTGATTCGTGACGATCTCGGTAGGATACCTTTTTTCGTTTGTAAAACAGGTTGGGTTATATATATCATATGATATGAAACCTGACGTTCCTCTAGGTTGGTTAGGTAGGATTTCGTCTAGTCAGGACCCACAAGTAGCCTTCCTGACTACAACTTCGACTTTGAGGTTATGAAACCGGTGGACTACACTTCTCGACTGAGCAAACTTTCCTGAGACTACGACCCTTTCTAACTCCCGTCTTCCTCTTCCCCTGTTGTCTCCTACTCTACCAACCTACGTAGTGGTTGGTATACCTGTACCCAAACCCATCTGAGGCCGTCAACCACTACCTGTCCCTCCGGACCGCACGACACCAAGTACCCCAGTGTTTCTCAGTCTGTGCTGTCTCGTTGACTTGACTTATGAAAGATCTGTGCCTCCTACATTCTTTCTGTCCGTTCTAAGAACTGGAGTCCCACAAAAATCAGATCATTCTTTTTCTTTGTTTATGTATTAATATATAATCCATTATTAATTAAGATATTCCTTTTAAATTGATCCACTTTCCTTCTCTGTAATCACCTTCCTTTACCCTTAAACTTTATCCCTAAAGTTTCTTCAGGAGAGACTTCACAATAAGTATCACAATATTCCTCAATGTTCCTAAACTGAAGGGTAAAAGTTTCCAGTAAGACCGATTTTCCTCTTTTCTGATATACATCCCCTCTTTCTCCTCTTAGTCTTCGAGGTTAATTCTTAGACGGTGTTATCAGACCAAAGAGACACATAATCACAGGAGACCTCTACTAAGATCGGTCAGGGTCAGATTTGGTTAATATATTTTTAGGGACCCTCAACTATAAAGAGTTCCGAGGATACCACTAAAATTGTACATCGGTCCCAATGTGTTCCAACATGTTCTTTCTCCGGTCCGATCGAGATCCGATCGATCACGGGGTCCGATCGAGATCTCGTGAATAGTAACAGGTCACCCTCTCATATTTTTAGGTATTACTACTCCAATTTGATAATTATGTCCTTATTTAAGAATAAACCTGAACAAAAGAAGTAATTACTTATACTAATCTGGTCTCTTGATTTGGTTAGGAATTTCTTTCTCAATTTTTAGCAGTCCTTTACTACCTTTACCCATAAACAATTTTCTTCGTAATTGGTTATATTATGTTCCTTCATTACCAATCACTTTTACAAACACAGCACAAATAAAGAAATTTATCGTATTATATAATGGATCCAAACTTTTACTAATATCTCCTATCCAGTTCTCCTCAATAGAAACCTCCACCGATCTACGGTCTCCGTCCCATATATACACAAAACACCTCTATCGTCTATTCTTGACGATTATACTGTAGGTTCAAAATTCGGACTTTATAATCCATTTACCACCGATTTAAATGAGGTCACTTCCTTTTACGCACCTCTTCGTCCCTACATAGACATATACACCTCCAAATACACAGTTTCTTATAACTTTAGTTCTCATAACCAAATGAGAAGAATTACATCCCTCACAGTCATTTGAGATTTTACTTTACAAGACGTCTCAACCTATGTGCAAGTGTTGGCTTACCAAGGGACCTTATTAAAAGAAACTGAACTATAGACAAAAAACAAACGAAATTGATTTTTTAAATGAGTTATTAAATGAATCGAATATTTCATACAAAATCTTGAGCATCTAAAAATTTAACGAGAATATTAAAATAAAAAAGAAGGATGTAAAAATCACATATAGATATTTCGATGACATAAAGTCTATCCGTACCACCTTCTTACACAGCATTCTCATCGATTGGGAATGAGTTTTTCTTGTAATATAAACATATGATGATCCTCTGAATCGTCGTCGTCGTCCTCTTCCGTTACCGCTGGGTGAGGTCATGAGAACGGACCTTTTAGGGTACCTGTCTCCTTGGACCGTCCGACGTCAGGTACCCCAGCTTTTCTCAGCCTGTACTGACTCACTGAAGTGAAAGTGAAAAGTGAAAGTACGTAACCTCTTCCTTTACCGTTGGGTGAGGTCACAAGAACGGACCTCTTAGGGTCCCTGCCCCCTCGGACCACCCGACGGCAGATACCCCAGTGTGTCTTAGTCTGTACTGACTTTACTGAATCGTCATCGTCGTCGTCCTTTATCATCTTCGAGTATTCACGAACTCATAAAAATATAATTTTTTACAATGTTTTTTATCTTCAAGATTTCGTTACCTACTTTTCTACCGTTTACCACTTCAAGGTCTCGTAGAAAAGGTTTTTAAAATTCAATCATTGTATAATTACTTGTCGTTCTTCTCAAGTTGTCTATATTACCCGAGAACTTAGTTTCATCTATCGTTTTTTACCGGTAAATCTGTCTAATTAAAGATATTCTACTAGTTTAAATAGTACACAAATTTTATGTCACTTAAATTTTATTATAAATTTATTATAATAATGAGATACAACTTTAATATTCTGTTCCATGTATTTGGTGTGTTTATGTATAGTGTGTAAGTCAAGTCATCGAGTCAGCACAGGCTGAGACGTTGGGGTACTTGACGTCGTACAGTCCGGAGGGACAGGTAGTGGTTGAGGGCCTCAAATGGGTTTGAGTAAAGGTAACTCAGCCACTACGGTAGGTTGGTAGAGTAGGAGAGGAGTAGGTTGGTAACAGGGGAACAGGAGGGTGAAAGTTAGAAAGGGTTGTAGTCCCAGAAAAGTTTACTCAGTCGAGAAGCGTAGTCTACCGGTTTTATAACCTCAAAGTCGAAGTTGTAGTCAGGAAGGTTACTTGTGGGTCCTGACTAAAGGAAATCCTACCTGACCAACCTAGAGGAACGTCAGGTTCCCTGAGAGTTCTCAGAAGTCGTGGTGTCAAGTTTTCGTAGTCAAGAAGCCACGAGTCGAAAGAAATATCAGGTTGAGAGTGTAGGTATGTACTGATGACCTTTTTGGTATCGGAATTACTTATGGTTTAACTACTGTATGTTGTTTACTAGTTGACCTTTTATTATGTCCATTTTATATAATTCGTAATTAGTACCGATTCTTGATAAGTTTCGTAAGGTGTACAAATATGTACACCTATGTATGACACATAAAATCCTTATCAAAATCGACGTTTATTGTTATAAGTTACAGTCAGTCAATTTTTAAATGTCAAGTAAAAAAGTATAATTGTCCTAAGACCGTTTACCGTAACTTAGTCACTATTTTAACAAAGATTGTCGTAGGGTATGGGAACTGGAACAAAAGTATAAACATTCTACAGAGAGGGTCGTCACACAAACACAACTTCCGTTCTTTTTCCTGTTCTCTCCCACCAAAGTCGATGTAGACAGAGGAAAGTAGTTCCATCCGTTTCGAAAGGATCTTCAAGGTTGTCTAAACACGAAAACAAAAGAAACGAGGGTGTAACGTCCGTCTAAGAAATGACAAACTTAGTGGTCCCTTCTGGTCACCATTTCTTGGGTGGACGGTTACATCCTCTACACCCAAACTAGGAAACCGACCCTTCTAGGGGACCTCATCCTTTACCGTTGCTCGAGGTCATAAGAACGGACCTCTTAGGGTGTCTGTCTCCTCGGACCATTCCATCCGACGTCAGACACCCCAGGGTTTCACAGTCTGTACGGACTCGTTGTCTAGTGTATGTATGATATATGTAAATATAAGAATACTTATACCCTTCGGGTCACCGTGTCGTCATTTCTTAGACGGACGGTTAAGATCTCTGTGTTCTCTGTGTTCAAGTCAGGGACCCAGCCCTTCTAGGGGACCTCATCCTTTACCGTTGGGTGACGTCATAAGAAAGGACCTTTTAAGGTACCTGTCACCTCGGACCGTTCAGGTGCCCCACCGTTTCTCAGTCTGTACTGACTCGTGATAGGTGTGCGTGAATAAGAAATAGGTAAATAGACAATTATCAGTGAATCCAACGAAGGTATAGAATCGATAATATTTATTACGGTGACACTTGTAACCCCGTGTACATATAAAAATTAATTACTAAATAAAAGAAGTCTATAACATGGATCCTCATCTGAACGGCCTAATATACCATCAAGACAAAAGTGACAAAACTCCTTGGAGGTATGACTAAAGTATCACTGTCGTTGTGAAATGTAAGGGGGTTCTCACATAATCCGAAGGTAAAAAGGGTGTAGGAGTGATGGTGAACAATAAACATCTGAATTTTTATATAAAAAAAATAAATCACAAACAGTCACGACCCAGAAACAACGACACGTTCTCGAAAGAGACTAACACCGTTCGTCCTCGACGAGGAGTAGTGTCATGTACCCGAAGAGTACACAGAAGAGAACATATCGCCTCCAAGATCCACGTACCCGAAGTCGTCGACATCGTACCCCCGAGTTATCTACGCCGTGTACCCGAATCAACGAGGTGCCGTACACCTTAGGAGGGTCTGGTCTCTAAGTTGGTCACAGAGGACGTAACCGTCCGTCTGAGAATAGGTGACATGGTGGTCCCTTCAAGAATAAACATCTGAAAAACTACTATCGGTAAAACTGTCTACATTTTCACTCTTTCGCAATCAGTGAGTCAGTCTAAGTTGAGAAATACTGGGGTACCTGACATCGGGTGGTCCGAGGAGACAAGTGCATTAAGAGGTCCGTTTTTATGACGTTACTCAACGATAAGGGAAGAGGTCCCTTAAAAGGACTGGGTCCCTACCTTAGGTCCAGAGGGTGTAACGTCCTTCTGAGAAACGGTTGACTCGGTGGTCTGTCTACACTCCACTATAGATTAATGCCGAAACTAAACGTAAAGAGACTACTAAGCACAACACGGACAACCGGCAGACATATAGAAGAAACCTTTTTTACAGACAAGTTAAGAGGATGGGTAAAAATTTAACCCAAGAAGTAAAGTATTATAACTCAACACATTCGACAAACATATAAAACCTATAATTGTACAGTATAGTAAACGTTTATAAAAGAGGGTACGTCATTCAACCTACCAAAGAAAACGACACGTTTTCGAAAAATCCAAATTAATCCAAAGTAAACAAATAAAAACAAATTTATAGGAAACGAAATCCTGTGTCTAGGTTTTTGATAACGACATTAAATACAGTTTCTCATAAGACGTATCCAACAGAAGATCCTCAAAATACCAAAGTCGTGATACAAAGTATTTATTTGTCATGACTCTTCTAATAAAGGAAAATTATCTGAAGAACAAAAACATAATAGTATAATTTATCGAAAGGATAGTTAAATTAAGATCTACCTAAATATGTCGGTAACGACGGTATCTTATGATTATTTTCAAAAATACTCGAACTTCTTTTACTAGAGAACGTGTATATAAAAAATAAATTTTTAAACTACAAAAATAAATATTTATATGTCATTAAATTCGATTAATATTGGACGTACATAAACCGAATTTTGATACTTTAACAGCGTAATTTATTTGGTCATTATATCTACCTTTAAAAAATCGAACGTTCTTTTAAAAGTCTTTGAACGGAGAGTATTAAACAATAAACCTATTGTTTGTCTAGAATTTTACCCGATAAATTTACCATAAATGATACAAAACCTTCTCTCTTCGTCGAAAGAGGAACGAGACTGGACTGAAATCCCGGTAACGAATAGAATTCAAGAATATCTTAGGTCTTACTGGTCTGGATAGACTTAAAAATCATACGTTACTTATCTAGAAGTCTTCAAAGTATCTAAATACGACTTACAATACTCGTTCTATTTACCTTTCTTTCCTTATTGTGTTTCTCCCTTTGTATAAATTCCATCTTTACCTTAATGGTAACTTGAGGATGGATGGATGGATGGATGGATGGATAGATAGATGGATAGAGATATACTCTGGAAAAAGTACGATAAAATAAACTCAGACTTTCAGTGGGACTCTTAATGCACAGTCGGAACAAAAAGACGACCATTTCTTAGACGGACGTTACGTCCTCTGGACCCAAACTAGGGACCCAACCCTTCTAGGGGACCTCTTCCCTTTCCGATGGGTGACGTCATAAGACCGGACCTCTTAAGGTACCTGATGTCAGGTACTCCAACGTTTCTCAGCCTGCACTGACTCGATGAAAGTCAAGTGAAAACGAACAAAAAGTCAACTCTTTTGACTTCGAGTCTTTCAAATTAATGGAACTGGTCTTAGTGATTCAGACTTGAACCTAAACTTGGGTTCAGAGAAAACAAGGTCTAGACAGGTTTATAACCACTGTGGTTTTCTCCGAAACCCTTTGTTCTCTTCCTTATAAATGATAATACAACATTTACAAAAAACTTCACAATTAGTGAGTCAGTAGGACAGACTGAGAAACGCTGGGGTACCTGACATCGGGAAGTCCGACGAGACAGGTACCTTCAGAGGTCTGTTCTTATGACCTCACCAAACGGTACGGAAGAGGTCCCCTAGAAGGGCTAGGTCCCTAGTTTGGGTTCAAAGGGCGTAACGTCCGTCTAAGAAATGGTAGACTCGGTGGTCTCTTCGGGAAATAACATTTACATAAATGATGAAATTTTTAAGTACAACCTGATATCAGTAAAGTAGTTTAAGAGGTCAAAATCAATCCTTTCCACCGACAATAACGACTAACTTCCATGTTTATTTTCGGGAGAAAGTGAGTAAATGCAAAATTACCCTCATCTGAGTTTTTAGTCTAATGTCCTAGGTCAGTTATCGTACCACTTCTTACGTTCTCCTTTTCTACGAACTTGGTCTTATCGTATCTCCACTCCGCTACCACCGTCTCAGTACTCAATCCTTCCGATTCCTCCTTTTACAGGATCAGCATCCTTTTAGAGTTCCAGTGTCTGAACTCTTCCTCAATCGTGATCCCCTCCTTTTTCCCACCACTCAAATTAGGTCATCCGTTTTCCGATCACGTCTATTCTCTACTATGAGTTGTCGTCTTGTACCACTACCACCGAAAAAGATTAGTCCGTCCATACAGGGGTGTTTTCTCTCCTAGTCACTGTTGGGACATTTAACAGGGAGGTGAAACTTAGGGGACGACGTGAACAATGAAAAAGAAGAATGGACCACTGGAGGAAAGTATAGTGAGGGAAGGAACGAATAAGGAGAACACCAAAAGGAATCTGCGTGATCAGAGTAGACTGAATTGTAAGAAACGACATCAACAAAGAAGGTAGACTTTACGAGAGGGTTCTATAGATGATTTGATTATGAAAGTGAAGGAAATACAGAAACGAGTTTTAAATTGGGAGAGGGATTCCGAATAATACTGGTTGGACATAAAGAATTTTAACTCTATACTAACTGTAAATTGAAACACAATCAAAATCTACATATTGTATACCAATATATATATATATATATGATTCTTTACCAATGGTGTCATTCAAGTCAAGTGTAGGGAGTTGTGTGTACGTGTTAATGTAAACAGAAGAATACTATCCTTGAAAGTTCTAGACGAGAGAGTCGTTGAAAGTCTATATATCGTGATAATAATTGACATAGGGTACAACAGATAATGTACTAGTGGGATAAATTATGAGGATGAGGAAGTGGGAGACTGTACGGAACGATTCAGTGAAGTCAGCACAGGCTGAGACACGCTGGGGTATCTACCGTCGGGTGGTCCAAGGGGACAGGGACCCTAAGGGGTCCATTCTTGTGACCTCACCCAACGGTAAAGAAAGAGGTCACGTACTTTCACTTTTCACTTTCACTTTAGTGAGTCAGCACAGGTTGAGAATCACTGGGGTACCTGACGTCGGATGGTCCGAGGAGGTAGGTACCCTAAAAGGTCCGTTCTCAGGACCTCACCCCACGGTAACGGAAGAGACGACTGTACGGAATAGGATGAGGTATAAACAACAAGGTATGGTCAATGGTGGAAGATTGTATGATGTCATACACAATAAACGAAGAATAATACAAATAAGGGACGATCTGATGTTTGAGGTTATCGTACGTAGACACAAAATAAGGGGTACTACATCGCGTTTTGGGATCTTATAACGAGGTCCGTTCGGATGACACCAACTACGACTAGTGTCTATAAAAGGGACTGGGACTTAGACATTCGATCAGTTTGTACAGGATGTAGTTATTTATACTGTCTCGTCACCGGGGAACCCTAGATCACGATAAGAAGAAACCAATTGAGAATTGTAGTGGTGGGAACGATGACATCTTAGGCTCAGAACACGGTCTAAGGGGGAGGTAGGACACGGAGAATACAGGACTGATTGTCCAAACCAGTCGATCCCGTATCCAAGTTGGTGAAAAGGAAGGACAAGATAAAGGAAAGACGACTGACAACGTTGAAGACGACTAATAAGACACAGATGGTTCGGTCTGTCAACGAGAGTACTCTTAGTGTAGTGAGTGGGGTGTTGAAGTCGAGAAAGTGACTGGTGATGGTGACTCAGTGACCTCTGAACCACTAACTAATGTGTCTGTAGACACTTTTGTCCGTTCTTATCGAAGTGAGACATTACGAGACAACCTTCCCGTGGGGTTTTATAAAAGGATAAACATCTCGAATGGTTCATATTATAGGTAAACTTTCTTTGGTACGACAAGAAAGTTAGTGAGACCGGAAGATCGACAAATCGTAAAAATTTTCGTAAATAAATAATTCGTGAAACTAGTTATGGTAGGGCTCATGATATATATGTAAATTTTAAAAAAGGTAACAAAACCCCACTTTACAGGACATCTATAGTTAATCCAGATTGACCAGATAACATAGTAAATTTCAAAGACAAAGGAACAATTAAAAGACAAATCAACGAGACAGGTATCCACACTCACCCCATAATTTCAGAGGGTGATAATAACACAATAACAATTAAAGGGGAAAGTATGAACAATCGTAAACAGAATGTATAACGTCACGAGGATACAACCCATGTATATATAAATATTAACAGTATAGAAGAAGAACCTAACTAGGAAACTAGTAATACATCACAGGAAGAAACAGAGAAAAGTGTCGGAAACAAAATTTCAGATAAAATAGACTATACTCATAGCGATGAGGACGAAAGAAAACCAGAGATAAACGTGTCTTTTAGAAAAAGGTCGGGAAGTGAAAGTCAGACATACACAGGGGACAAAACTCCACCCAGAGAACATCTGTTGTATATATCCCCAGAACAAAAACATAGGTAAGTCGGTCAGAAACAGAAAACCAACCCCGTAAGTTGGGTAAATGCAAATTCCATTAATAACTATTCATACTAGGGTAACGGTAAATGAAATAACAAAACCTAAGCTCAAATATGTAGGAAAAACACAAAGGACAGATCTCTTATAGGAAATCGTAAACAACCTCTCGACCAAACCACCACGACCTAAGAGAGTCGAAAACGAACAGATATTTCGAAAACTAAAGAGGAAGCATAAACTTACTCTAGGAACGACCCATGTCATTAGACCCGACATCCAATAACAGAAAGTAGTGAAATTCATACAGAACGGTAAGGGAGGACCGGACTTCTCAAAGATAACTTTCTAGTCGACAATAGGAATACCCTTAGGGGAACACACAATAAACAACAAAAAGGGAACGACGAAAATTATAAACAAGAAACACAAACTAGAAACAATTAAACTAATTATACACAGAACCCCACAAAACGGAACCCAAAGAGGACAGACCCTGAGAGACCCAAANACCACGACTTAAGAGAGTCGAAAACGAACAGATATTTCGAAAACTAAAGAGGAAGCATAAACTTACTCTAGGAACGACCCATGTCATTAGACCCGACATCCAATAAAAGAAAGTAGTGAAATTCATACAGAACGGTAAGGGAGGACCGGACTTCTCAAAGATAACTTTCTAACCGACAATAGGAATACCCTTAGGGGAACACACAATAAACAACAAAAAGGGAACGACGAAAATTATAAACAAGAAACACAAGCTCGAAACAATTAAACTAATTATACACAGAACCCCACAAAACGGAACCCAAAGAGGACAGACCCTGAGAGACCCAAAGAACCTGTACCCACTAATAAAGGAAGGGGTAAAATCCCTTCAAAAGTTGATAATAGAGGAGTTCATAAAAGAGTACCAAAAAGAAAAACAGAAGAAGAAGACCCTGAGGATATGAAGCTTACAACCCCGTAAATTGTGCCAGGAGTAAAGAAAATTAAGCAAAAAAAAAGGGGAGAGACTAAGTAAATAAAGATGGTAAGATAGAAGATTGAGTGATTAGGATAGAAGACGGAGACAAAATGATAAACAACGGAGGTCTCACAAAAACTAGAGTAAATAACGTAATAAGTAATATATAACTGAGAAAAATAAAGAAGATCCAGGAACAATTTGGAAAGAACGTAGAAGAGTCAGGAACAGAGGTCCGATAAATAGACACTAAGGTAAAACTAAAGTTCTAAAACCTAGTAAAAGTGATAGTAATAAGCCTTAAGAAATGGTCTATCTAAGGGATAGAGAAGGAGAAAACAAACCAAACCACCCGTAAATAGGACAAGGAAATGGACGACCCATAAGGACAGAGAAGTAGAACAAATATTACGACTCAAACCCCACAGGAAAGACATAAGACCGTCAAACACCTCAAGAGAAATAACACCTCAAAGGAGTGTCACCCACCCCAACATACCCACCGAACAGTTCCAAAGAACCAATCCCTTCGAACACAGCCACAAGACCACCCACCTCGACCTAAAGAAGAGAGACCTCACGTTACTTCACAGGTCATTACTCAATACTCTACAGTTACCAAAACTTCATTGAAACCCGTCGGACATATAACCTCGAGTCCCGACACAAGGACACAACGACCTCTTAAACGTACCATACAGAACGAGACCTTGAACAACCGGGAACCCACCATGAACCAAAGTCACATCCATACTTCCGCAAACTACTCGAGGACAGTTAATTACAAGGGACCTCAGTCCTGTGTGGCTCCTTTGGTCTTGACTTTCTCTGTGTATATGGGGTTACAAGTAGTGTCGTAACAAATATTATCGGTCCTGTACCTTCGTTGGATCTACAGGTAGTCGTCTACTTACCTATTTTTTCGACACTATGTATATGTGTCACCTCATAATACGTCGGTAATTTTTCTTATGTAAACTTAGTCAAGATTACTCCACCTACTTTGACCTCGGATAATATGTCTCACTTCATTTTCACAATAAGAGGGGTTAAAATATCTATTTCATGGGTTCCAGTCTATCGGGTTTGTCAAAGGTTCGTAACATACCACCACCAAATCAACAATTCAGTACAAACTGAGAAACACTGGGGTACCTGACATCGGACGGTTCGAAGGGACTCTTAGGAGGTACCCGAAGAGGTCCGCTCCTATGACCTTACCCAACGGTAAAGGAAGAGATCCCCTGGAAGGGTTGGGTCTCGTGTTTCGGTTCAGAGGACGTAATGTCCCCCCAAGAGATGACTGACTCGGTAGACACCACCCTGAGTTTTGGACTGGTCAACCCGGGACGTCATCTACAACTACGATGTCGACCTAGGTGAAATGAGACGACCGGTGGGGTAGGAGTCGATTATACTGACACCCGACGATTGAGTCGCTCAGTGAGAGAGGACCTCTGACTAAGGAGTATAGGGAGGGTCATCGAGAACTGGTTACTGATCTAATAGTCCCAATGTTTCCTGACTGGAGAACGGAGTTCCACTCCTATTAAGATACCACACTAAACACGAGGTCTCGAAAGGACACCCCAGAGTGACTTAGAACAGATATAGACTCGGGGAAAGAACGAAGGGGCTAGATCGGATAGGAAGTGAAAACTCTCATGTATGGTTATTTAAGTAGATTCCGGGAACATCCTTGGATGCTGGAGATTAGGGTAAAAGATTAGTGGTGTTATGTGACGGAAAAAAAAAAAAAAAGAAAAGCCATGGTCCTCTCAAATTAGTCAAGAGAGAAAGGAATTTAATAGAGGATATTCCAAGTACATTCTACATTCCCTACCCTGTCATCTAACTTAGGGACACTACTTACTGAGGACACTAGTCCACGACAATGAGAACGTGACACAAGAAAAATGACTCTCATAAAATTTCGACCTGTATCGATTTAAAAACACAAGAGAGTACACTCGACGATCGGGTTCCTACAGGTCATCTTTAAACTCTTGCATTATGAGACCGATTTTAATCCACAATATAAAACGTATAAAAGACAATTACCTTAGATGTAGTGATTTTCGTTTGAACCTTATAAAAGACTATAGTATTTTGATCCAAAACACCTCCTCGTATTAAAAAAGATAGGGTTTCACAATGTTCAAAAACGGAGATTAAAAAATCTATGGAGAACTTATGATCATCATTATACATCAAAAACACCTCGCCTAATGTACGTGTAGGTCCTAAAATTTTACATATATATTATTATTCTATATAATATAGACTGATTCTTATCCTTTATTATTGTTCTAATTCTTTATTTTATTAAATCGATCCACCGTGAGTACTTCCTTAAGAAAAAAGGATTAGATAATTATAATCGACTGATACCTCATCCTTTACCGTTGGTCGAGGTCCTAAGAAAGGACCTTTTAGGGTACCTGTCTCCTCGGACCGTCCGACCGTTTCTCAGCCCGTACTGACTCACTGACTTGTGTGCACTCGACTGATTCACATATAGAATAGTAATGTTTACTGACGACACATTAGCTAGGTGTGTTTCGTAAGGTCACCCCCAGGAAAAACTAATGTTTAACGAATGAAAATGAAGTTCCAGTCCTTTCGACCATCTTAAAAATTACTTACCATATTAACAACTTGTAAATTGGTTTGTGTTAGATAAACGTCTACTTGTCATACTAAATGCATTACCCTTCAGTACGGTCGGTTAGTTCAACTCAAGTCACCTTACTATTTCTGGATAGTCTTTTTTCTCCTTGTTTGTCTATATTGAATAATTGTAATCTTTTTTATTGAAACTGTTTCAGAAGTAAGAGGAAAGATACGAGGGGATCAGGTGTATGTGTGCGTCTGTATCTGTGTGTACGTGGGTGGTCTTTGTCAAAGAATTCTGTATGTGATATCCCAACGATATCCCAACCTTCTTTTCGAAACGAGATAAATCTTTGACTAAATCTCTGGTCATTATTTCACAGTCTTGTCAATGAATAAGTTTTTCTTTTCAAATCATCAACTGAGAGACGTATTATTCACGACTACAATTAAATTCTTAAAATATCTACTCCAAGAATTTAATTTACAGATTCAAGTGTTAGTATATTATTTACGAATTATCTACGTCTTTTTTTAATTTCTCTAAAATTTTCAGACCTTACTACCCTTCCTCCTGTCTTTCTTCTCTCCATTTGAAGTCAACAACAAGTTAGCGGGTCAGTACAGACTTAGAGACGTCGGGGTACCATATTCTATTACAGATTTGGACCGTTCTTAGGTTTACTAGTCACATCCCTGTACTAGAATCCCAGTGGTACCTGGAAGGAATCCCTAAGACCCTTCAATTTTTACTACCGAGTAATTTTTAAAAATTAATAAAAAAGACCATTTTGTATTTTACATGGTAAATTTAATAAAATTACTACATTAAGTCACCGTGATTCATATCGTATAACTTTTCGTCTCTGTAATGAAACGGTTGTTTCCAGACAGATCAGTTCCGACACCAAAAAGGTCACCAGTACATACCTATACTCTCAACTTGACACTTCTTTCGACTCGCGACTTCTTAACTACGAAAACTTGACACCACAACCTCTTCTGAGAACTCTCAGGGAACCTGACGTTCCTCTAGGTTGGTCAGGTAAGATTTCCTCTAGTCAGCACCCTAAAGAAACCTTCCTGACTACGATTTCGACTTTGAGGTCATGAAACCGATGGAGTACGCTTCTCAACTGAGTAACCTTTTCTGAAACTACGACCCTCCCTAACCCCCGTCCTCCTCTTCCCCTACTGTCTCCTACTCTACCGACCTACCGTAGTGACTGAGCTACTTGTACTCAGACTCACTTGAGGTCCTCAACCACTACCTGTCCCTCCGGACCGCACGACGCTAAGTACCCCAACGTTTCTCAGTCTGTGCTGACTCGCTGACTTGACTTGACTTGACTTCATGTAAGTGTTACAATACGTTGGTAGGAGTAATAGGTGAAGGTGTTTAAAAATAATAGGGCTTATCTTTGAGACAGGTAATTTGTCATTGAGGGTTAAGAGACAACGGGTCGGGGACGATTGGAAATAAGATGTCATGAAAGACAAAGATCCTTAGACGGATAAGGTCTGTGGAGGACATTTACCTTAGTATGCTATAACTAGTAAAACACAGACTAAATAAAGTAAATCGTATTACAAAAGTTCCAAGTAGGTTCAACATCGTACATAGCCTCAGTAAGAAAATTGTTAACTTATTATAAGGTAATACACAGGAAACCTGATATTTCTTTCGACTCGCGGGTTCTTAAATACGAAAACTTGATACCACAACCTCTTCTGAAAACTCTCATTGAACCTGACGCTCCTCTAGGTTGATCAGGTAGAATTTTCTTTCGTCAGGACTCACAAGTAACCTTCCTGAGAATAACTTCGACTTTGAGGTTATGGACTACACTTCTCGACTGAGTAACTTCTTCTGGGACTACGATCCTTTCTAACTTTCGCCCTCCTCTTCCCCTGTTGCCTCCTACTCTACCAACCTACCATAGTGACTTAGTTACCTCTACTCAAGCCCATTTGAGGTCCTCAAATACTATCTGTCCCTCCGGACCGTACTCCGTCAGGTACCCCAGCGTTTCTCAGTATGTGTTGACTCACTGACTTGAGTTGACACACATGAAAAAAAGGTTTCCTTTCTCATACGATAGTCAGTACGTGATACAACTTAAAATACCCGTTATAGAGTAAATTAGGAGTTGTTGTTTGTTACTCCATCCATTATAATAATAGAGCTCTTGTGACCCCGGATCTTTCAAATTCATTGTACCAAATCTTATACTATCTCTACCTTAAACCTAATCCAAGTAGATAGAGATCCCAAGATAGCGAATTCGTTTGTCATTGACGATGGAGTCATCATATAAGAGAAATATTATAAATAGATAAAAACTATGACTTGAAGTTCCTTATGTATCTCGATAACTTACAAATCTCTTATACAACCTCTTACGTAAAATCTTATTTGTCTGAACTTCCTGTAAATGACGGTACAATCGTCAATCGTCTTTTAAAAAAAGAAGACCTATCTACATCTATCTTTCCCTTTTCCTGGCCTCAATTTGAAACCTCGGAGAAGAATCCTATTTATCTTAAAATAATCTGTTTAGAACCTTATAATCTCCACATCTAAAAACGAATTTTTGAGAGGTGTACCTTTAAATTTCACTTCCCTTAATGATATGAGTACATTTTCACCTCCAGTATCTTTGACTTTTACATTTATCAACGTTCATACTTAAACGTTTCTAAACACCTAAGATAATCCCTTTTTTATTACTATAATATGTTCAGGTAGGGATTAAAGAAATTCGATCATCACAATTCCCGTTGATAAGACAAGATGTAATCTATGATATTGGTGAAAGAATAATTTCGGACTACCCAACCGAATTTCCAATAGATAATGACACATACAAAGGTCTCTTGATATGCAGTCAGACATGACTCTGTGAAGGTCATTGTCCTTCTTTCATGTTAGAGACAAGTAATAACCCGATCAGTCTACATACTAAAATACAACTATTGAAAGGTAGAATAAAGAAAGTACCGTGATACGTCTCCGTTTGGATTTCAAAATTAGGGATACTATTGGGAAGTTTATAAACTTCTGTTACAGCACAAAGGATGGGAAAGGAAGAGACGAATTATACTAATCGTCAATCCTGAACTATCCGGTTTTATGAACCTCTTCATTTGAACCGAAAACGGGTTTGTTGAGACCATATAAAGATTACCCTATGTTTTCATGAGTTGTTTTTCCCTTTCTAATTATTAACCTGAAGTAATTTGAATCCGTGAAGTAAGTAAACTACTATAGATTCTCTCACTTTCCATTTGATTGACTTCCCTTCTTCTATAAACGTCATACAATATAGTCTACACCTCTTCCGTTACCGAGGGGTGAGGTCATGAGAATGGACCTTTTAGGGTACCTGCCTCCTCGGACCATCCGACATCAGGTACCCCAACGATTCTCAGCCCGTGCTGACTCGCTGAAGTGAAAGTGAATGGTGAAAGTACGTAACCTCTTCCTTTACCGTTGGGTGAGGTCACAAGAACGGACCTCTTAGGGTCCCTGCCCCCTCGGACCACCCGACGGCAGAGACCCCAGCGTGTCTCAGCCTGTGCTGACTTCGCTGAATCGTCGTCGTCGTCGTGGTGTGAATACCGTCTTTGACTTCTCCTCGAGTTTTCGGAGAACTACTTTCACTTTCTCCTCTCACTTTTTCAACCGAATTTCGAGTTGTAAGTCTTTTGATTCCAATACCGTAGACTAGGGTAGTGAAGTACCTTTTATCTACCCCTTTGTCACCTTTGTCACAGTCTGAAATAAAACCCCCCGAGGTTTTAGTGACGTCTACCACTGACGTCGGTACTTTAATTTTCTGCGAATGAAGAACCTTCTTTTCAATACTGGTTGGATCTATCATATAACTTTTCGTCTCTATAATGAAACGGTTGTTTCCAGGCAGATCAGTTCGGATACCAAAAAGGTCATCAGTACATACCTACACTCTCAACCTGACACTTCTTTCGACTCGCGGCTTCTTAACTACGAAAACTTGACACCACAACCTCTTCTGAGAACTCTCAGGGAACCTGACGTTCCTCTAGGTTGGTCAGGTAAGATTTCCTCTAGTTGGGACCCACAAGTAACCTTCCTGACTACGACTTCGACTTTGAGGTTAAGCTGGTGGAGTACACTTCTCAACTGAGTAACCTTTTCTGAAACTACGACCCTCCCTAACCCCCGTCCTCCTCTTCCCCTGTTGTCTCCTACTCTACCGACCTACCGTAGTGGCTGAGCTGAAACTGAAGTGATTATAGATTTTACACGTACAGAGAAAATGTTTACCATGGTGACACTTAAAGTACAAAAACGTCGAACACACGGTTACATCATTAAAGACAAAATGACACCACTTTAGCCACATCACAGGTCAGACAACTCTAGAAATATCTAATCTTAAATGATAAGAAGTAAAGTTGTATTACCCATACAAAAAGTCCTTCCTAATGTCTTTTCGGGACGTCTCGTAGGAGTAATCGGAGACAGGACCGAGTGTCACTAAGTCAACAGTCTGGAAAAACCTGTACCAGTAAGTTTGTCAATACTCACGACGATTACTTTGAGTGGGTCAGGTACAAATCAAACAGTCATTCCTATATTTCTATATTTACTGTATTTCATAGCGAGTAAGACTGTACAAATATATAAATATAAGAATAAATTTATACCAGTAAATAGACTTAATACAATCTATCACTTGATAAAGGTTCAAGATAAAAAAATGTAAGGTTAGAATCGAGTATATACACACCACTCTATTATACTACCGTTTAATTAGAATACCTTTTAACATATTGAGATATAAAGAACCCGAAGGGACCACCGAGTCATCATTTCTTAGGTGAACGTTTACGTCTCTGTACCCAAACTAGGAACCCAACCCTTCTAGGGGACCTCTTCCTTTACCGTTGAGTGAGGACATGAGAACGGACCCTTTCAGGCACCTATCTTCTCGGACCACCCGATGTCAGGTACCCCAACGTTTCTCAACCTGTGTTGAATCGCTGATTTGCCGTTGTTGTATGTAAAACAACAAATTTTTACATAAAAACTCATACAAAACACTCCGAAGAAATGATGTCAAAAGAGAAAAAAAAAACGGTCGTCTCCCGTCCTCTCCTTCTCTCTTCTTTTATTTCTAAAGAAAAGGACCAGAACTAAGTTTGATAAATTTGTGAAAAGACTTTATAAATGTTTCTTCCGGTAAACCAAACAAACTAATAAGATAAAACTTTCACTAAATTCATATCGAAAATGAAAAATGTCCATATAAACCGAATTACTTAAAGTTTACTTTAATCATGAAACTTAAAAATACGAATAATTAGTCACTAATATAACTTTTCATACTTAATTAAACATAAAACTCCAATATACAGATTTTACGAAAAAGAATAAAACCCATTATTACTATCAATCGAGAGAAAATATAACTAAAAGATTAAGTCAATACCTATACGAATACACAGAAAATGTATGCATAGAATTATGTTAATAAACCAGTATGAAGTTATACGTCCCAACAATTCGTATCAAACGTCAAAATAATTAGTTGATTACACAGAAAATTTTGTTTTACCTTCCTTTGAGTTCACGTCACGTTATCTCGAAAATAAAAAGAAAAAAAGGACATCATCACATGGAGTACCCTTACAAACTTATATCCAAAACATCCATATAATTCTACAAAATAGAACGTTGAAATCTAAACAAATTGGTTATTATTTCGTAGGAAAAGTTTTGTAATCTACTATACTATTTGATACATTGAATTGTCGAGTCCTGTTGAAGGTATATTGGAAACAATTTAGTTTTCAGTTCACCGTTGAACCTAAAAACGGCAGAGAAGAACTTATCGTGGTAACAAGACCTTCATGTCCTCGTTCCTCTTTGACTTATTCAAGACGGTAATTCTTCTCTTCAGAGGTACGAAGGATAAAATTCACGATCCTTGAGGAAGAAAGGAGAAGACACTTGGAGTATACATTCTTAGAAAACGAAAAGGGTTTTGACAGTCCATTTCAATGTATATCACGAATCTTGTGATATCCGTGTATCACTCACGAAACATTCACAATCGATATTAATATTTCAGTATCTAAATGAGATTTAAATCGGAACTCCTAGTACATATCAACTTTTTTTAACTAAGAAGTTATTTTTCCTCTTGTTCTTTGTTTCAGAGTAATAGTCTTCCCTATTAAAATAAGACGTAAATAAGTTACTTTCTTTTTGAAACTGAACTCACTACGAATAGCAATTGAAATAACTCGTTTACCCTCGTCATTACAAACAGTGAATCAACAGAACCTGATTTACGAAGGACCACAACACTTAACCATAATTTAAAAGGTTGATACACATTATTTATATACTATCCTATTCTAGATCAAGAAAATTGCCTTGGTTCGATCTACTCCTTATTTTAGAAAACTACTCTTTAGGGGGACCAGAATTATTCCTCACAAAGTTTAGTGACTTGTTTTCTCTTGAAGACTAGTGGGAACTTGGATTCGAATATCAAATCTATGTCCCTTTTATTTGTTCTTTCCCAGAAGACCTGACTCCCTTTTCCTTTAAGAAGACCATTCCGTTTCTCGTTTCTTAGAAACCGAGTCCCAGCGTACTGTTGGCGGAGTGACTAAAGGGTATGAACGAGAAGGACGAGGTAATCCGATGACACATTTAATAAGGTCAAAATAGAAGGATTTTCCGTTGTACTACAATGAAGGAACGAATTTTGGGGTATGAGTGTAAGAAAACGGTTACTCTTACCCACACCTGAGGAATAGGACGGTAAACGCTGAGACTTGATGTACCGGGGTCAGACTGTAAGACGTATACGAAGGAGAAGGCGAAAAATGTGTGGTTGGTTTACCACGACAAGATTTGCAGATAAGTAAGTGCAGAAAGAGTAAGTAGAGACTGACAGTGATGGAGGCACAGAAGTTTCTAGGTAGAAGTCACCGTGGAGGAGAATTTCTATAAGATTAAGAATTGACCTTTCCTAGAAATCACGGAAACTTAGAGTATCGAAAACCGTAGAGATGTTACCGGGGATTTTCTTAGACAATCTATAAGTCTCTCCGATCACGGTAAACGTAAAAACTCCGTGAGTCATATAATTTTTACCTTCTTTACGGTCCCAATGTTTTAACACCACATAAACTTTGTAATGTAAATAGGTAACTATTCACCTAGATTGATTTCGTATATGTATAGGTGTCATTAGGGGTTTCATTAACGTGACAAGTACTTAAAAAACTTTGTTAATTAAGTGTGATATGAAGTCAACACCCCTTCCTTTACTGTTGGGTGAGGTCATAAGAACGGACCTCTTAGGGTACCTTCTCCTCAGACCGTCCGATGTCAGGTACCCCAGTGTTCTCAACCTGTGTTGAATCACTGATTTGGTGGTGGTGGTATGAAGTCAACTACACCAGATCATTGACTTACACTTAAATTGGAACATCACTGACAGAAGAAAGTCAGAACAGTCCAATAGAGACCCTGAGGTGTTAGACTCCGGACACGGTCTCCTGGGAGACTGAAAGACACACTCCCCGGGACTATTTATAAATGACTTCACTCAATTTAAATTAATATACGGTTTTTCCACGACTTATATGTATATAACGTAATTAAGGATAAAAATTTAAACTAATCTTATAATAAGTCTATATTTAACTTTCGACTATGATTGACGATTGAATTACGGATATTCAATTGAAAATCAACAAAATATGAACAGTGATCCGTGATCCTCCCTCTTTTTCATGAGTAAGAATGGCTAACTCACTGAGTCACGTATAAAATGACACGAAAATCTGTGTTTCTCTTGACACAGAGACTGAGAGAACTAAATCGTAGATTTTAGTTGTACTACTCTTAATCGTATTAAATAATGAACTTTGATCCGATCCCTACCTTTTATTACTAAGGTTTTTATAAACCTTAAGTAACGGTACACTCAATTGCAACTATAGTCATCATTTAGTAAGAGATGATAATAATCTGTTATATCGAATTTAAACGGGTCAATCTTTATAGGGGTGAGACTCCACGTATTTACAACTATGTACTTGGAAAGAGATATTAACCTTGGAAAGAGAAGGTTATGTGACGTATCTTTAGTCCGTATTGACCCTCGTACCTGAGTAATAATCTTAATAGTAACAAAAAACTTCATATACGTAAATCTATAAGAAAAGATTATATAGTAAAAGGATCTGATCACTCATCTTACTACACAAAGTTCGGGAGAAACACTTTAATTATACTTGGGTTGGAAAAGATCTTTTAATAACATATTACTTTTTCTTTTCTTTACGGTTCCTGGGTCAACCAACACTATTAAGTCATCATTCTTTCTTTTAAACCAAGAAGTTCGTAATCCACAGTAAAATAAGATGAGGGTACATAAACTAAATAAACTATATATGGGACCACCGAGTCGTCATTTCTTAGATGGACGCTACATCCTCTGAACCCAAACTTTGGACCCAACTCTTTTCGACGACCTCTTCCTTTACCCATGGGTGAAGTCACAAGAACGGACCTCTTAAGGTACTTGTCTTCTTCGTCTGACCACCCGATGTCAGGTACCTAAACGTCGTCAATCTATGCTGACTCTCTAATTGTGAAAGTAAAGTATTTATAGTCCCTGGTTCCTCACCACTTCAATCTTAATTAATTAAATATAATTTACTTCTCTAAGAGTATACAGGAGTTCTTAGTAAGGACTCTATCTCTTAATTTATGTACTTTTGAACTTTCTATTTGAATAAACAGTTCAAATAACTAATTAAATAAAATTTATATAATTGAATGTGAATAAATTTGAACTAATACGTCATTTTTCGTAAATGTTTAGATATTATTGTGATTTCCGAAAAATTACTGATCTTCATTTAATGTTATACTTATATTGGGAATGGACATGTAGAGAGTATAATAGTAAAAAATTGGATATTTAGAATTTTAAATGGTTTTCAATTCTCGTAAAACTATTGGATGTTAAACAAAAATTCGTATCTTGTACTTCTGTAAATTTTATTAATGGTTATATTGAATTTGAATCCTTTTTATCATTATACGTTACAATAGTCACATCTTAAAATACCCTTTTCTCATATCTATCGAAAAATTTCTGGTTCCTTTTAATAGCCCTCCTGTCAAACGTGTGTATTTCTATATAGACTTCCTATCGAGAGTATTACTGGATTACTGGTCGTGAAAGGTCAACTTATCCTTATATATGTACCGGTTGCCCATAGACTTTTGTGTGTAAATAAACACACATTTTGAGAGTCAATACTCCAACACTTTGTGTACCACATCAGGGTTGATATAGTTTTCTAGGTTGTTCTTAAATCTTAAACAGAGTATTTTTTTTTTTGGGGACATAAAGACAAGTTACAATGTTTTGTTTTGAGTCAATACATAGGAATAAATATCTGTGTATGTCTGACAGAAATAAATGTCAGGAATAAATAAGGTATTAGTGTACCTTAAGGTTGAAGTTCCCGTTGTTTTGAAAGTAATGAGATGTTTGTACATTAAATTAGAATTGGGAAAGACGGTCGGTGTCTGAGACTCGTCGCTGTCCAAACTCGAGACCGGATTTAACAACTTACTTCTCTACAGGGTAGTTGACCCGAAGAAGACTCACCCCCTGCACATTCTTCTCTCATAACGGAGTATTAAGAAAGGGAGGAATGGGAAACGAGACATTCAACCTGGAGAACTATGAGTCCCCTTGTCGGTCGTAGAGGGGAAGGTTTACGGTTTTTAGAGACACTACAATTCTTTGATCAACTTAAAAGGTTATGTTTAATAAAACGACTATAATGTGTCATGTTTGAATAAAAAAAATTAATTACTTCCAGAACATAATTTTTTGTATAACCCTTAATTAAGTTGTTATAGGATAAGGGTTACTAAAATCAAGTGACTTACTGTAAAATGGGATATTGTCATATCAGTCTCTCATCAGAACCCTACTTTAGGTCCCGATGGAGATGATCTATTTTCCGATATCTATGCATATAATTCATAATAAAACTTAGTATAAAAAGAACTCTCATTTTAAGATACTATTATTAGTAGAGTATTCCTATAACTCTTTTAATTTATCACCCCCCATGTAATCCTTGAGTTATTGTTCATTAAAGGACGTAAAGTAAATAGGACCCATGTAACATCCAAATTAAGTCTAACCTTTCACTCTGTTCTAGTTCACTCCTTATTTCTACGTACAAAATACGGAGTTACAGAATTTTATCATCAACAAGATCATCAACAAGGTGTTTCTCTTTATAAAATAAAAGTTTCGTACGAAATAATGTGTAAAAGGTTTTATGAGAAAAAAAAAAAAACTCATTTTACACTGTTGAGATAATTAAGTGTCGTTAGAATGTGTTTTAAATTTCGACTTTCAGTCGTTACAATTGATATCTTCTTACTCTCTCGTCACGCACACTTCTCCACCTTAGTGTGTCTACCCTATATTAATAAAGTCATTACACAAAAGAATCTCTTTTATTTGTTATTATGGAATTTCAACTTAGGTCATAAAAAGATCTTAGGTCTACAAAAAATGTGTTATGTTACCCTCATCTTTAAATAGTGGTGAGACACCGGTTTAGTGAAAATAAAAGTTCAGTATGTTTGAAGTATCAATCATCAGTTATACTGGAACTTTGAAACCGTACTTACTACTGAAGGTAAAAGAATTATTAAATAATTATTATCGTTGTCTAGTGACTTATTAACGTCCGGTCAAACTACCGAGACTCAACTGTTTTCCTGTTCTTCTGATTAAAAGAACACTCAAAAAACCTTAGTTCTTTAAATAGTCATAAAAACTTTAATCAAAAATTGTGTATAAGTAACTGATAATAAAAAATGTACTAAATAAAGGACGACCCTCATCTTTCAAAAAAATCCAGTAACTCATTGGGTTAAAGTTCGGTTAAAAGGTCTGAACACATCGAGTATGAGAATTCAGGATCTAGGATACGAGTGGGAACGTTCTCTTTATTAATTATTTTTTAAACCCCAACGTACCTTTTACACGGTTTTTAGTTAGTAAAAAAGTAATAAAAATTTTATTTTAAAATAAAATTTCCTCAAAATCCAAATATCTTTATAACACTTCTATGATACCTCTCCAAGGTATGTAATGTGTGAGTCAAAAGGGATGATAATTGTAACATATAAGTATCCCATGTAAACAGTATTAATTACTTAGTTATAACTATGTAATAATTCACTTCAGGGATGGAATCAGTCTTAAGAGGTCAAAACTGACTTACTAGAAAAAGTGAAAATTCTAGAGTAGGTCCAATTATGTAACATAAATCAGGACCACGAAATAATCCGAAGAGAACTGACATTGTTGAGTCTAAAAGGAATAAAAACCACTGCAACTGTCCAACCCTAAACAGACTAAGAAAAACAAAAAAAGTGTCATTCCGATCCCAATACTCAAAATCCCTCTTCAGGTGTCTCCATTTCACGGTAGAAGTAGCATAATATAGTTCACTTCACTTTAGCGAGTCAGCACAGGTTGAGAAACGCTGGGGTACCTGACATCGGATAGTCCGAGGAGACAGGTACCCTAAAAGGACAGTAGTACTGGACAGTAACAACTACGACCGGAACTAGTGGACCGACTTTATCATCAAGAGTCCAAGAAAAAGATGCTTCAATGAGAAAAGACGGGAGTTATGACATGGAAACCCTTCCTTCAGTAGTACGTGTCGGGTGTGAACTCACCCCTTAACTCGAGACGAAGGAATTTTCACTTTATAGACGTATTTGATACACTTTAAAAAGACACGTCTTTTAACAGATAAGAGATGGTAATTAAATAAGTTAGTAAATAAAGACGACGATACCTGAACACCTAAAAACAAAATATGAACCCAATACTAAGGTGATCCAATATTAATAAAATAACGAGTTTAAAAAGGTCGAAACTGGTAATCACACGAGAAAATGGACTGAGAATCTATAAGAAACTTTATGGGGGTTAAAATAAAAACAAAACAAAATCGTGAAATGAAAGACCGGGATGTTCTAAAAGGTCCGAGTAAAATTACGAAAGACGGGGTCAGGATTTTCCTTAGGACCAAGGAAAATAACTCCTTATCGTAAATTATGGTTCTAGACCTACAATCCCATATTCTGATGATAATTCCATAGTATCAAAGATCCGATAGAGTAAACTGTTTCGTTCTTTTATACACATACGATTGATCATATACGTTTGCAGATACAACAACAACGACAAGTAAGCGGTTCAACACAGACTGAGAAACGTTGGGGTACTTGACGTCGTGTGCCCCGAAGGGATAGGAAGTGGCAGAGGACCTCGAACAAGTTTGAGTATAGGTAACTCAGTCACTACAATAGGTTAGTAGAGTAGGAGACAGCGGGGGAAGAGGAGGACGGGAGTCAGAAAGGGTCGTAGTCCCAGAAAAGGTTATTCAACCGAGAAACGTACTCCACGGGTTTCATAACCTCGAAGTCGAAGTCGTAGCCAGGAAGGTCACTTATAAGTCCCAACTAAAGGAAATCCTAACTGACCAAACTAGAGGAACGGTAGGTTCCCTGAGAGTTCTTAGAAAAAGTCACGGTGTCAAACTTTCGGAGTCAAGAAGTCACGAGACGAAAGAAAAACCAGATTGAGAGTGTAGGTATATATTGATAACTTTTTTGGTATCGAAACTGATATGTCTGGAAACAGTCGTTTCACTACAGAGAGGAAAAATTATACGACAGATCCAAACAGTATCGAAAAGAAGGTTCGTCGTTCGCAGAAAATTAAAACACCGACATCAGTGGTAAGTGTTACTAAAACCTCGGGTTCTTTTATTTTAGACAGTGACAAGGTAAAAAAGGGATAGATAAACGGTACCTGATTTACGGTACTAGAATCAAAATTCAGTCAAAAAAGTGAGAGGAGAAAGTGGAAGTAGTTTTCAGACAAATCAAGGAGAAACGAAAAACGGTCTGTACAGATATTTATTAAGATTTATATTGGTAGATATAGAAATAATTTGATTATTACTCAATTATAACCACAGAGAGAAAGATTAGTTAATGGTGTACCTAGTGAGATTAGAGAAGGGGAACGAATAGACATCGAAGGGTAAGATTGTCACTCTTTGGATGAAGGTAATAGGTGATAGATAAATGAACTAACAAGTAAAGGTCATATGTGCATATCAACAAAGTCTTAATAAGTAGGGACACCCTATTTGAAATAGTTGATCTCCTCACGAATATATCTGAGAAAATGGAAGTCAAAATCTGAGGTGATGAAGGTTCAATGAATCTGTGGGGTGTGGAGAGGAGGGGGGTAAGGGAAGTCACTCCAACAAAGTATATAGACATTGTGTCAATCTAAGAAAACAGTATAAGATACAAGGTAGGATCTTTAGACGAGTAAGACTAGTGGATTTACTAAGAAAATTAGTGACGTCATAATATTACTTATCAAAGTGATGGAATTTTTAATAAAGAACACGGAGTCATTAAATTGTAAGAAGAGGAGGTTTGAGGACCGTTGTTCACTAGACGTACTATAGAGATATATCAACATGGAAAAGGTCTTACGTATATTAACCTTATTTTGTCACACTGAAAGGTGTGACCGAAGAAAGTGATCGTGACTTCAATTCTAAGTAGGTACGGAAAAGCACCGAACTATCAAGTAAGAAAAAATTAAAGACTCATCATAAGGTAATAAATCTACATGGTGTTAAACAAATAGGTGAACGGTTAACTTTATCTGGAACAAATGAAGTCCAAAACCGATAATACTTATTTTACTGATGTGTATAGCGTACGTCTAAGACACACTTATACAGAAATTTAGTCAACCTATTTATGGATCTTTACACTAACGATCCAACAGATCATTCTCACATAAATCGAAACTTTGTTTGACAGTTTAACATAAGGTTCCACCGACATGAGAAAACGTGAGGGTGGTCGTTAGGAATAGTTCTATATCATAACAGTCCAAAAACCTAAAGTCGGTGTGATCTTCCACTCGTCACCATAGAGGACCAAAAAAGGTAAACGTTAAGGGATTACTGTTTACTACTACTCGTAGAAAAGTATACGAATAAACGGTAGACATATAGAAAAACCCACGTCACAGACAAGTCTATAAACCGAACGAAAAATTTAACCCAACAAAAGAATAACAACTCAAAATAAAAGGGAATGAAAACTTCCTTCATTTATTTTTGTTTTGGACCACTCTTCTACTTGTAATTTTCTTGATAGGGTACGGGTAATGTAAGAAAGTACATTTTTTTTTTTTCCTTTTTTTTTGCACCTTCCTGGTGAAGTCGAAAGTCTCTTAGTGAATACATTCCTATATTTTAAACTTTGTGAGTTTGTGTGATAAAACTCAAATGGAATACAGTCCGTTACAAAATGTAAAAAGCGAACATAGCTAAGTAAATTAAGAATGATGTTGGGACATATTATTTTCGAGAACAAAGGGGGTAAAACGTTTACTCCTTTAGAGTCGAGGGTCACCTTTTCGAGACTTGGGGATGCGGTACCAGAGACTATCTGTCGTTAGAAATTTCACTCTACTAGAATTCAAATAATGTGTCCTTTTACGTTTATATAAAATTTAAATTAATAGTCACTTGTATCTTTCTCTAAGGTCTTTTTATAAGGTAAAAAGAACTTATTAGGTCTAACAATGTTCGTAGTCCAAACAAACCTAAACACACTCTTGTATAAGTCTACTAATTTAACGATAAGTCAAGTGTAAAAAAAGGGGTCTGGAGATTTAGACAAAAAATAGTAAGAAAATTAGAAGTGAAAGAACTTTCACTCGTCCCATGTTACATTGGGGCAAAACCTTGTCTGTTTATTAAAGGTTCTCAGTAAACGAAACAATAAGCTATCCACAATTCCTTTTCTTAAGGATTTCTGTTAATCTTAGTACTGGTTTAACCCGGAACTTTTTGTATCGTCACGTTAGCGTCGACCGCCGCCCGAGACTCGACCGATCGTCGGACGTCGCACCCTGACCCACAAGGTGATCCGAACCGAGGGGAGGTCCCTCGACAGTCAACGACCCAAGGGTGTCACGGTTCGTGATCCGTCCACGTCTTTCCAAGTTCCAAAGACAAGGAGTCATCACGACTCCCGTACGTCCAGTAGACTGTCCTTTGTCCTCCTCATGGGGAGTCGGGTCCGCGTTCCCCTCACCTCGAGGACGAGACCAAACCCCTCTCGTGACACAACTGTCCCGACACTCTTGACGACGAGGAGGTCCCAGAAGGAAACGGACCGGAGACACTCGTCACCTCTCAAACGTCCCAGGAGACCTCTTTATCCTGGCTCTGTGAAGGTAAAACCTCCGAAGATCACAACCTCAAAAAACAAAACCAAGAAAATTTCATTTTTTTTACAGTTTAATCTCAAAATCTTTAATATAAAATAGAAAGTAAAGATGTAAATTTTTTATAACGAAAATTAGACGTTTTTTAATTTACGACATATTGACACCGTGAACGTATTCCATGTATTGTAAATGTCCTAAATAAATTCTTATAATTTAAGATTACTTGATTGATCACCGTCTCCTTCGACTAATACCTACTTTACAAATTTTAATGGACTACCTTTAATAAAAAACCGACGAGGACTGTCCCGTAGAAACATTGATATAGGATTTTGACCCTTACTCCCTTGTTGTGTCCGGACCCCATCCCCGTTTTGTTTCTAACGACTTCTTCTAAATCCCTTAACGACACTAAAACGTCTTAAGTCTTATTTACTTTCTCTCTGTACCTGTGACCAGTAAAGGAGAACCGGGTCCGTTGATTACGAAACAAAACAGTCAAATTCATTGTTGTGAAACTTTGGGAAACTTTCAACGTCCTCTTAAGATGTTGAAAAAGGGGAAGGACCGTATCTCGACTTTACGATATCCGAAAGGTTTTAGTAAACACGTTACCTCAGTCTTTCAGTGAGATCAAATGTCATGCACAAAGAAGGAAGTGGCGGTTGACAGGTTCTTCGGGTCCCAAATACAGTAGGTTTCCCCAGTAAAGACAAAGGTTTCTGTCTTTCTACCTCTTATACCTCCCGCACTGGTCATTTGACAGTGTACGGAGTGAGTAAAAGACGACGTCGTCGGAGTCAGTGGTGTTGTAACACAATGATCTCGTTTTCCAGGAGGGTGTCCCAGACTACGTAGGACCACGTGACGACGTTAGTAGTGGGACAGCCTTATCCAGAGACGAGTCCAGTACCGTTCAGGGTCTTCTTCTACTTCGAGTGAGGAACCAGAACCGCCTATCCCGTAATGTCAACCTAAAGGTTGTAAAGAGGTCATCAACAGTTCTGGACGGGTCGTAGGATACTATTCGTCCTTTTCTGATGGAAGGTCAAAGTCGACGTTTCACCGGACAGAGGGTGGGTCTTCTTCTATAACTGTAACCTGAAAAGGAGAGTATCACACAGACCAAGAGGTAACCCTGGTAAACACGGTATAAACTCGTAAAGTTGACCCCAGTAGAACTAAGTAGTTTATCTAAGATTGATACGACTTAGAGTTTACTTTTTCCTTTTCTAAAACAAGAGAGGAAAGAGAGGTACCTATGGATGAATCAAATATTAGGATGTTACTTCTCTGGTGAGTTGTCTAAGACTTCTTTACTTCTATTTCTTCTTTGTCCAAGAAACATTATTCGGGGTCAAAAGTGGATTTGTCTCTTCGTTGACCTATTTGATATTTTTTATTGAGGGTAATTTGTTTGTTTTAGTAAGACATACCAGGTCAATGTGTGTCTCGTGGTGCTAATTTTCGAGACCTTGGTTTAGTGATCCAAACAAGTTTAAGATCGAGATAAAGAACTTAAACCCGTACCGGAAATTGGAAGACATGGAGTTAAAGAAGTATACCCCTTACCTTGTTGTCACTTTTATTTTATATGGTTAAAATATCCTAAAAAGACTCTACGTAGTATAACAAATACGTCGTTCATTCATATATGTCGTATGTGAAAAAGAACATTTTGTCCTAGTACTTTTTTTTTTGTCCTAGTACCATTTGAATTAAACAATAATATTTTTAAAGTTAATCGAAATCCATTTTGAAACACTGACAGTCTAAACAAATCTACTTTTAAGACTATGGATAAACAGTTAAACTATACAAAATCAATCGTACTATATGTGAAATAACGTTTTACGACCTGACCTACTTGGTGTTCGACCTTGTTTCTAACGACCCTCTTTATATTTTTTGGAACCTGTACATCTACTATGGTGAGATTACCGTCTTTCTTTTCTCCTTGATTTCTCAGAGAACTACTCCCACTTTCTCCTCTCACTTTTTCGACCGAATTTTGAGTTATAAGTCTTTTGATTCTAGTACCGTAGAACAGGGTAGCAAAGAACCGTTTATTTTCCCCTTCTTCACAATCGTTACTGTCCAAAATAAAAGAACCCGAGGTTTTAGTGACTCCTGTCACGGACAACGGTCCCTTTATTTTTCTACGAACGAGGAACCTTCCTTTCGATACTGTTTGGATCTCTGACGTAATTGTCCGTCTCTGTAGTGAAACGGCTGTCTCCAGATATATCAGTTTCGATACCAAAAAGGTTCTCAATACATGTTTACACTCTCAACATGGTATTTCTTCCGACTCGTGGTGTCTTGAAAATACGAAAACTTAATGCCACGACTTCTTCTGAGAACTCTCAGAGAACCTAACGTCCTCTAGTTTGGTCAGTTAGGATTTCCTTTAGTTGGGACTTATAAGTAACCTTCCTGACTACGACTACGACTTCGAGGTTATGAAATCTATGGAGTACGTTTCTCGACTAAGTAACATTTTTGGGACTACGACCCTTTCTGACTCCCGTCCTCCTCTTCTTCCCTCGTTGTCTTCTACTCTACCAACCTATCGTAGTAACTGTGGTACCTGTACTAAAACTTATTTGAGACCCTCTATCACTTCCTGTCCCTTCGGACCGTATGACGTCAAGTACCCCAGGGTTTCTCCAGTCTGTGTCGACTCACTGGCTTATTGTTGTTGTGAAATAAGGTCTTTCCTAAATCTACTAAAAGTATATGTAGTGATTTACATTAAAAACTCGTTATTCTTAAGGTTTCACAAAACGTAGTAAAGTAGTCACGACGGAGAGGTGTCGAAAACTTCATTCGTCCAAGGTCAGTGAGATCCTCTATGTCCCTACATCCGATTCCCTACGTCCGATGTCTCCGTTCACTCGGTCTCAGTGACTTGATCCATAACCAACAGGAAAACTGGTATGTCTAATTAGTGGTATCAAAGTGGTTAGTGTAACTTGAACACCTAGTTATTCATCGATAGTACCACAGAATTTGTTGTTCTAGAGTATCTGAGACAGATATATCCCGTTTAATTTTGTTTTGTCTTTCCTTTGAGACTTGGACCCTTAAGAAGATAAAATCAAAGGGTCCGACTTGTCGGAGGGAACTCATTGAACACAACACAGGATTGAGTACAACACAGGGACTCATTGAGTACACTTGCGTACAACACAGGAACCGAAATTAATACTTAACTATATTCTCACTCACTCACTATCAACGAGTCAGCACAGACTGAGAAACGTTGGGGTACCTGACCTCGGGTGGTCCGAGGAGACAGGTACCTTAAGAGGTCCGTTCTTATGACCTCACCCAACGGTAAAGGAAGAGGTTTAACCATCTTCTTTACTGGTAGTTTATCTATCAAACCTTTATTAATATCGACTTTTATTACTGGTACTACAGTAAGTCATTATTAAGACACTCGGGAACTTACTCTTTGAGAAGGTTCTGGCCCCACCTCCCTACTAAAAAAGGGGGTCCATTTGAACCTACAACTGAAGACAGTTTATAGTCTGAAATTCTTATTTATTGGAAAATCTGAAACTGTCGGTTATATAAGACTTGACGAAAATCAAGGGTCTATGTTATTGTTTAGGGGTGGATGAGAGAGAAGATAAAAAAGATAAAGTTTGTAAGAGAACTAAATATCTAAAATTTGATAGTACCCCCTTTATCAATGTTTATTCATCTATTGAATGACAAGATGAATGACGTGAGATAAGGGAAAGATTTACCTTGAGAAAATACATCATGTATCTAACCATATCTGAAGTAGACTTCTATTAAAAAGAATCCCAAGTTTATATGATTTGGTGTCAAAATTAAGATGTCTCTTGTAGACCGAAAGTCCTATGGTAGTTACTTTTAAATTAGACCACAATATTTATGAGAACAAAGATTTTTCCGAAATCGTCCTTTTTACATTTTCGTGGATTTTTATTAAATTTTTATTACTTAAAAATATTTATAGTTAAAATGTTTTAGGGTCTAAGTAACCGAAAGTGTAAGTACTGTTTCAATATAAAACTTATAATTAGTATTAACAAGGTCAAGTAATCACCTTAATTATTCGAGGACGAAACATGTCTAACTCCTAGGAATTCCGAAGCCAAACCTCTTCCTTGATCGTTTGATGAGGTCATACAGACGGACCTCTAAAGGTACCTGTCTCCTCGGACCGTCCGATGTCAGGTAACCCAGCGTTTCTCAGCCGGTACTGACTCACTGTGTGTGTGTGTTCCGAAGGGAATTTTCATGCTCCTTCATGAAAATTCAGTGCCTTCTCGGAAGTCCCACGGTCTGAGGTCGACCTATGTCAATAATTCTTATATGGTGATCACTACTCGACTTTTACTCTTCCTGACTTTTGGACTCGAAAGTCTACAGTAAAGTCGCGTTTTTCTCATTCTTACCAAGGTGTTATATTTTTGTCTCAAGACGGAGATTTAGTTTTAATCGAATGTTAACCTTCCCATAGAGTTAAAGGGTGAAAATAGATTAGGCTTATATTCGTTTATTGAAGTCTCCCTTATTCTCTTGGGTTCTCAAAGACCCTTAAGACTTTCGGAAATCCGTTAAGGCAAAAAACATCGTCAGATAATACGTCACGATGTGACTAAAGACTAAATAGTGATGACTATACATTGTTAGTTGACATTTCAAATACCTGAGGATTATTCCAAGATTCGGGAAATACAGATGACATACGTAGGGGAAGTTAATTGAAGTAGGTCGTCGAGAGTCACCCCCATTAAAACCGGGGGTCTCTCATAACCCGTTAGAGACCTCTGTGAAAACCAACAGTATTGAACCCCCTTCCCATCTATAACCGTAAATTCCACATCTTCTTCGATCACTACGATGATTAGGAGGAGGTTACCTATCCCGTCAGGGGGTGTAGTTTCTCAATAAGTCAGGGTTTACACGACTCCATCTTTCTGGTAGTGACTTCTGTAAGTTGTTGGGAACCTCCATCCATAATAATTGGAGTAAAAGTCTTTTGCCTTGACTCTGCGTCTTTCCAATTCATTGAATGGGTTCCGGTGCGTCGATTCTTTCGTCACCATGGTTCCAACTTTTTGATCGAGAAAAAACGGAGTTTCAGGTTTGAGAAAGGTGATATGAGACAACGAGAGAGAAATCCTTTAAAACTACTGGTACACATCTAAGACTCAAAATCTCCCACCTCTAGGAAAAATTAAGGTATAGGGACGGAATCGTAACTCGCGAACGAACGACTGTCTAGTTACCGTTACTAAGTAGAGAACTGGTAGAAGTCTAAAGGGGAAATCTTACTGTAAAGTTGATAATCCAGTCATTGGGGATCTCTTTTAACAAACTAACATATGTCATAATGATTTATTCTCTACTCAACTTTCCTTTTGTCTTCTGTGTTAAGCACACAGGTTCCTCCAACACCCCTTCTTTCCAATATATACCTATATTTGTCTTCATAACCAAGTACACGCAAATATTTGTACTAAAAGTCTGGTTTGTTACAATCTTCACCATTGTTTATTTACTATTAGACCGAATCAGTGCATGGTTCTGTGGAGAGAGACCCAGACTTTGTAGAAACACTCTAAGTCACACACAACCGTAGTGAAGGACTCCCCGTGTCCTCCTCGGAGTCGACGAGAATGAGAAGATCCAATCTATGTAAATATTTGTCTCGGTCAGATACGTACACTTCGACTGCTCTGAAACGGGGAGAGAACAAAACGCTGAAACAGGAAGATGAAAAGGTCCAGAATCATAGGAGTGTCAGTACGAGACGAATAGTGATAATTTCGGACAAGAGTCCCTTCTTAGACTCCCTTGTGTGAGTTTACTTTAACTTGTATTACCTATTGACATCACGTGAAAGTGAGACCACTATAGATTACTACCTTGAAGTCGGTAGTACACTACCGTCTCACTTATTACACCTTTTCCTTGTACTCTACTTCCCATGGAGCACTTGAAAGTATAGAATTCTAGTAAATTCCTTCGTGTACCGTGTGACGACTTGTAATGACCCATGATTCATTTACAACTGAAGGAAAGGAAGAGGAGGAAAAGAAGAACGAAGAAAAATTATATAGAACTTTTACTACGACGTGATAATATGGGTACAAGTGTCGTAAAAAGTGTTATCGATTCTGGGTAGGTAGTTTTTTACTTACCTATTCGCTTTACACAACATATACATGTTACGGTATAATAAGTCGGAATTTTTCCTTTCTTTAGGACCTGGTACCATGTTGTACCTTTTTGGAACTCCTGTAGTACGATTCACTTTATTTGGTCGGTGTTTTTCTGTTTATAACATACTAAGGTGAATATACTTCATGAATCTCAGTTTTTAGTATTTTTATTCTTTCATATGGTCACCAACGACCCCGACCCCCCTTCCCTCTTACCCTCAATAACACATTACCCACATCTCAAAGTCAAAGTACTCTATTTTTCCCAATGACACTACCACCACCGAGAACGTGTTGTTACACTTACACACTGGCTTGACATATATATGAATTCTTACCAAGTTCTATCGTTTAAAGTACGACATACATAAAATGTTATTTCTTTAGTATGTTTACTAGTGGATCAGAAGAGATGGTTGCTAGTCAAGACGAATTTTACAGTCCTTTAAGACACCCCTTTCATATACATCACCAATGTACCAACCAGAGTCTGTCATCAACCAAATCCAACTTTAGACAAAAGAGACAATGATAAATGACACTGTGAACGAACCCTTTTAAAGATTTGAAAAACATGGGGTCAAAGAAGTGGATATTATTTATCTATTACTGTTTGCATTATAGAGTACTTCCACAATATTCCTAATTTTTTCCGTTTCGTAAGACACATAAATCGTACCGTAGAATATATACACCATTCACGAATTGTTTACATTCGATAATATTGTAATTTATGTTAAAACGTTCGACTATAAACTCGTCGAACCTCTATTCTCGAAGTGATAAAGAATGATGGTTAAGAACTGTAGAGTTTCTGTGTTAATCCTTAAGTCAGTACTGGAAGTCGGTATAAACTTGTTAAAGGACCATGTATTTAGATGTAAGGGTGTAATCTATACATGGATCTACGTTCGGAATTTTCAGTACAGAGTCAATCAAGTAAACAAGTACAGTCGATTGGTACGATTACAAGACTTGTTACCACTACAGAATGACTACGGTTCTTGTTTAAACCCTCCATTCGAAAATATTATTTATGGATCCCAGAAGGTTACATGTACACACATGTGTATGAATTTTACCTTATAATATCAATCTACAGTAAATAAATTTCACACATTGAGGTCATCGATGAACCAAAAGTCGAAAGACGAAAGAACAGAGTAAGAATTTGTCCAGATCGTTAATACTAACGTACTTTGATTACACTCTTCTTTCTGACCAATATGGTTACATTCACTATCATATATTTATGTACTGCCTACTAAGCTAATCGTCGTTATAATGGGTGACTATCTTCACTACCAAACTTTAGTCTGTACTCAAATTTACAATCGAGATGGTAATGTCCGTAAATGAAGAGAAAAGACAAAGGAGATGACTTTTAACCCCTCTTATTGTGGATAAATGTACCAACGCCATTCTAAAGGTGCTCTACTACAGATCGTTTGTCATTCTTTATTTCTTTATCAGTGATTCAATAAATAAGAAAGATCTCCTTACTCTAACTGTTTATAAACCCCAGAGTCCGTATTATGAACCAGTCGAAAATACTAGAATAAACCTTAAATTAAGAATTAGAAATATAACAGTGAACAAGAAACTCTTGTTTCTCCTTGACTGATGGCGAAGTAAAGTTTTACACACATAATGTAAACTACCCAATGTAATCGTTAATATTTCGTTTGTCATCTCACCCTCCACCCCTTCACCTACTTCACTCAAGTTAGTGTATGGACCCTTTTCAGTTATTACTTCCGTCTCGGACTTAAACATACGGTATGACTTTTCTCCTTTTGTGTCCACGTCCTATACTTCGTCCCTAATACTTAACCTTTAACGAAAGAGGACCACAAATACGTCAAACGGATAGAGACCACAATAAAATAAATGACAATTTTAAATCCTATTGTCTTAAATTTACAAATATTTTGGTGAAATTCTAAATTTTGTACCACTGTACCTTCACGTTTCCCCTCGATATTTCTGGCCTACTTGGGTAAATAATTAAATTTGTGCACAAGGACAGACAATAATTCTTCACGTGTTAAAGTAAACAAGACACCCACTGGTGTTTAGTCGTTATTGGTTAAGTATTCATTTACGGGAACGAAATCTACATCTCCGTAATTGACATTAGTCTGGTTGTAAAAGTGAAGGAAAACTTAAAAAGTTAAATTTGAGCAACACGGGAACGAAAATGTGTTGTCCTAAGTCCTTAATTTCCAAACCGAGAAATTTTCGGTAGTTTGTCCGTGTGCCAGGTGCTTCGTTTTTGAGCCCCTTCAAGCACGCGGGTGTGGACCCTTTCGACTCTACGGGAAGTTCTCAACTTCTACCGCAAAGGCACTCAGTCCAGTCTCAATTGCGCGATGGAAGCGAAGTTTCTGACCTAAGAAAGTCACATAATCAGTACTACAAAACGACTGGCTCTCAACCTTGAGACATACTCCCGCCCACTCAAATGTGAGACAGGCGAGCAGTAGGAGCATCAACGATTGTGCGTGTTTTCTGAAGAATTTTTTGCGTTTGACTTGACTTTTTTGAAACCCGTTTGTTCCTCGTTTAAGACCCGCCCATCACATGTTTCGCCATTAAGGAGAGTGGAATGTCCTTAACGGAGGTGGACATCATTCATGCAGAGGATTCCTTGGTGTGAACCGTGAGTGGATTCGGACTCTGATTGTTCGAACCAAGAAGGGAGACTGAGCGTTTCCTTCGAGATTCCACTTGTGTCGACGGCGACAGCGCCTTTGCAGGTCGAGAGACTCCGACGGAAAACTATTGGCCTCCTTGTCTAAAAGCAAGGGGAAAACTTGTACGTGGAACGTTTGCGTTGTGCTTGCGCCGATCCTAGAGCCCTTTTCCCTCCTCCGTCTACCGAGCCCCCTCAACCGGAGCCGCTCGGGGCGTCCAGGGCGCCTCGGGCCGCGCGTCCTCCGAGGGGCCCCGTGACTGACGACGAGGACGACCACCGAGGAAGACAGGAGCGCGCGGGCTCAGACCTGGACCTCTCGCCGGCGCTGCCACAGGGGGTGGACGCCCGACCCGAGCCGGCCTACCATCCCTGCGGCTGGACCTTCCTCGCGCGCGCGCTCCCTCCCTCCGCGCCCCTTTCGCTCGCTTCCTTCCCTCCGTTCTTCGTTCCTCGCCAGCCCCACCTCTTTCGGCGATCTCGCCTAAACTCCGGGCCGGCCCGTCGCGGGTCGAAAATTGGACCCGTCACCTCCGCCCCCTTTCCTCGCTTTTTTTTCCCCTCCACACACGCCATCCCCACCCACCCCCCTCAACCTTCGTTCACTGTAGTGTCGTCCAGTCTCTTTTTCCCCGCTCGCCGTCCGTCTCTTCTCATCCCGAAAACCGTGATCCTCGAGAACAGGCCGGACGGGGCCGTCCCTAGAGCCACGGGGGTCTCTGGTACGTCTCCAGCGGAGACCTTTTCCGGTCGCAGCAGAGGTTTGAAAAAAAGTCCACTCTCCCACAGGTCCTTTCGTGTGCACGGGTCCTTTCTCCTCCTGCGCACATACCCAACCCAAAACCCCTTTCTCCTAAAAAAAAAAAAAATTTTCCACGGCATAGTAAGTAACAATACCTCCTCTTCCTCCCAAAACCCCTCATTCTATCTTTGTAATCCTTCTCTATTATTTGACTTCGAGTAACAAAATATCTCAGAATCGAATTGAGACTTCAAAATTGATGACCGTTGACTTTTAGTAGGAGAGTTCTGGGTTTACACGATGACACGTGAACAAAAGGACCTAAAAAGATCCTTTAAACACTTAATATTTGAACAATCATTGTTTATGAATTCAAACCGGGAATAAAAGGGGGAGAAGTACGAACCTTTGAATCTTTAGAACCAAGTGGATGTCTACGGTACGAACGTACTCTATCCACGAGTCAACTGACTTAAAACTTGCAAAAATACCCTCTTCATATTTCACCCATCATACATGAATTTCAAAAATAACAAGACTATGACTTATATAGATTGTTCATAAACGGTGTTAAGGTAATAAGAAATTCTTACTCTCGTTTAGGAAACTTTATGGAATTTTTTTTTTCACGGTTAAGATGTTCGATGTGTAAAGTTTTCTCCCCAGTCTTAATGGTACCTTTATACTTTGGAACCCTTATCTATGACTTCAATTTGGGTGACTGTAAATTAGTTAACAGGAAAATCGAATGAAACGGACACTACTCGGTATTTTGTGTTCAAGTAGAACGCTTGACGTAAATTACTCTTAAATTTTCAAGTCTCAGAATCCATTTCACATTAATCTACATCGTAAAGTATAAACTTCACAAGAAACCTATGACATAGATGAAATAAGGACAATATGAACATACTTACTTACTTATCCATATAAGTATAGAGTACCCGATAATGAATTAAGTATTCATCGGTTACTTAGTCGTATGAATCCATAGTCTTTTCGGTTTATGCATTATTTATACGGGTATACACATACACCCCTTCCTTGAACCGAAAGTGTAGAAAGATTATAAGAGACTTACCCGTTGTTCACGACTTGAGTCCACGATTCCTCTCCCGGATCCGGTAACTTCCTCTCGAGGAGGGACACCTACCCTCTCTTCCTGAAATGAGAAACCTTTACGGAAACCCCAACCACAAAAGTCGCGGAAAACAATACAATGAGGTAGATATGTTCACCCTAATAGACAAGACAAAAGGACATTAAATACTTTAGTCTTACAATTAACCGTATTTAACATCGATAAAATCATCTCGTGAACCTTCTTAGATTTTCGGTAAGACAGATTTTTTACGTCAAATTTTTTTTAGTCAAAAGTCTTCTCACGTATGGAGTACCGATACAGATTCAAGATTCCTTGAAAATCGAGTAACAACTAAATTCAATCTAGTAACAACCAGATAGTTTCATAAAAGACAAAAATTTTGTCTAGTGGGATATGTCAAATCAAAATTTTTACGAAAGTCCACTTAAACAATTTTCCACTTATAATATTTCCGATGATTTAAACAATTCTCTTATGAGTCAGGACAAGAAGTTTGATGAAATATTATTCAACGAGATTCTTATCCATATAAACTTTTTCAAATCCAGGATGATAAATATCCTTGACTGTTAGCGGATTTCGTGGTCACTAATATTTGAAGAAAGACCCACCAATAAGACCTTCCCATTCTTTGAACAAAAGACACAACCTAATATGTTATGACCTTCCGAAACCTAAGTTAAAAAAAAAGTAAGTCTAGGGGTTGGACGATGAATCATCGAGACACTGGCCTCCGGTTCAGGGAATTGTAGAGACAAAACACAATGAACTGGAACTTTTGAACCTCTGATTATCCTGACTACAGAATTCACACACTTTCAGGGAATCAGCACAGACTGAGAAACTCTGGGTTACTTGACATCGGACGGTCCGAGGAGACAGGTATCTTAAGAGAGCTTTTCTTATGACCTCACCCATCGACAAGGGAAGAGGTCCCCTAGAAGGGTTGGGTCCCTAACTTGGGTCCAGAGGACGTAACGTCCACCTAAGAATTGTTAGACTCAGTGGTCCCTTCGAATTAAATAACTCTTTTACGTACGTTTCATCAATCGGATCATTTACAAATGACGACAATAATGAGAATAATTGATGGTATAAAAAATGTAAGAAATGACACATGGAACAAATATATTTATAAGTTAATTAGAAAGAACTTTATTCAAATACTGTTAGGTGGACGTATACGTTACTTACCGGATCTACTCTTAAATCCATTTTAGAGTAGATTGTACCGGAATAGTCTATGTGTTCTTTTTTCAGTATACGAACACATTATACAACAATTTACAGAACCTTAAATTGAAAAACTCATACTAGGTCAGTCAAAGTCTCAGTATTTTCTCATGTCGACAATACCCGACACAATATCTAATATAATTCATAGAGAAAATAACAGACCTAAAACAATAACCTTTCTGATTATTTCAAATCCTTTTTAAATTTTATGAAAAGAATTAAAACGAACTCAAAATGTAGTTCATACTGTAAACTTTCTGTGGACTTCACAGTATTACGTATTTTATTATTATTACAATATTACAGTCATAATATTTGTATTAGGTTTTCTATTAAAGTGGTGTTTTTTAAGTTTAATAAACATAGAGTCTCTCGTTCAATGTAATTGCTTTCGAAAATACTTTATGTTTCCCAAAAATTTGATCTCCACTATTATAAATGTATCTTAAATATTAAATATATGGTCACGTTAACTAAATGTCTACAAAAGGTTCTCTCTAATACAAAAAGTAAAAACTCGTTAAACAACAAATGTGAAAGATCGTGATACAATAAGACAGGGAAGAGGACACGGGACTAAAAGGGTATAAGAAAAATCTACAATAACACATAGTTCGGTACACAGTCTACTGTGTCGAACTTAAAACTAGCACCAAAAATATGGTCTTCAGATCTAGATATGAACTCCTTATATGGACGTCTTAGGTACATATGTTACGGTGTTTAATGAATGTTCTGACCTAAATCCCTGGGGTTATTTAAGGTGTCTACTTAGAGTTTATTCTGGTTTTTCATTTGTTACAATCTGAGTTTTTTCATATTTCTACAAATTAGTATTAAACAATTGTCAGTTCCCGATGAATTCAAATCCATAATAAATTTTTTACATACCGTCTGAAATTTCTGTAAAGAATTACTTCTCTTTGTATTCACGAAACTCGTTGTCTTCTACTAATATTATTTATAAATTAGAGTCTGGGCATTTCTATTCAAAACTTCTCCTGGTGTGGATAAACGAATATACTCAATGTCATATACAACTTTTTTTAGGTAGTGTTAGTGGAATATAAATGAAAGACGTTCCGTTCTCCTTTAGACTTTAATATCGTCTTAGTAGTCATAAAAACGTCAAGCAGTCCCCTTAAATATCTTTAAAACGGTTTCCTCTGATCAACAGGTGAGTTTGTTCCCGGACAAGGACAGAACAAGTTATGTGTATATCATAGAGTCCAAACGGAGAGTCTGTTCCGAATCTGATAGGTTTACATTTATTTGTCGACGTACTTTGTCTTCCGGTCATACTCTACGCGTTAAGTATAACTCTACCTGTCGACGATTCCCTGTGAATTATGGTGTTCAAGTAAATCAATAAGTCACCCGTTTGTGGTAGGTCACTTCTGTCGGGTCTCAAGGATATGTAAGAGAACTGAAATAGAGAACATCCTTATGGTGAGACCCCTGTCCCCGGGGAGGGAGAACTTGACACAACGGACTTGTGACTACTTACAACTGAGGAATGTGGTCAGGAAATTTTAAGGAAAGATAGGTAGACACAAAACGATTAGTACAAGAATACTATGTCTAAAAATTGAACCTTATACACAGTTAAAACTAACTAAGTTGAGAGTTCTCAAGAATTTCATGGAGAAAACGTACTGTAAGATTTTAATATACAAAATAATATATTTTACATACACATATATACACATATATATATTAAAAGAAAATCAAGTAAAACGTTCAAATTTTTTAAGTAGGAACCAATACTTCACATAAGGTTATCAAAAATATACAATCAAGTTTAATAATGAATTAATTGAGAGACCTTTTGAGTATTGTGTATTGTATGTCACATTGATTAAAAGATAAGGAACAATTTCACTCTTCACCTTAGTCAAAAGAATTGACAAAGTAGTTATAAAATACAAACTACACTGCCAGTTTTATAGGAGATCTCTGTTGACTATGTGACCCCTTTAGTACCAAAAAGAGAAAACAAAGTATCCTTCTTCATCTTGAATCACACTATTATAAGTTACGTATTTACAATTTTGAACAAATTTTCCGGGAATTTACTAGGACTGATATTTTACACAACAATAACAGTCACAGCGAAGTGTCCTTGGACATTAAAGTCACTATCTCGATGTTATATTTATATCCTAACGTTTTGGTAGTCCCTTCCCACAATTGGTAAATCGTACGGCGACACACAACAAGCCGTTTTGAAACTTTTGTGGAGACTGAGTCATCGTTAAAACCGTTAAAACTAAGGTGACTAAGGTCTGCGTAGAAACATCCCGAGAAGGGACCTCGTTTTAGGGACGCTACGTTACTCTAGTTCTTCCCTTTTGTCTAATACTCTCTACAGACCAACAAACCCCTGGGTCTGACTTCCGAATGAAATATTTATACAATTCACCCAATAGTGCTTCGTTTTGTAATGATAAAGTCCACTAAGAGTAGTCGAGGATTCTAAAATGGAACCCCGACAAACTTTCATTTTTATCGGAACGTTTCGCCGAAACGATAACTCGGACTCTCAAATCCGAAGAACATCGTTCTTTTGACATCTTTAAGTTAATTGAACAAACTACATTTATTACTTATATAAGAATGTCCCAGGATTTGATAGACAAAAGTGACGACATAGGTTCAATGTTCTGAACAGATCAACGATAAGAAACACGTTGAGACAATCGGATAATGATAGAAAATTGTAGTTACTCACAAAGTATAACATTTCAGGACCTACAGTCCCGGAAGATACTGAACAAATCATCTCATAAGTCTTGTAAAGTTCTGAGATCGTACATCACCAAGTCATTTTTAAACACTACTACTATTAAGGTACCACTAGACACCTCTGAATGTCTATAAGATCTAACGACTGTAAGTTGTCAGGACATTACCTTGTAATAAGACTTTTTCTACAGTTTCGTTTCGGTCGTCTTGGGACCTGTCTAAAAATTTTTATGAATCTGATTAGATACTTTATAAAGAATGGAGGGAAACATTGGTTCGGAAACGGAACACACTTCTGGACGAACGATTATGGAACGATTACCCTAGTTCTTTATCTAAACTTGTAAAAACGATTCAGGAACACCAATCCTAAGAATCGAGAGTTTCACCTGTTGACTCGAGGCAATATTAATCTCTTAAGAGGGAATACAACGAAGTCTCCTGAATCAGTCTCGTTATGAAAGAGACATCCAATACTAAGTCCAGTCGAACCTCCTACGGAATAAAGTACTTAAGTGGTGGAAAACATAAGAGACGCTCCTTCATACTTACAACTCCACCTGTTCCTTCTTTAACCACGACAGAAGTACCTTACTCAAGAGAGTTTCGGTCTAAAAGTTACCGAATATCGTCGACAGGGGACCTGCAAGTCAGGTCAGAATCTGACCAATTCCTTCGGAACGACGTCCTCACTGATTCAACTGTGGATTTCCTCTAGTAGGTCTATTTTTCCCAACCCTACTCAGTCCTTTCTACACCTTTGACCTCGTCGTCTGACACATTCTGACTGTCGTTCTGACTCGTACGTGGAAGTCTCCTCAGTCTCTTCAAGGGACATTGTCCTCAGATTCTACACACTATCTCCAAACACCCCCAACCCAGACTTTGACACCGTTCCCGGTCTAGGTTCCCCGAACCACTCGAAACAGACCCGAACTAGTATAACCTTCACTTTTCGACACCTAAAGTTCGTCCCTTCACTGTACAGGTCAAGTTTCGACAACATTCAAACGTTTTCTTTAGTTAACCCTATCTCTTTTTCTCTACCTAAACTTACTGTAATCCTCCATTTTAGTTGTCCAAACCGTTAACCAATCTACACCTTTCACTTTCTCTTCTTAGTTCCTATGACGGATCTAAACGTCTGAACCATCGTCACCCACTACCACGACGAACGACTCACTCCTCTATGTCAACCTCCTCCGCTGACTCTCACCTCCACTTCCAGATACGTCTGAGAGTCGAAAGAGAACTTCTATTTTTTCCTTTACTACGTAAACCGAGTTCCGGTCCATTACACTAAGACACTTTTGTGACTTCACTAGATCTCGAAATCCATTCTCTATAAACCTATAGACTCCACTATCATTCGCAACATTTATGAAGGAAATGTAACAAACCACTTCAGGTCCCACCATGGATCCCTTCTTCAATTTCACGGGTGAAAAAACCGAAGTAACACTATACCTCAGTGGACTTTCACACAGTCTTTGTTCGTCGACATACGATCCCTGTTGTGGCCAATTTAAGATGGATCTCAAGAGGGTGATGGAATGGAATATTTGGGTGGGTGAGTACATACTTCACGGGAGTGGAGTGGGATTGACATGTGGAAATTTATCACCAAAAATGTGTCGACTAAAGACACTAGTATCTGTAAATTCTTCCATATTTTTAGACCCTGAAGTCCATAACAGACGCCACTAACTCATTTATTCTCGTGTAGATGATAGTACTTGAGCAAAAAAACCACACAATGTCTTTTTGTCAAAAGACCTTATATTAGACTTTTTTTTTATTGACTTTTTCCATTATATGACTAGTAATGGGGTTTTTTCATAAAGTTTTAATGTCTTTATATATTACATCTTACACTTTCGGGTACCCATTGGGACACCGAGGTTATATATAAAATTTCAGATCAAACTCCGTATTATTGTAATAATTTAAAATAATTGGACTTTTTTTTCTAAGAGTATGTTATTACATGGTAACAAAATACAATTTTGAAACTCGACAATTTCGTGCATCGAAAGAAAGAATCACAACAGATGTCTCCATGTCGACGGAAGATGGATTGAAGTGTGGGTCGGGGTTGTGGATCACTTTAAAAATTGACTTCAAGTATTGAAGTTTTCCCTAGATTCTCAAAAAGTAGATAATGGTCAGTCTGGTAAGACACTTTTAATCCGAATTATTCGTTTTAGGAACCTCTTCCTTTACCGTTGGATGAGGTCACAAGAACGGACCTCTTAGGGTCCCTACCGCCTCGGACCACCCGACGGCAGATACCCCAGTGTGTCTCAACCTGTACTGACTTCGCTGAATCGTCATCGTCGTCGTTGTCGTTCGTTTCAGGATATCCACGACTGTCGACCCAAAGGTCTTCTAAGTTCCGATCTGTAACTTCGGGTCATAACCAATACCCTCTTTGTTCTTTTACTTCGGAGACGACTGGCCTTAATCGTTAGGAACAAAATCTCCGTCGTATGACCTCTTTGAAGTATAATTCACAAGAAACACATAAAATAAATAAAATTCGTAGAGATACTTAAGACCTTTTATCTCGTTGTTGTTGTTTCGACATGAAAAAAGGTCGGTTTTAGATAACAATATGAAAGTTAGTCCCTAACCGTTTGAAAAAAACATTTCCCGGTCTATCGCATATTTATAAAAGTTGTAACTGGTACCAGATGTACCAGGGACGGCAACACCCTTTCGTCGGTATCTGTCCTGTGTTTGTTTACCAGTACCGACACAAACAAGGTTATCTTGAAATACCTGGGACTTTAAACTCGAAGTATATTAAAAGTGTGTATTCTATAAAAAGAAATTTTTTAAGAAAACGTTATTCGAAGTTTAAAACATCGAAATTTTAATGAATCAAATTTTATTTCTAGATCTTTTTTAAAGTTCCGAGTAAACATTAATTGTAATCACATAAGTTATTGACTCATTAAATTTTTCACTTTTGAAATCCGTACGTTTTACCTGAAGAGTCTTCTCTCTTTATTATCAAATTGTAATCTATAATAATCTATTAAAGAGTCTTATCAAACCAGTACATCCTTGGACCACTGGTAAAGAATAAATGGAGAGAAAACGAATACGAAAAATACTACATAGGAAATTACATATCCGAGATGGAATAGGTAGAAAACCATGGGTCGTGGATAGACTGAGGGACAACTTATCATCCAAGAAATTTTATATGAACAACTTACCCATTTTGAACTGATTAAGTCAAATAACACGAAGATTTTAAATTAAAAACTACCTTTACATCTTTAACTGAATATATATACTTTAAAAAATTTTGAAGGGTAAACCCAAAAGACTTCTATTTTACAGATTTAAAAAATAACTAAATCTTTTAATGATTTATTCCTAGTAGAGGGTATTTGAAAAGATTTCAGTTGTTGTATTAAGGAACTGTCGTTTTGAACAAACTACATAAATTTTTTATGAAGGATACTTTACATTTATATTCTAGTAATGTAAATCTTTACACACAACTTAAATCAGAAACTTGTGTCAGAAACCTAGGTAACTCCACAATTGAACATTGAACTGTCGGAAAAACTCGAGGGTATGCTCTAAAACGACTAAGTCATAAAAGACAACGACGGTTCCCGTTGTTGTATAGAGAACAGAAAGGACTCAGTGTCAGACAGTGAGGTCGGTGGGAATTACGACTCATGTCAGACCAAGTCTAAGACCCTAATCATCTGTACATACAATAACAACTTTTTCGTTCCTCGGTGGTTTAGACGATAATTACTTTGAAACCAGTTTCAAATCAATAAGTCAACTCTTTCGTCAGATTGATCTTTGTCCTAATTCTTTAAGAATTTTTTTTTTTTTTTCTTTAAGAAATCCATTTATGAATACGAGAATTTTAATCTTGGGGAAAGTATTTATAGTCATGAAAGGTATCGAAATCTATTCACACAGAGTTTAACGGTCAGTGGACAAGTTTTTATATAATTCTAGATGGATATTTATTATGTAAAATGTAATTTATACGTCTAAGGATCCATGGTGAGGTATGGTTGATTTAGGTCTTAGAAGTCCTCTCCTTGATATCAAGGAGTTGATATCAAAGAGGGGCGGGGGTAAAGTCCACTAACAAACACATGATTTTTGTCACAACATGGTTAGAAACGATATATCGTTTCACTGAGCCCATATATGTATATATGTACGAAATAAAAACATAATAAAAGGTAATGACAAATAGTGTCCCAAACTCACATCAAGGGACACGGCGTGTAATCCTGGAACGACAAATAGGTAAGATTTACAGCATCAAACGTAGAGGGTTGAGGTTTGAGGGTCACCCAGGGAGAGGAAGGGAAGAGGGAGAACCGTTGTTCAGACGAGAGACACAGACACTCAGACAAAGACATAACATCTATCGAAGTAAACACAGTATCAAATCTAAGGTGTATATTCACTATACCATAAACAGAAAAAGAAAGACTGAATGGAATGAAAGACTGAATGAATAGTATGACTATTAGAAATCAACGCAGGATTGTAAGAAGAAAACATTGGCATCCCAGGTTCCTCCTCTTAAAACTTTCAAGTGTCAAAAAACCTTCAATTGTTCTCTATAATAAGTTGAACCGCGTCTTAAGTTTCAGAAGAGAATTTATCAAGAATTTTAGAAACTTAAAACGGTGACCGAATCATGAAAGAAATACGGTCTCTAATATACATAATAGAGTTACTTTAGAAGTTTGTCACAATTTTTATACATCAAATGTTTCTACTCACAAAATATTTTCCATTGGATCGATCAATGACGCTTCAGTTCGGTACTCGAATCTAGAGATCTTGATACGAAAATTGATCATATAAACAACAATAACAACAAATCAGTGATTCAGTACAGACTGAGAAAGCACTGGTCATAAAATATGATAGGTTTTTAGAGCTTACTTTAACAATTTAATATAGTAAGTGAATCAAAAAAAAGAATTAAAAGAAAAGAGACTTTAAATAAAAAATAAGTATGTAATATTTATTATAATAAATTTATTCCGTAATCTGAGTCAAGAACCTTCGTACGGGAGTAACACAAAACGTCCCCAGACACACTGTTTGATGAACTCCTCCTATTGCTACTTCTCTCCTCCCTTCCCATAACAACGTCCAATTACTCCAAAAATTTTAAGATTTATAGGTCAACTTCTCACTTTCTACACCAGTCGGTTTTCGTACGTCGTCGGTTGGTAACAAGGTGCCTTTGTCGAGTCAAAACATCTTGACTGGGTCTGACATGAAAAATAGAACTAAACAAGGTACGTTCATGATTAGTAGAGTGAAGTAGAAAAAGTACAAGGTTTAGATCGAAGAACAGAAGAAGGTGACACAGTTTGGGTCCGAAAGACGGCTCAAAAACATAGACGAGAAGAACGGAATGGTTGAATCGGGGGAGTCGACTCAAGGTCCAAGTCAGTGAAGTCACAAGGAGAGTGGTGGTGGGCGAGAGGAACCAGAGTAGTGGTCAGGGACCAACAGGTAGTAAGGACAGTAGACAAAGAACTACAAAAGAGAACGAGATAAAGGACCCCGACTTCCCTTTCCGTCTCCGTGGACAGTCTACCAAGAAGTTGAACTATAAACTGCGAAACATATATATTTGGAACCTCAAAAGACCACGTCACCCTTTGAAGAAAAAATCAAAAAAATAGATTTATGTAAATTAGTCACTTAGGTGTGAAGTCTACTTGAGAAGGTACCTCGACGTTACATACGTTTATTTTTACTGTTATTTTCTGTCATTTGGGAGATATTTATGTTTCTATATCAATTGGAGGACGCGGGTTTACTCCCGACTTCACTAATACATTGTAAACACACGAGAAAAGAATCAGTACATGGGAATGACGAAAAGTGTAATATGAAGACTTTGACTCTACGGAGAACATTGACGACAGTTTTCTTTGGACAGTCGGTAGTCCGGATCTTTATTGAACATCAATAATTGAATCGTTAAGTACCTCTATCCCGACCGAGTAACCTTTTCTGAGACTACGACCCTTTCTTACTTCCGTTTTCCTCTCCCCCGTCGTCTCCTACTCTACTAATCTATCATAGTGACTGAAGTCACCTGTACTTAAACTCGTTTGAGGCTCTCTACCACTTCCTGTCACCTCGGACCACACGACATCAGGTACCCCAACACTTCTCAGTCTGTGCTGAATTACTGACTTGTTGTTATAGACATTGGAGTCGACTACTAAACGTAACGAACATGGGGTGTTCCAACTGAAACTTGAATTTAAATCAAAGAACGAACTTTAAAGAACTCTTTCTAATGAGACACTAGCCTAAAATTAAATAATAAAAATTTTTAAAAATAAAAATGAAATGAAATGAAATGTTATGACATAACCAAAACGGTATGTAACTGTACTTAGGTGGTGTCCACATGTACGTAAGGGTTTGTACTTGAGGAGAGGGTGGAGGGAGGGGCATTGTAGAGAGACCCAGTAGGGGCACGTGGTCGGGGTTCGTACGACATAGGACGTAGTCTGGATCTGACCGCTAAGCTAAAAATGTACTATCATATGTACAAAGTCACGGTAAGAGGGTTTAGTAGGATGGGAGAGGGAGAGGGACACTAGAATAAAATTTTCTTGTCAAACAGACCGTATGGTTCCTATCATTAATTTCGTCTTCAACGGGTTCGACTCGTGTAGTGATATGAAGCTCTAATATGACGGATACCCGAAAGGTCTATCGAGTCACCAATTTCTTAGACGGACGTCACGTCCTCTACGTCTGTCTACGCTCAAGTCAGGGGCCCAGTCCTTTCAGGGGAACTCTTCCCGTACCGTTGGGGGAGGTCACAAGGACGGACCTCTTAAGGTACCCGTCTCCTCGGACCACCCGGGGTCAGGTATTCCAGCGTTTCTCAACCTGTACTGACTTCACTGGCTTGTGTGTGTGTAGGACGACCACTTCCACAACACTTACGTTAACAGTGACATTCAAATAAATATTGAAATTTATCAGTTCTCATTAAGTTTTCTTATAAAAAATAGACTTACACTTCTTCCGAATCTTCTTTTGAAATACTATGACTTCTTCTTTCACCATACATTATCACACTTCTTCATATATTATAACTTTTTTAAATTTGACACATATAAATTACATCCAAAAAAAAACTTTCCGATAATGATGTTACTACTACTCAGAACATTAATTAGTTACAGTGGAATAACAACTCATTCGTGCCATTTCATAACATTTTGGTTCTATTATAGTTTACGAAAGACAATAGAAAGGGAACCATAACGTGTTGAGAGACAATACGACTCTACTTCGGAACACACTCGTCCATACGGTCTCTATCCTACCCGACATTGACTCGAACCGAGTGCACAGACGAGTGACTACGTCACACCTATATGGGTCACTGTCTAACATTATACAAAGTCAAGTCAAGTCAGCGAGTCAGCACAGACTGAGAAACGCTGGGGTACTTAGCGTCGTGCGGTCCGGAGGGACAGGTAGTGGTTGAGGGTCTCAAGTGAGTCTAAGTACAGGTAGTTCAGTCACTACGGTAGGTGGGTAGGGGAAGAGACAGTAGGGGAAGAGGAGGACGGGGGTTAGGGAGGGTCGTAGTCTCAGAAAAGGTTACTCAGTTGAGAAACGTACTCCACCGGTTTCATGACCTCAAAGTCGAAATCGTAGTAAGGAAGGTTTCTTTAGGGTCCCAACTAGAGGAAGTCTTACCTGACCAACCTAGAGGAACGTCAGGTTCCCTGAGAGTTCTCAGAAGAGGTTGTGGTGTCAAGTTTTCGTAGTTAAGAAGCCGCGAGTCGGAAGAAGTGTCAGGTTGAGAGTGTAGTATGTACTGGTGTCCTTTTTGGTCTCGGAACTTATCTGCCTGGAATCAGCCGTTTTGTTACAGAGAGAAAACTTATACGATAGATCCAACCAGTATTGAAAAGAAGGCTCCTCATTCACAGAAAATTAAAGTACCGACGTCAGTGGTAGACGTCACTAAAACCTCGGGGGGTTTTATTTCAGACTGTGACAAAGGTGACAAAGGGGTAGATAAAGGGTACTTCACTACCCTGGCCTACGGTACTAGAAGCAAAAGACTTACAACTCGACATTATACAAATTTATCCAAGTTTCTCTACAGCCCCCTTCGAAAGGATGTATCACCTCTGTTTTAACTTAATCGGAACTTGAGGTCCTACTACTAACCTACCTAGGTCACACTATTTTAAAAGTATATTGTGTAAACCCTTACACATTACAAAAGACAAGGATAAAAATTTTATTATTTTGTATCAAAATTTATAACTGTAAAGTTTGGGCTTCAACCACTTGAAGTCCTTCATAGTGTCTCTTTGTGATCCACAATCCCAGGTAACAAACTTTTGGTGACTATGTCAAAAGGAGAGTATAACCAACAGGAAAGTGGATAGGATATGAGTATCTTTTACTAGAGTGTAAATGAAACAGAGATAGAAGTGACAGTTGAGAATCATCGTCACATATTCCCTTCTTTCTTCATGAAACCTTAGTTCCTCTTGGACGACCTTAGGAACGAGACACTGAATTGGCAGAATGGCAGTATGAGAAAATTCGGTCACATAATCAAACGATACCGACGAGATTGTTTCATGGGTTTTGACTGACCCAAACTGTTGTCTTTACGTCACAGAGTGTCAACACTTCCGATCTACAGACTATGGTTTAACAGTCGCACACACCAAAGGAGACCCCGACACTCTCTGAGAAAGTACGAGAGGGGTCGAAGACCAGTAAACGACCGTGAGACTGACCATCCGCGGAGTGAAACGAGGGACGGAAGTAGAAGTGCACCGCAAGAGGGACACACGGACAGAGACACAAGTGTAAAGGAAAAATAAAGGTCCCTGTGGTCAGTATATCCCAATCCCGGGTGAGATTCCTTGAGTAAAATTGAACAAGTGGAGACATTTCTAGTGTCATACTTCATGACCCCCAATCCTAAGGTGAGAATTGTCATTGTCAGAAGTCCTTGTCTTTCTCTGTACCTTCGTCAGACTTCCACATTTCACATTATGTACATCTCCCAATATAATTAAATATTTTAAAAAGTAGACACCACCTTGTGTTCATTGTATCCTTGTCACGTCTCATACAGTTCACTATACTATACTCTTGACAGTTCTTCCCAGTCTTATTTTCCCTGACTAACGAGAACTCATCTGACTTCTTACTGAAAGGTAAATACTTCAAAACTATGTAGAGGTGACTCTTATTTATCTTGCTTTCGGTCTGGTCTGTAATCTTACAAAACCATTACTTCTCACAATTTTTACTTTTGTAAAAATCTCGTCTTAAGTCATTAAAACCGACCTTCAAAATTCTAACAACCGAAATTCATTACTGAGTCTTTCCCCCGTATTGACAATAATTTTCTTACCGGCCATCTTTTGATAACTGTTGGAGTACAAACGTAACGAAAATAGTAGCTGAACTTTGTTTAAAAGTGAAAAAAAGTAAAAATTATGTAAACTGGTCCTCATTACTGACCCGTTGTGTTTAAACGTCAGTATAGTTACAGGATTGTACCCGATATTCATAGTCCAAACTCATCAATTAATCAATTGTGTAATTAAGTAAGTCGAAAACATTAGTGACGGAATCCGTGACCTATTCTGTTACTTCTATATTTTTATATATACTGTACGTGTAGTTACACCTTTGTATTTAAATTGTTAATTTTTTATTAACTCACTGTCAATACACGTATGAAACATCATCCATGTCCCATATATCGTAAATTTTTTTTTTTTAGAGAGATTCCACAAACGGGAACCTCAAATGTCAGATCACTCAAACTTCTGTACTATCTAACCGTCCGTTCTTTTATCTGTCATTGTCGAGTCCGCCTCCTTCATACCTCCACTTACCTCGTGCACCCTCCTTTTACTTTACTCGATACATACACTCGGTGAGGATATGTGTCGAGCGTACTTTAATAAAGTCATGTAAACTCTAAAAACCCTTTATCTCCAGCCCAAAATAAAACTCCATCAACAATTAAAAAGAAGTCACAGTGGACAACAAACCAACCACAACCTTATTTTGTTTTTTTTTATGACAAAGTTTAATACCTTTATCCTCTTAGGAAATTTTTTAATTCTCGGTGGAATAATAGTTACCGAAGTAGGTGACCCTCGAGGACGTCTCAAGTTTTTCTTTTCTTAAACCGAACTACAAATAAAATTTCAAGAAAAGGGATTTTACACAGACGTTCGTTTTCTAATACTGTAAAACTTCAGTGTTATTAAGAATTTACGGATATTTTACTAAAAGTGATTTGATAGTTGTAAACACAATACTAAAGATAAAAATTCCTGGACAAACGTTTCCACTGACAAAACTTGACAATTTAACAAATAATCCAAGTCAATGACTATGTCACCAGGTAATAGGACGAAAAACGACAACCCCCCTTTTTCATCATCCTATAAAACACCCGGAAATAAAGGAATCTATTTACTTTCTTTCTATCTTTCTAATTCACTTCCCCTAAATTCCATTCCGAGAACGTCATTTCAGAATAAAGGTACTATTTGGATCTTGATCACCGACAGAGACAAGAGTCGAAAACAGACCGAAGAAAAAAAGACTCCAAGCGTCAACCCTACTCACTCCCAAGTCGGTGTTGACAAGAGAGGAATGTGGAGAATCCTTAAAATGACAGTCACGAGGAAAGGAGATTCATTATAGTTCCGAGATTCGTTTATTTTTTATTGTAATCGTAACGAGGTGTTGGAGTCCTTGTCCTAGACTTTGAATTTAGGACTCAGTATATCACATAGATGTTGTGAGGGGTGGAGTGGTTTCGTCCCTCTTTACTTCTACGATTTAAATAGAAAGTTACACATTAAACACTAATCAAAAAATCTCCCACTTTATTATTGTCACCTTCTATTATTTCCCAATTTTACGGTGGTTACTGGTCTAAAGTATACATCAAATTTCTACCCTTTAGTAGACGTTGACCCTGTAGACATATGTTACGGTATACCGAGAAACTTAGGAAGATTTTCATTGTCCTCCTATTGTCATATCGTCTCGTATGTCAAATTTGTTTAATCTCACTTCTCTTCCAATTCTATTTACTCTTTTTAAGATCTTAAACTGGTTCGTAAATAGACCGATCCCTTAAGGTTCACCTTGGACTCTCTGGTCGAAGTAGTACTAATTTAATTTTTAGTAGTCGAAACAGAAGGATTACATAGTACAAACTTATAATGGGAACCTCCTAATGTAGAATTGGTGGAAGTAGAATTTTGTAAAGACTTCAACGGTGGTTCGAGGTAAAGTGGTAAGGTAGATAGTTCGTTTTATTTCCTCATTTGTAGGAGTTTGATACAACCCACCTTAATATCACGTAAATTTTATAAAACCCCTTTTTCCAACGAAACTCCATCATTGGCCGTTCGTCTACAGTGTCTTCTAAATTATTCATCACTAAAAAAAGAAAAACATGTGTACCATTCCCTAGTAATTCATTAAACCTCCATCTTCCAGTACTTAGATCGTACACTAAACGGATATCGCCGAGTATGGTTTGTCTAGGGACTGAGGTGTAGGGTCTCGGAGAGTCTTAAAGACAGAGGTTCTCTCCTTTCAGTAAAGGTATGACACTCTTTCTGAAATCGCCTCTTCATAGTTCAACGGAACTGAGGTCTACAACTTAATTAAGATCTTACTGTTCGTACGGAGGCTTTCTACATCCAAAAATCAACGACTTCCTACCTCTTCGGACAATCTCTCACAAATGAAACCCAGGATCACTACCATAGACTTGTTTGATCCATTTGTTTCTTCAAGTCATTCCCTAAGTCTCAAGATCTTTTTTCCTCCCTTATAGTTTATTCACCCTATTAATAATTATATTTCGTTTATGGTCAATTATATAGTACATATACTATATATATATATATATAGAAGTTATATAGTTATATAGTCAACGATTCAGTACAGGATAAGAAACGGTGGGGTACCTGACGTCGTACCGTCCGAAGGGGCAGGAAGTGATAAAGGGTCTCAAACGAGTTTAAGTACAGGTAACTTAGCCATTACGGTAGGTTAGTAGAGTAGAAGATAACGGGGGAAGAAGACGGGAGTTAGAAAGGGTCATAGTCCCAGAAAAGGTCACTCAACCGAGAAACGTAGTCCACCGGTTCATAACCTCGAAGTCGTAGTCAGGAAGGTCACTTAAGTCATAACTAAAGGAAATCCTAACTGACCAAACTAGAGGAACAACAGGTTCCTTGAGAGTTCTCAGAAGAGATCGTGGTGTTAAGCTTTCGTAGTTAAGAAGTCGTGAGTCGGAAGAAACACTAGACTGAGAGTGTAGACATGTACTGATGACCTCTTTTGTATCGAAACTGATATGTCTTGAAACAGTCATTTATCTACAGAGACGAAAAATTATGACAAATCTAAACAGTATCGAAAAGAAGAGTTCTCATCCATAGAAAATTAAAACACAGACGTCAGTGGTAGACGTCACTAAAACCATCGAATTCTTTTATACAGTGACGAAGGTGTAAAAGGGGTAGATAAACGGTACTTCACTACCCTGGTCTACGGTACTAGAAGTAAAAGACTTACAACTTAAAATACACTTCACATCACTTCACTTCATATAAAACAAGGATGGAATCTTTTACTACATCTTGAGTAAAAGGAAGAAAGGGTCAATGGTGACCCCGTACGAACTTTAACGAAGGGACGAGACAAACGATCGTATCTTAACAGATTTTGTTGTCATTATGACCACTTCAAGACTATCAACGTGTTCAAAGAGACATTAAAAATGCTTACGGTCGATCATTAGGTCACCGTAAAGATGGCATTTTAGGCTTCTGGTCAGGTAAAGGGAAGAAGGAATAATAGAACCAAAGTTTATATATAAAAAAACGGTTACCTTTATTTTTAATCTTTAGTCTCTCGTTACAATAGTGAACAGACAGAACCAATCAATTCCCGAGGACTTTCACTTGAGTATCCTCTACGGCGTTAAAATATCCTGTCAATTAGTAGGATAGAAGGATCGGTCAACAACATCGATGTTAGTTAAGACCCAGAAAATAAAAACCGAAGTACGGTTCTATCTTATTTTTGGATTTTAGTACTTTGTTATGAGACTCCGATGAAAAGACTCGGTTATGTCAGAACCGAAAAAAAAAAAAAAAAAACCATCGTACCGAATAATAGAGAGTCAACGAACTCAGGGACTTTAGGTCGTGAACACTTACTTAATTCATATCGACAATGTACACCAGAAAAATACGGTTACGATGAGTAAGGAGTCAAAGAAGTCACATGATAGTAGTAAGAGTGAAAAAGACACAAGTATCATAATATCAACGTAGTTAATTAACAAAACGAAGACCCTGGGTCCGTTATTAAATATACAAAGTACAACGAACAACGGTTAGGAACCTAGGTAAATACCCGAAACGTATCAGAATTAGTGAACATCGTCGATGGGTCCGTGACTGTATACTTTGCCAAATCTTACAGTTTCAGTGGTATTATTTAAAAACGTAAAATGGTTAAAATCCTCACTTTTAGTTTGTAAACCCTTTTGAAAGGTTTTAGGTGTGACTGTTAACTAAAGAAATATGGTCGAAACAAACAGAAATATGGTCGAAAAGACTCATATTAAGTGTACGGTTTTTTAATTGAGTTTCATATGTTCAGTTACAAAAAACTTCTCTCCACATTGATAGTGATATCGATTAAAATCTTACGTCCCATACTCCCGAGAGTAAAAAGGTGTAGAAACAGTCATGAATGGTAATGGACAGAAAATCTAATATCGGTAAGACTACCAATACTTTATCTTAGAGTAAAACCAAAACTGAACGTAAAGAGATTACCGATTACTTCAACTTGTAGAAAAGTATACGAAAACCCACAAGTATATAGAGAAAACCTCTTTACAGGTAAGTCTAGGAAACGGGTAAATATTTAACCCAACAGAAAAATACTAACTCAATTACTCAAGGAATATATAAGATGTATGTGTAGAGAATAACCTATATACTAGACGTTTTTTAAAGAGGGTAACAAACCTAATAAAAAAGATGAAGGAACTACCAGACGAAACTCCGTATTTTGAAAATATTAAACTACCACAGATTAGACAACTAAAAAAAAAGACAACAACGAATACGAAAAGTATAATATAGATTCCCATATAATAAAAAAAGGGATTTTAATCAGGATTATACCTTTTAAACCATGTTCACATCCGAAACCATAGTGTCAGGCCAAAACTTTAAGATTGAGACGGGACCTATTTACTAAATTCAAGGAAGTCGGACAATAAGTAGACATTTTACTTCTATTATGATCCTGAATTGACAACTTAGTAACACCCCTAGTCTACTTTATTACTTACACTTTATGAATCTTAAAATGTCGTGATGTCATTATCAGATGATTACAATCGATAATCAAAACAATATCAGGGTTATTATTTGAGATCACGAGACTTTTAATTTCGGTACATCTAAGATACTTCTTCGTTATATTATTACATGTCGATATTATAAAATACTTGTTGTAACTTAGACTGGGGGTACTTTTGGTTCATCAGTATCAACAATAAAGGTCGTCCTCGACGTCGATTCTCTAGAATTCTCAAAAAAGTTCCAGTGTACTGACCCTTTATTATCTCAATTTTGAATTTTAAAAGAAGAATTTTAGTGATTAAGTCAAAAAAGTCTTGTCTAAACATCATCTTTAATTCACCTCAAAAAATCAGAAGTACTATCGAAATGGAGTCTGTCAATATAGTCCTTTCTTTACTTTCATTAAAATACCCTTAATTTTAACTATCACTTTTAATATACTTTTAGTACCTCAATTCCGTATAAACTGATCTTTCAAATAAACGTATGTATCGGTATCGCTCATGATTAATATATACGGCGGAAGAAATTAACTTTTCTTGAAGAAAGAATAAAGTTCAATATGTATGAATGGTAATCTGTAATGACTTATATCTATTCGTTTTTCTTTCATAAAAAAGATCTACAACAGAATTATGCGAACGTAAGGACTATGTAAATATAAATCTTCGTAGAATATTTTACCCGGATAGTTAAAAGATAAATTCAAATCCAAGTAAGCCGTACTTCAATTTAACTAAACATAGTACCGAAATTTAAGATCCGGAGACCTTCTAAAAAGTCTAACCAAACATCCGAAAACAACTCGTCGTTTATTAGTAGAAAGATTTAGAAGATTTTAAGTAACTGATGTAAATAAATGACAATTGAGTAGATGTCTTTCTTTTTCTTAAAGATGTCAAGATAACCATTCCATTCTCGGAGTACTCTTCAATTGAGAGTTTGTGTTTTTATCGAACAAATCGTTCGTTCTTCCGTTTGTGAAATTAATGGAACACCTTAGTCTCCTGTCTCTGAGTGACTGAACTGGACGTGGGGTCACGACGTCGACACTCCATGTAAGAACTTTGGATGTTCAAAATATATCCTGAAAACTCTCGATCTACGGTAATGAAAGAGTTTCAAATAGAAATGATTTTAAGTAACTCCTTTTTGTGTAGACTGTGTTTATTGGGACCTAGATTCAACCAATTTGTCAACACTGTAAACGTCACAACAAATGTACTTAACTTTTGTTATAGTAACATCCCTACTTTACTGAAAACCAGCCTTTGGTTAAGAAGCGTAGTATCGGTAAAAAGTTTTTCGATTTCGTTTGACCGTCTTACACGACGTCTTTAAACTCTAAATAACAGTGTCAGACAAGTTTACTAAGGGAAGAAAAGGAGAAGAATTTGAAGTCGTAAAAGAAATCAATCCTGAAAGGTTGAATAAACTCCCTAAAGTTTGGTACCATTTATGTGACCTATTCCTCTTTTGGAGATCACATAAATTTAAACAGATATGATTCGTCAAATGTTATTAAAGATGATCAAGGAGTTCATAATAAAGTACGTCTTTCCTTTTTCAGAAGTAGTAAACTCAAACAGCTAAACAGTCATAAACCCTCTACACAGTACGTTAGTACCTAAACTTAAACGACAAATAAAGTGAACCGATATATTTAGTTTTCATTACAATGTATTACATCTCTGTACTAACAAAATATGTTTGTTTTAGTAGAATTTGACTTTTCTAGACTATGAACTGGAAGTAGAATTTAATATCGTCTACTTTTACAGTCAACGGAGACCACCTAATTATTTCGGTTTACAGTTTACCCTTCCACTAATATTCGAAATTAATACACCAAAAGTCCCTATCCAAAGAACTTTTTAGTTCCGAAATTATCACAGATATTAACCTTTTAAGAAAAGTAGTATTCCTTTTAAGAAAAGTAGTGACATGTAGACACGTTTTTAGTCTTTAAAATAAGATTCTTTACTTTGATTTATGTCAAAGTAACACACACATATATATATAAAAATTTAGTTCACTAACAAAAAAGGGTATTATTTTAGACTTCAGAGAATACTTTACACGTTACCCAGACCCACGATCTGAAAATAAAAAATACAACCAGATACGAGTTTTAAGAGGTTCGGTCCGAAGTCGTTATGCACTTGGTACTTGAAGGTCTACATGTTCAACCAAAATCTTTTCCGTCTCCTTGGTCTCTAGTTTAACGGTTGTACGCGACCTAGTACCTTTTTCGTTCTCTCAAGGTCTTTTTGCAGATAAAGACGAAATAACTGATACGGTTTCGGAAACTGACACACCTAGTGTTATTTGACTTTTTAAGACTTTCTCTACCCTTATGGTCTGGTGGACTGGACGGAGAACTCTTTGGATATACGTCCAGTCCTTCGTTGTCAATCTTGACCTATACCTTGTTGTCGGACCAAGGTTTATCCTTTTCCTCATGTAGTTCCGACGTATACCAGTGGGACGAATAAATTGAATATACTCCTCATGTAGTACTCTTTACGACCTGACCTTCTTCGTGTTCGACCTTAGTTCTAACGGTCCTCTTTATAGTTATTAGAGTCTATACGTCTACTGTGGTGGGAATACCGGCTTTCACTTCTCCTCGATTTCTCGGAGAACTACTTTCACTTTCTCCTCTCACTTTTTCAACCGAATTTCGAGTCGTAAGTCCTTTGCTTCTAGTACCGTAGACCAGGGTAGTGAAGTACCCTTTATCTGTCCCTTTTTTACCTCTGTCACAGTCTGAAATAAAAACCTCCGAGGTTTTAGCGACGTCTACCACTAACGTCGGTACTTTAATTCTGTGAATGAGGAACTTTCCTTTCAATACTGGTTGGATCTATCGTATAAGTTTTCGTCTCTATAATGAAACGGTTGTTTCCAGGCAGATCAGTTCCGATACCAAAAAGGCCATCAGTACATACCTACACTCTCAACCTGACACTTCTCTCGACTCGTGGCTTCTTGACTACGAAAACTTGACACCACAACCTCTTCTGAGAACTCTCAGGGAACCTGACGTTCCTCTAGGTTGGTCAGGTAAGATTTCCTCTAGTCAGGACCCACAAGTAACCTTCCTGACTACGATTTCGACTTTGAGGTTATGAAACCGATGGAGTACTCTTTTCAACTGAGTAACCTTTTCTGAGACTACGACCCACCCTAACCCCCGTCCTCCTTTTCCCCTACTGTTTCCTACTCTACCGACCTACCGTAGTGACTGAACTACCTGTACTCAAACTCACTTGAGACCCTCAACACTACCTGTCCCTCCGGACCGCACGACGCTAAGTACCCCAGCGTTTCTTAGTCTGTGCTGACTCGTTGACTTGACTTTTGAAATCCTATATTTCTTGACATATGAAATTCTTAGAGACGATGGGACATTAATTACTAATCACTCAAAGACAATCTTTATCACTTTTGAAACCTTTGACAGCGTCAAAGATTCAAGTCAAATATTTAGGTAAAAGTTATACGTCAATGTCCAATACTTATTTTTTCCTATTCTAGTCAATCTCCACTCCCCTTCCCTACCACTCTCGTTCAAACTCCTTCTACTCCTTCTTGTCCCAAATAACGAAAACCAATAACGTCTACATGGACGGAACGATAATACTTTGTGAACGTACGAGTAAGTACAAAATTACCTTCTTTATAACTTCATCCATAGGACTCAACGGTAGGATTTAAGATAGGTTCATACAACTTGTATGAGTTCCAGTAAGTTCTCTTTGTCACCGACCTCAAAATGTCATAGATTATAAAGTAACTCACAGATCTATATCTATTGACCCTGAAAAACAAACGAACAAAAGTAAAAATAAAGATCCTAACCAGACTCCATCATCAGTCCCTCTGGAGGTACTACCTCGTCTCTAAAACAAGTCAACAAAAACCGAATTAGAGTGTTTTATTTAAGAAAGTCAATTGACCACTAACTAATGGTCCGTCGGATTCCAATTGACTAAAATCCAAAGTATTAATTGGAATTCAAAGACAAAGTCCAATACTTATATCCAAATGACATTACTTAGACAGTCTTTGTGATTTGATATAATTAGTAATAATTACCGATTGAAAAATTTTTTAAAAATGAAATAAAATGAAATGTTATGACATAACCAAATACGATGACTTATACAAACTAAACTACCACGACCCGAAACCTCAAGAAATATTAGTTCTGATCTCCAGTACAATATTATATACATAATTTTACCCGTGTCTATTGTGTTCCTTCGAAAAATATTTGCATCGGGAGTTTAACAAAATGTAAGTTTAATGAAATTTTACTCGATCTTTGAGTAAATACCTTAACCACTAGTCCAGAATCTATACCTGACTTTCTACATACAAATAATCAAAAATTTTCTTTTTTAAACAAAAATTTGAAGGACGTTTACAGATACCATAATATCATAAATGTAAATCACTCTAAGAGAAATAAACATTTAAATCAAAGTATAAAATTGTTAAAATTTGTATGACTTTTACTTTCAAAATCGTTATCTCCCTCATATAAAAAGAGAAGATTTAAAAGGTAAAAAACGACAACAACAAATCAGTGAGTTAGATAGGTTGAGAAAACGCTGGAGTACCTGACGTCGGGTGGTCCGAGGAGACAGGACCCCAAAAGGCCCATTCTAATCTACTCACCCAACGGTAAAGGAAGAGGTGCCCTGGAAGGACTGGGTCTCTAACTTGGGCGCTCCAGTTCAACCGGGAAAAGACCAACTCGACTAACAATTTAAAAGTCCTTGAAGTGCTCGACTAACAATTCGTGTTGATCATAATTTTTAATTAACTTTATTTAATACAATTTATTTCTATTATTTTGGAGTTTTCAATAACGACGGATAAGTAATAACAGATACGATGACTCCAACTAACATAGACTTACCATTAGTATGATATAATACTACACGTTGCACATAGAGAAGGGTTGAACCACAAGTCACTGAAGTGTAAACTACCGAACTTTGACCAGTACTACCCTCATAAATGTTGTGTCTTTGACCGATTACGGATTCAGTGGAAAACAAAAAGACTCCTTCCGTACACATTTCTGTACGATCGTGTGGTATAGTAACGGACGTCAAACGATCGAAAACTAAAGGGACGACGATCTGGGAGGAAGGTCATGAAACAGGTCTTATTGGGTGGTTCGAATTAAAAGGATCTGTTATTTTCGACTTGTACCATTTCCTTCCCTACTACAGTCTTCTTACACCATTTTATATCAAAAACGGTAAATCATTGTTTGTTTAAATCGTAGAAACTCGGAGGTAAGGAAATACGAATTCCATTCCGTCAGTAGAGAAAAACAAGACGGATGGATAGTTCTGAAAGTTTAATTTTACTGTCCTTTGGTCTTAACTTTCTCTGTGTACATGGGGCTACAAGTAGTGTCGTGACAAATATTATCGGTCTTGTACCTTTGTTGGATCTACAGGTAGTCGTCTACTTACCTATTCTTTCGACACCATGTATATGTGTTACCTCATAATGAGTCGGCAATTTTTCTTAAGTAAACTTAGTCAAGACTACTCTACCTACTTTGACCTCGACTAATATGTCTCACTTCATTCGGTCTTTCTTTTTGTGGTTATGTCATATGATTGTGTATATATACCTTAAATCTTTCTACCGTTACTACTGGGACATACGTTCTGTCGTTTTTTCTGTGTCTACACATATTGCCTGAAAACCTGAGTCTCCCTCTCCCTCTCCCACCCTACTAAACCCTCTTACCGTAACATTGTACATATGATAGTACATTCTTAGCTTAGCGGTCAGATACAGACTGCGTCCTATGTCGTACGAACCCCGACCACGTGCCACTACTGGGTCTCTCTACAATACCCCTCCCTCCACCCTCCCCCCAAGTACAAACCCTTGCGTACATGTGGGCACCACCTAAGTACAGTTACATACCGTTTTGGTTACGTCATACCATTTCATTTTATTTCACTTTTATTTTTATTTATTTATTTATTTATTTATTTTCATATGAGTTGATGTTTTTTTTTACTGTTATAAAATCACAAACACTTTCACGACATGTTTGTATTAAAAAGAATAATCACCATTTTGTGAACGAAGTAGAAAAGTGAATAACTGAAACCAAATGTCTTATCTCAAATATAGGATTTTAACGACGGGGTCTAAAAAGTGTGAGTGACTGGGGACATAGTCGTTTACACCGAGGTCACGAATACAACCGATGATCTACCGTTCGTGGTCCACCAACACGGTTGTGAGAGAGTTTGTTACGGGTGACATCTACGATATACTAGTACTCTGAATAAATGACACAAGTCTGACAGGAGTTATAAAAGTAAGAACAAGAGAAACTTTTTGACGGTTACCTAGTGTTACCCGTTATTTCTACTTGGAATGATAGTAGGAAACAACTCTAAACTTCCGAGAACAATTCTACGTTTGTAACGTTCATTTTTCCTTTTTTCGAACTGTATGATTCGGTAACAGAGAACTATAGAACCAGTCTTTACAAACCATTTTGACGGCTCGGAAACTCGACCCAACATTAAGTCAACTTAAAATTCCTTCCTGTTCAACATCTATACGGCCCTTGTGTCCCTTCCCCACTTCTGGCCCCTTCACATTTGTTCTCAGACTTGGGCGACCCACCCTCACCACTTCCATCCGTGCTCTCGGAAAACGTCAAAACGGGACTTTGTTACAGTTTTACAAACACAAACCGCATCGTAAAGGAGAAAAATAAGTCTTACCGAAACGATCTTATGAAAAGACAGTACTTAAATAAACCGGAGAGTCTATGACGACTTTGTGAGAAAACTACAAACAACCTACTGTACGGAACTATATAATGGTTTAAGAGTCACTGTGGTTTGAAATCTTGAGAGACTTCTTCCTATCATTCTCATTTTTGTATACGACTTTTAGTGATTAAGGTTGAAGTCAAGTAAAACAACTATTTATGTACTGCAAATTGTACTCTTTCCAGAGTAAACGAGTTGTTGAAAGTAAATCTTCAGAGAAAAACATGTATTAAAGAAATTGTCAAGACGGGGCGGGAGGAAGGAGAAACAAAAGGGAAACTAAACATAAATCTAAAAGAACGGAGACACTTCTAACAACAACAACAAATAAACGATCCAACACAGACTGAGAAACGTTGGGGCACCTGACATCGGGTAGTCCGAGGAGACAGGTAACCCAAGGAGTCTGTTCCTCTCACCTCACTCAAAGGTAAAGGAAGAGGTCCCTTAGAAGTGGGTCCCTAATTTGGGTGTAGACGTAACCGTCCGTCTAAGAAATGGTGACTCGGTGGACCTTTCGGAGAGACACTTCTAATAAAACGGCATAAGTGTTATCAATCTTTGTTACATAAACTTTTATTGAAGCCATAGGACGGATTAGTAAATGGTCCGGTCGAAGGTAGTATTTAACAATAAATAATCTATACATCGTCCGGCTTCACGCATTGACAACACTCTACTCCTCTGTTTTGTGTTCTTTTAATACTAGGGGTGGGAGTAAGTCGCCACTACTAATTCAGTTGTTTAACTGTGTGTGATGAGTAATCGGGAGGTCGATATCAATCAAGTAAGGTGTTTGTCGTGTGACGACTCCTAACACATGACGCTACACAACCCACAACAAACTCCCAGACAGAATAGTAAGTATCTAGTAAAACATCCCCGACCTGAAGTCGTTTGATATTTGAAAATTCTAGACCAATAAAATCCCTTTAAAGAAGGGTAGAGAGAGGAAGGGTGGGAAGGAAAATATAAAAATATGAAAATCATATCTTACAAATCATCAAAAGAAAAAAAAGGAGAGACCCTTTCAAAGATGGTGTTAAGGATTAGGAAAATCTTTTTCGATATCAGTACAGTCAAGTCTCCACAACTACAAAATATGTCAACTCAAGACACTCTATACTTAGAGACTATAAGTATCTTCTACGGAATGAAATAAGTGTATAAATACGAGACGAGAAAAGGTGTACGATCTTTTAAACTTTGAAATAGACTAAAGTTCAGATGTAACCTCTAGTTCAATTGTCAATATAGACAAAGAGGAGATAAAATCGACCTGGTCTGGTTAAAACTTCTTTCCTATGTCTGTCGCGAACCTTAACAGTCTGTATATGGTATAGAGAAGAAGACTAAGACGACTGTTAGATAGACTTTTTAACCTTTCCATACAGGTACTTGTGACAAATAATCAACTTCTCTCTTTAATTATAATAATCTCTGATCTCTTGATGATAACCTCCCGGATTAAGAATTTTACCTCATAAATATTATCCTTGTAGGATAAAAGAACTACTTCAGAACTAGTCAATTCTTAATTGGTATCTTCCCTACTTTCTTTTGGTAAAGGGACTCTTTTATAGAAAAAAAAAAAAAAAACTTTTTATGCATAAACTTAAGACTCTTCGATAGTGAATTTCTTGTAATTCACCTAAAACACTTCTGACCTTATTATAGAAATACTTCGTTCAACACATATAAACAGAGATCTTAGAATTTAGTACTTATGTCTATACGTATGAGCCTTCAGAATCCCATTTCCGTCAAGCCACAGTTCCTATACATCTTCAAAGTATAAAAACTCGTGTATAACTTACGGTCCATACCATAGAGGAGAGTCGGAGAGACCTTCCTTTCATAGTAATAGAGATAGAATTTCCTCTCGTTTAACTCCGAGTCTCTCTCTTAAAAGGTCGCTTATTTACCGACTCGAGACCAAGTTTGAGTCCAGGTATGAGGGTCGAAGGGGGTTTTGTCACAAAGCATAACATTTCTTCAGAAGAAAAATTTCTCATAACCAATGTTAGGAAAACTAACGGTCACTGTCCTTAGGTTAGTTCATCGAATTCATTTATTTTTCTCCTTTACATAACTGAGTACATCGGGTAGACACATTTTCGAATCCCTCTTTTGACGGCAATCCCTGAGTCACCTTGGTCCTTGACCAAAATAACAGAGTCTAACCGAAGGAGGTACGTCACCCAGGAGTCTTGCGAAACGAGTACAGAAATGTCTGGTGACTCCTTTCTCAGAAAAGAGGTTTTCACTTTTTAGGGTCTTTGAAAGCTCAGTGTACGAATGAAGAACCTGGTTGTTGTTAGACACTTACTCGACCTGTCCCAGAACACGGTCGTCATGTCCTAGACTATGGTCTACTCCCCCTTTCTCTTCTCCCTCAACCGTTTTTTCTTTCTCTTCGTTGATGAAAAATTGTCGTGGTTTTATTTGCTCATCTGAATATAAACAAATGAAATAAAAGTAATTTGAGTAGCTTAAAGAAAACTTCAAAGTTCCGTCTATTCCACAAATCGGGAATAAGAAAGAACCAAAATAAGTTTCTTAATCCTATCACCTTCATCGTCTAAGTGTAAAGATTCTAGTTCGTGGTTGAAGATAATAACTCGTGAATCACATACATTCACAGTAATTCCATCATAATGAAAACAAAAAACAAAAACAAACCAAACAAGACCAATACTATTTATTTGTCTTATTTCAGATCTTATCTCAGACCATATATATCGACAGGGAACCATCTAGGGGATACCTATGGTTTGAAATACCTACGAGTTCAGGGAATATAGTTTACAATATAATAAACGTAAATTGGATGTATATAAGTGAAATTTATAAAATTTATAGAGATCTAATGAATATTACGGATTATGTTACACTTACAATACATTATCAACGGTCGTGTACTTTTTAAGTTCAAAACGCGAAACCTTGAAAAACTTTTTAAAAAAAAAAACCACTTATAAAAGGAAGGGGTCAACCAACTTAGATCTCTACACCTTGGACTTCTGTACTTTCCGGTCAAAATCATTCACGAGTCACTTACAAACAACTTACTTATTTACTACAAACTTACACTTTACCGACTGTAATACGTTTTTGGACATTGACGACGTCCCTATTTTATATATTTGTATTATGTAACATTACTACAGTCGTTCAAGTTTTATTAGATCATCTATCACTCATAGATTCAAGATTTACCTACGACTTGTCTTCTAATTAGTGTCATCCTGATCCGATGAGTTTTGGACAATATGGACTTAAACATCATAATAGACCAGATTGAAAAAAGAGGAGTCAAAAGTACAGAGGTATAGTTTACATCGGTGAAACAAGGTTAAGTTGTCGACACACGGTCGTATTCAGGTATTTAAGATAATTATAAAAACAGAAACTACCCATAAAGAAGAACGAAGAGAATAAAGAAAAAATTTTTTATTTTCAACAATAAATCTCAAATAAGTTTGTAAAACCTTCTCACTGTATGTGAATGCCATGAAACATGGAAAGACAAGTCAAGTCAGCAAGTTAGTACAGACTGAGAAACACTGGGGTACTTGGCGTCGTGTGGTCCGGAGGGACAGGTAGTGGTCGAGGATCTCAAGTGAGTTTGAGTACAGGTAACTCAGCCACTATGGTAGGTCGGTNAAAAAGAGGAGTCAAAAGTACAGAGGTATAGTTTACATCGGTGAAACAAGGTTAAGTTGTCGACACACGGTCGTATTCAGGTATTTAAGATAATTATAAAAACAGAAACTACCCATAAAGAAGAACGAAGAGAATAAAGAAAAAATTTTTTATTTTCAACAATAAATCTCAAATAAGTTTGTAAAACCTTCTCACTGTATGTGAATGCCATGAAACATGGAAAGTCAAGTCAAGTCAACAAGTTAGTACAGACTGAGAAACACTGGGGTACTTGGCGTCGTGTGGTCCGGAGGGACAGGTAGTGGTCGAGGGTCTCAAGTGAGTTTGAGTACAGGTAACTCAGCCACTATGGTAGGTCGGTAGAGTAGGAGCCAGCAGGGGAAGAGGAGGACGGGGGTTAGGGAGGGTCGTAGTCCCAGAAAAGGTTACTCAGTCGAGAAGCGTAGTCCACCGGTTTTATAACCTCAAAGTCGAAGTTGTAGTCAGGAAGGTTACTTGTGGGTCCTGACTAAAGGAAATCCTATCTGACCAACCTAGACCGTTAGGTTCCCTGAGAGTTCTCAGAAGAGGTTGTGGTGTCAGGTTTTCGTAGTTAAGAAACCGCGAGTCGAAAGAAATGTCAGGTCGAGAGTGTAGGTATGCACTGGTAACCTTTTTGGTATCGGAACTGATCTGTCTGGAAACAACTGTTTCATTACAGAGACGAAAATTATACGATAGATCCAACCAGTATTGAAAGGAAGGTTCATCATTCACAGAATTAAAGTACCGACGTTAGTGGTAGACGTCAATAAAACCTCGGGGGGTTTTATTTCAGTTGATGACCAAGGTGATGTGAGAACCTTTCACTGGGACGGAGTACAAAGTCTTTGACTAAACACTGTTTCCGGGAGTCCGTCAATGGGACGGCAACTTCATGTAACCAAGTAGACCGAGTCAAACACTGGAACCTAAACTTGAGACACACAGGGAGGACACACGTTTGGTGTGTAGGTAAAGTACTAATATTGAGTCGATACATGAACGATTCATATCTTAAAGAAGGGAACACTAAGTCGAGAACCACAAGTCTTACGAATGACCCAAATAACACCACGACACCCGTGGTGTCGTAGATGGAAGTGACGGTTAAGGAAGTCCAAGGTCATCATGTTCAGGGTAGGTGATTTTTTTGAAGAGGTCGAACCAAAGGGGGGAGTCTAGCGATGGGGTAAGAAAAAAAAAAAATTAAAAAAAAGTAACAATTACAAAGAGACGAAAGGACCAAAGAGGTGAAGAAGAGGAAAGGAAATGTAGGGTCGAGGGACTGATACCAAAAACACAAATGGTACAATAATTTTACTACAACTGGTACAAGTGGTCTCCAGAGAATTATAGTTTATATTACTGTAGAAGGATGGTACTGAAGTCCCAACTGGTGAAGAAGGGTGGAACTTTGGCAAAGAAACCAAATACATGGTGGAGGGAAGGACCAAAAGAGTAGACTGAGTAATAAGGAAACTTTCTCCGTCTAAGGCGGAGGTATAAAGCGAAGAATGGGACAACACTTAGTGACGTACTGTACCCTCCGTTCATGACACACACTCATTTCTCACCTTTCTCACACTCGTCTATCTACCTACCGTATCCCAGATCTATACTATCTATCATTCGAAGAGTCCTTTCGGTCACAGGTACATGTTACGGGTACTAACGGTTTAGACGGAAGTAGAGAGTCTACACACTCGAAGGGAACCTTATTGAATCTTGTGGAGATTATTGCCATCTACCTATCATTACTCTTAAACAACAAGCCAACGTAGACTGAGAAAACGTTGGGGTACCTAACATTGCGTGGTCCGAAGAGACAGGTACCCTAAAGGGTCCGTTCTCATGACCTCACTTAACGGTAAAGGAAGGGGTCCCCAATAAGGGTTGGGTCCCTAACTTGAGCTCAGAGGTTGAAACCACCCGTCCAAGAGATGGTGACTCGACGATCTCTTTCGGTCACTACTCTTATCGACAACTTTTTTTACGTCTTAGAAATATATCAAGAAAGGAAACTTTGAAGAGTAGAGATGTTATATTTTCCCTTCTACTTCCCATTGTAAATCCCTATATGAAATAGGTGAACCTTTCTTCTTCCAAAAATAATTGTCTTTCATTACCGTTTTGGAATTTATATTAGTCCAATACCTACATATCATAATTTGTTTTTCGTTGTAAATAAATTATGGTTGGCGAAAAGTATGAAAATTTAAAGACAAGATGGTTTTTTATGTCTTAAACTAAGATAGGGTTAAAAGGTTTCTGAAAATAAACTTTCACTGTAAACTACTATAAACAAGGTATGAGGATGCAAATTTTTGTTTTAGGGTTTATCATTCAAAAAGATTACAATTTAATGTCTTTTTAGGTGGACTGAAAATTAGAACAAAAACCAAAATGTCGATTTAAAACATGTTAGGTGATGTCAATGTTTATTTCTTATTCTGTACTTCCTTTTTTAATTCATAAATAAAAAGTGGAACAAGGTTCGTGTCAATACACATAAGTATTCTCAACATAAAATAAATAGGTTGAGAGCACAAGTAACTAAAAATCTTAGGGTCTTGTAAAGAAATCGTATATATTGCACCTGAACAGTACTTCAGTTGAGGAACTTTTAACCACATACCACCTCGTGACTTAAGTCGGTTTATAGACGGACTCTATCACAACCTTCGAGGGGTGTTCCAAAAACAGAGAGACCAGTGAACCCAACTAGAGGCACCTACATGAACACACTTATTTTGATACAATTCCCTTTATCTCTTAAGATTATAAACGTGTACGTTAAATGACCAGGGTGAAAAATAAGAAAACGTCTCTTACCCTGTCTCTTGACCGAAGTTTCTTTTTAGGGTTTGAGTAATTACGGGAAGCTGCTACGAAAAAGACCTCTAAATACAAGATACCTTAGTATAATATAAATCCCCATTCCGAAAATAAACATTTGAGTGACACCCATTTCATTAATGTAAGTAAAAATTCTAACATTTTCCTTATCCCATTATAGTATGTGTCCTTTTTCCTGATTAGATTGAGGTTTATGTTTCTTTGTTGATTTTGAAATCACCTCTGTTCATTTTTCACGAATTTTACCCAAGTCATCTTATTTAAAGAATTTTTTCTTAGTAAAGACAATAGCGTTTAGTGTAATAGTATGACCTTGTACTCTAACGCCCACTAAAATAAAAGGACGTAAGATGTATTCTTCCAGTCCTCTGTCATAGTCCTCTTAATCCATTTTAAGTCGATTAAAGTATCTACTCGTAAACTTTATAAAACTTTAGGACGTACGACTTAACAAAATTTATCGTTTTGACTTTTCATACCGTCACTCCGTGAGGACGTCATACAAAAGAGGCAGAAGACACAGTGGAAGTAACACTTCTCTAGAGGTACACACTCCTGAGGTCCGAAATACCACGAGTTCACGTAAGACACTACAAGGGATCGACGACAGTTTACACTGAGATTAGATAATGAAATATGTAGTGGTCTCGTAGTACAACATAGGAACTAACATTGGACATCTTCACTACCGTTTAACTTTTGAATGACATGTTATAAATGAAACCCTCCAATCCATGGTTGACCTACCTAAACACAACATTAATATAACCAGAAGTACGGAGACCCTCACTCCGCACGTCATCACGAGGGGTTCTCCACGGGTCGTTCAACGTAACGAAATTCTTGAACACGAATTGTGTATGGTTTATTCATGCAAAGGTGTAAACAAAACTGTTCCTACTAGTGTACAAAATATCACGAGAACGACTGGAGGACCTTCTGTAAGAAGACGGAAAACTTTAATAGACAAATAGACAGATAGAGATGCCTTTACACGTCATCAAACCCCCACTACGATAAAATAAACATTTATACTTATTCCATCGACTCCTTAATTAATAGAAAATTCTATAAAAACTCCACTAAAAAGAATTACTCTCGTGGGTCTGAAACCCTTTGTCAAAATAGATAAATTTTTGTACACGACAAACGGAACGACTGATGTTTGAGACGGAAACTTAGTCTCATAATTTTCATATCAAGAGAGACCGGTATTGTATATTACCAATAGGAACCTAGTTTCACTGATGAAGTCTGTTAACAATACGGTAATGATTCCGGCACCATTTTGAGTAAAAAGAAATACAAGAAGTAGTGTACGACGAAGGTAACTAATTGTATTTGTGCTGACTCATCTTCGACCCTCTTTCCGACTTAATAATTCAGGAAAAATACGGGACGGACTGAACACTCTATCAAACGAGGAGATCTAAGGTGGTCCTATCTTCAAAGTACACTTGTTTTCGTGAGTAGATTTACACCTTTAAATCTACTAGGTACTTGTATAAATATTTTAAATATAAACCAGACTATATGTGTCTAGTTTTATATCAAATTATAAATATCTCATAGAATCGATAAGGTCCAAGTCGTAATTCGGGAAATATTTCTAATAACATAAATTAAGAGGATCATTACGATACTTCGTCAGTAATCACAGAGATTGTATATCTTTTCTTTTAACTCTACGTCCTTTAATTCATTGAAAAGGTTTCAATGCGTATACCGTCTAAACCACTATCGGTCCAGAGAAACTAAGGTTTCGGACACTGGGAAGGTAATCTAGTCTAACATTAACGAGACATTGACATATTACTAACATACAGTCATGATTTATCTTACCACCGACATCGTTCGTCAGAACCCGGACGACTAGATGAGACGTAGAAGAGTCCTCTATGTCCAATTTTCAAACTTCCAACTCCTAAGAAGATCCCAGTGGAGTCCCTGTTTAGACTTCTTTTAAGCTAAAACCACCGTCCTGTCCCCTTGGTTGACCTTACAAAACACACTTTAGGTGGGTTCTCGGTCTTCACGATTCCCAGTTTCTACATCTTTTATGATTCACCATCTTCTTACTTCACTTACACCTCTTTCTGATCGAATAAGAATTTACAGAGTTCGGATTTTTATAGGGTCGTTTTCCTTACAATTTCGGAAAGATCCACATAATTGATGGGTCTCCACCCTCACTCCTCACTGCCTACGAGGACTCGATTCGACCCGGGTTTCGGGGACCTGACCTTGAATGTCGTACAAATTTCCCGTTTCAACTAAAGGTAGTCGAGTTGAAGGAGACTATTGGTCGTCTTATACCCACTCCCTTTCCTGACTACCCCTCTCGTTAACTGTACACATACCACCCTTCCGTCCCTCTCTTATAAATAACCGTGTCCACACCATTCCGACACCCAAAGAGTCGGAACAGTGTCTCATTTCCGAAGTACCGGAGTGACACGTCAAAATTCGTCACTTTTACAACTTTTGACAATTCAGAAATTCTTAAATATATCACCAGTCATTCTGTTCATATCGAAGAGTCCCGTAGACTAGAGAGCTGAGGTAAGAAAAATAGACAATGTCCTTCTTTTCTTCCTCTCTTGTAAAGCGATAAGGTTATTCTGGAGAGAGGATATTTGTTGAATATGGTTTACGGAACCATAAATAACATAAGAAAGACCCGTAATGAAAAAAGGACACACACACAGTAAGACCATTAAAAACAAAGTAATTTACTCGTCCCTAAGAACTTCGACGATATTGTAATGAGAACCATTTTCTACCTGTATGAAAGTTCTACAGGACACATAAGAATCAGGGAGATTTGACCCTATTAATACCACATTTCTTCCAAACTAACCAAAGTCCTGACTGTCCTTTTCATGATATTTTAAACGACAACTGACACTTTCCAATTCTTTTTGTTTCCTTTACGGTAACGTTTTCTCAAACAGAGAGACGTTATCACTACATTAATTCAGTATAATCGATACCGGAGATGAGTAATTGATACATGAACAAAAGAAAAAGAAAAGACGCAAACTGAGTCGTCGGTCTATGTTTTAACGGAAATTGTAGATTCTGAGATTCGTATCTTCCTTTTGACTGACAACTTTTTAATTGATACCCTCAGTTAATTCCTGTCAATCTCCCTCAGTTCCCTTCCCTCAAGATATTCGTCTAACGAATCTCTTATACCAATAGTACTATGGAAATAATACTATTCTTTAAGTGTTCACACACGAGTTTATATAAAAACTGACGATCCGTCGAGACCCGTATAGTAGTTTAACTCTATGTGTAGTCATTTTGAACCCAGTTTTATGAAAAAAGTAAATTTAGAGAATTCGGGGTCTTCAAATTCCCCGTATTTCTACAGAACCCTGAACACGACGATCTCAAGAGTTCAGGGTGTCAGACACAACGTTTTCTTCTAGAAACAGCAGTACAAACCTGTTTCTGTAACCCATCCACAAACTCAAGTCCGCATGACGATTACTTCTCTCTCACCCCTTTAAGATGTGCACTCATCAGAGACCAAATCCGTGAAACTGAATGAATACAAGGAAAAGTAACAACGACAACAAGTCAGTGATTCAGCACTGAGACTGAGAAACGTTGGGGTGCCTGACGTCGTGCGGTCCGAAGGGACAGGAAGTGATATAGGGCCTCAAACGAGTTTGATTACAGGTAACTCAACCACTACGATAGATTGGTAGAGTAGGAGACGGTGGAAGAATAGGAAAACGAAAGTTAGCAAGGATCGTAGTCCCTAAAAAGGTGACTCAGTCGAAAAACGTAGTCCACCGGTTTCGTAACCTTGAAGTAGTAGTCAGAAAGGTTACTTATAAGTCCCAACTAAAGAAAATCTTAACTGACCAAACTAAAGGAACGTCAGGTTCCCTGAGAGTTTTTAGAAGAGGTCGTGGTGTCATACTGTCGTATTCAAGAAATCAAGATTTGGAAGAAATACTAAGTGAAGAAAGTAGAAATGTATTGATGGTATGCCTTTTTGGTATCGAAACTGATATGTCTGGAAATAACTGTTCCACTATAGAGACGAAAAGTTATGCGATAGATCCAAACAGTACGGAAAGGAAGGTTCCTCGTTCACAGACTAAAAGTACCAATATCAGTGGTAGGCTTCACTAAAACCCCGGGTTCTTTGATTTTAGACAGTGACGAAGGTGAAAAAGGGGAAGATAAACGGTACTTCACTACCCTGGTCTACGGTACTAGAATCCAAAAACTTACAACTCAAAGTTCGGTTGCAAAAGTGAGAAGAGAAAGTGAGAGTAGTGTTCCGAGAAATCAAGGAGAAGTGTAAGACGGTAATCTCGGTATAATAGACGTATAGACTCCAACTATAAAGAGGGTTTTTAGAACTGACGTCGAACACTTAGTAGGTCGGACCGTAAAGTGTACTACATGAGACGTACATTCAATTTATTCGTTCTACTGTTATGTCGGAACTACATGACGAAACGGTCAAACCTTGGTCAGATAACAAGGTATAGGTCAAGATTAACAACGAAGAACTGGACGTATGTTCAAACATACAACGAAGAACTGGACGTATTTCCATTCCACCAGATCATGAGGGTAGAGAAATTCTTAAACAGTCTCAACCAACACGAATATTCCGAAATCATATCAGTTATTTCGTCTTCATCTATAAAAAGACCTTAAGGGAACGAAAGAGATACTAGGTCCCTTACAAACGTTAAACTAGAGACCAGCGAGACGGAAAAGATTTGGGTCGAACATGTAAACCTTCAAGAACTAAGGGTATGACGACATCGGACCGAACTTCTCAAAACTGGTATTCAAAATGATCGTACAGGGAAAATGGATTCCAGTCGACTTTCACTTTCAGTTTTTCTTTCACTCCAACGAGTCAACACAGGTTGAGACACTGCGGTACCCGACATCAGATGGTAACGAGGAGGCAGGCACCCTGAAAGGTCCGTTCTGATGACCTCACTCAACGGTAAAAGAAGAGGTCTCCTAACTTGGACCCAGAGGGGGTAACATCCGTCTACGAAATGGTAAACTCGGATCCCTTCACCCCTTCACCCGAAGGGACCACCGAGTCTACCATTTCCAGTCGATGGAGGTCGTTTAGATCTACGGACAGTACCTCCTGAGAAGAGTCGAAGGAGAGGGTAGGGGAGATTGAAGGAGAGAGTGGGGTGACCCCAGAACTTACGATATGACGGATGTGAGTGGGATATAGGACTTATAAGGGTAGGAGATGATCTTGGGGACAAGGATTCTGTACCGATGTGAATGAACACGTCGGGTATCACATGATAGGTCAAGGACACTGTTCCAAACCTAAAGAAACTTTGTCCATTAAAAATCAAATCACATTGGTCAGGCTGGAATGTATTTCACCAAATAAACCAGACTCTACCTGAGACCTTATTTTAAGGGGGTCACTAAGACTAACTCCATCTGACCGTACTTGTAAAAGTAACTTACGTCGACTGAAAGTAATCTTAGATTCCACTCCTATACCCCCCACCCCACCATGAAAACCTTGAAAAGTCAACTTAAAAATTTTTACTACTATAGTTTTTTAAAATTTGTATCTCTATTAATAATCGAGGGAATCACTGTCTTCCTGTTACAAAGAGTTTGAAAATATATGTATGATCCGTCGTCGAGGAGGGTGGACCGATTTTATATCTAAGACTGAGTCTTCAAAGACTCAACTTGGATTCTAAGACGTAGAGATTTTATTTCCCGAAGGGACTACCGAGTCTGTCATATCGGTAGACGGACGTTACGCCCTATGGGTCCAAGTCAGGGACCCAACCCTTCTAAGGGACCTCTTCCTTTACCGTTGAGTGAGGTCATGAGAACGGACCTTTTAAGGTACCTGACTCCGCGGACCATCCGATGTCAGGTACCCAAACGTTTCTCAGTCTATACTGACTCGCTGAAGTGAAGTGAAGTGTTCTTTCATTGTGATATTATCTTTAGTTGAGATATGGTCATTTTTAATTTTTTTCTTTTTGTTTTCGAGGGTCCCCTTCTACGAGAAAAGGATTGTGACATGAAACTCATCGTCCCTGAACGTCCCAGTATCTTCTTCTCTTTCCGATCAATCTTCAATGTCAACACTCTTTTCTTGATCCACCTGAATGGTACCGGTTCCTCAGGGACTCCCTTTCCCTGTCCTTAGGGTGACTCTAATTTACACCGATTCCCAAACAAAGTTTCAGGGTTACAATTGATAATTGAAAGACACAGAATGAGACCATGACAGAGAGTTCTGAGACGACCTCTCATCTACTGTCACGTACCTTTCCCGTTTCCATACCGATCCTCCCTGAGAGTTCTAACGCACCTCTCTACTAGGTTAGAGAAAGACAATTTTTGTTATAATACACCCAACCAATCCGAAAATGTCACGATAACTTGTGTTTCAACGACGTGTTCGTAAGTCGTAACGTGCACGAAAATTTCCGCTTAAATCCCTAGGTTGTGGTACAGAGCATCCTATAACAGAGACCCCGTTTTGCGTAGACAAGAGTGTACACTTAGAAATCTTATTTCAACTAAATATTTACTCCTTAACAGACACTAGTACGTAACATGAATGTCGAATTTGACGCACAAATAACAACAAATCAATGACTCAGTACAGGCTGAAAACCCTGACCACCGGGTCAAAGGAGTAAGAACGACACTCGAACCCCGGAGAAATACAGAAGATCAATTGGTCATAGGTCACCACTGAGTACTCAGACTACACCACTACCACATGTCAAAGATACTAAGGAAAATTGAAAATTTAATACACAGATAGTATACCCCGGATCTTTTTACCATGAATAAAATTTAACGTCACTATAATGGTATTGAACTAAACCATCAAACTACAACTTGTTTAGTGTTACGAACATGACTACTAGTTGAACCCCCTTTGGTCCAGTACAATGTTATCAAAAGTAAAACTATATTTCAATATTTATTCTCGACTTCGAGACAATGGTTTGGCCAAACTTAGGATCAAAATTGGTGAACGATCGACAGACTGTGCCCTGTTCAATAAATCTGACAAACAGAGTCAAAAAATTTTAACATTCACCTCTGTTATTATCGAGGATGAAGTATCTTGATAACACTTTTAATTTCAATTCGTACATCTCATCTAGAACCATGTTCCTTTCCCGAAGTATTCACAATGGATAATGACATAGTAATTTATATCAGATATGGTTGGAAATGTTTATGAGGATAATAAACGTAAATGAATAAAAAGATATGAGATCTTCGTTCAGAATCTCATGGTTAAAGTATAAAGATCTCGTATCTTTTTATGGATCTTAGATAATGAAGTCTTCAATTTTAATTATAAAATTGTATAGAAGATCATAGGGTAAAAGACTTAATTCGGATGAGAACGATGATATAGTCCTTCAGGTCCTTGTACAAGAATATTTTGTACTTCTTGTTTCCAATCTAAAGATCATTCCTGTAACGATCATCATCAATAATTTAGTTATTTGTGAGTTTCCTTTTATGGTTTTCGTTTTGTAAAAGTTAATCCGCAACTTAGATATAGTCCCATCTGTCTATGATACCACTATGAAAACTTAAGACAAGAACAACACCACGTGTATCTAAAAACACTTTTGACGTATCAACCCTGTTACCCATCCAAAATAAAAGATACAGTTTATACATTTTAAAACAAATCGTTAATCATATTTCAGTTTTTAAAGGTAGTCTGACATCACATAGTTCTATTTATTTTTAAACTGTGAAAACAAATGAGAGAGTTTAGTATTCGGAAAGGAAACCATACATTCGGTCATGACAAACATAAAATACCATTTTAGACCCACATAGGGACGGACACACAAATGTGAAGGTAAAAAAAACATACACACAAAAGAAAAATAGTGAATGAATGATAGTATTTAATATATGTTGAAAGATAGATTTCAAATAATTAAAACTTACAAAAATACTAATTCTTTTACTAGTCTATTAATAACTATTTGAACTACGAATAGTAAGGTTGAAAAGGGGTACTCTCATATATACGAATTACTTCCCTACACTTATTAATGAAATTTATTACATAATATTTAAATGGAGAGAATTACTTAATACTTACGGAAAAGTATGGTAATCTATGAAAAGATGGTTCAGTAAAATTACGAATCACTGAGTACACCGACATGGTATTAAATAAAATAGTCAAGGAGTAGTAACTTATAAATCTAACGGAGGTTAAAAAGTGACAATATTTATTAGAAAGTTACGTGTAGAGAAATTTTCGATTTAAAATCATCTAAAAGGTTAACGGAAGGTCTTTTCTACATAATTAAATGAAAAGAATATGATTTCATACTTTTAAGTCAGGATTGTTATCCATAATATTAAAATTTTTGTAAAGGTTTAACATTCTCATTTTCTCACATAATAGTAAAAGTAAACTTAATAAAAACAGAGGATCACACAAATTTGTCAAAAATACCTGTCTCCTCGGACCGTCCAATATCCGGTACCCCAGAATTTCTCAGTCTGTACTGACATTACTGAATTGTACGTGCGTGTACATAATTCGTAAATATATATGTATAAAAACTCCCCATATGTAACGGAAAATTATAAGAAACAAATAAAAATAAAAGAATAACGAAAAACTTTCCGATAAAAGGAATCGGACAATAAACAAAGATCACTCAAAACAATTAAAAAAAAGAATTACTAGTCTTCAAATCAAAAATTTTTAAACGACGGGTATGGACATGAAAAACAAAATCCAAACAAAAGACAGAAACCGTAAACTGTAAATTTTTTAGAAGAGATGGGTTTCATCATTCACGTATAAAGAAAAAAATTTTTCTTAAAGTAGAAAATACACATTAATAACTTAGGTAAACTTAAATAAACCTACCTACATACTTTACTTCCACTTTCACGATCAACGAGTCAACACAGACTGAGAAACACTAGGGTACCTGATATCGGACGGTCCGAGGCGACAGGTACCTTAGGAAGTCCGTTCTTACGATCTCACTATCGGTAAGGGAAGAGGTCCCGTAGAAGGACTGGGTCCTTAACTTGGACCCTGAGGTCGTAACGTCCGTCTAAGAAATAACAGACTCGGTGGTCTCTTCGGGTACAGACTCTATCTTTAGATTAAAAATTTTTTACTCATACTCACAGAGGTAGTAAATAACGTGAAAGACGTGACTTTATTTTACTGTAAAATAATGTATATTTTAACGACAGACATGAACCTGCAAGAGAACTTGTAAGGTCTGTTTAGTCAGATAAAGAAACAGTAAGGCGTTTGATAAGTCAAGTCAAGTCAAGTCAAGTCAGCGAGTCAGTACAGGCTGAAAAACGCTGGGGTACTTAGCGTCGTTCGGTCCGGAGGGACAGGTAGTGGTTGAGGGCCTCAAGTGAGTCTGAGTACAAGTAGCCCAGTCACTACGGTAGATAGGTAGAGTAGGAGACAACAGGGGAAGAGGAGGACGGGAGTTAGGGAGGGTCGTAGTCTCAGAAAAGGTTACTCAGTTGAGAAGTGTACTCCACCGGTTTCATGACCTCGAAGTCGAAATCGTAGTAAGGAAGGTTTCTTTAGAGTCCCGACTAGAGGAAGTCTTACCTGACCAACCTAGAGGAACGTCAGATCTCGACATATTATATTAAATTATGGGTCATTACATCTAGAAGAGTGTGTAATAAGAATAAGGGGTTTACAAAAACCAATCAGAGAACAAAAAAAGGTTTATTTTAAAACTTAGTAAAATAGGTAACTAAGTTCATAAACAACTTACCTATAAGACACGACCCATACCACGTACTACAACCCTGAGAGCCTTTTCGACTGTCAGGGACGAGAATACCAAGTACGGGTTTATAGGTGATCCTTAAGACTACTTCTAACATAATTAGAATATGTTATTGAACTTTCTCTTACAATCGAAACATTATAAGTAAAAAAGAAAAATCTTTCAAATGTCAGAGAGGAAAACAAATTCTGAAATTTTTATACAGAATCATTACAAAAAATCTTATATAAAATTCTATACATATATAATTAATAACCATAAACGTTACATAGTAAATAACATAACAATGATCTTTACCCTACGAATGAATTAATAATGAGAACCATAGACCCTTAGATAAAAGAATAAAACATATTAAAGACAAAAGAATAAAGATGTAAAGACCCTAACTCTATGTATTTGATAGATATTTCGTTCAACTCTACTATTACTAAAATGACTGACGTGTGATATCTTTTGTTACATTGGAATCTCCAAAAAGTTGACTAAGGAGACCATAATCTTTGATACGAAACCTAAACGTTAATATTAAAAATTTCATTAGAACCCTAATTAATTAAATTACATTAACGTTAGTACTTGGTTCAAAAGATAAAAGTGGACTTGAAAGAAAGAACCAAATTGATAGGTCGTCTGTAAACATAGAGATCTTTGTAGACTGCGACAGGATCCATACGTCTATCTTGTTTTACCAATTTCCTAAGTCTGAGTTGATGTCAAGTAAATTCGACTCCAGATCTCCTAGGGTCCTCTCTGGTCTACATAAAGGGTCCTCCATAAAAGTCCGAAGGATTAAAAAAGAACCCTCCGATTAGATTTATATAAGGGTCGTCCTTCCATCAGTGAACACGACAAGAGATTGAACTGGGGAGAGACGGGTCTACCAGAAGACTTGAGTGCGATAAGTCTGGACGTAGGGAAACTCATCTTTTGTGTGTATCGTTACAGTCCTACACACGATCTGTTAACAGGTCCCTTAGGAGTCGGAGACGGTACCCTAAGGAACCTGAGTCCAGTATATTAGACTCTATAAGCGAGACCCCCCCTAGAAATTCTATTCGAACGAGGTGGTGAATCAAATACTCACTCCTTTCACAGTTCTCCTCCCTTCACTGATTCCACTATGTCTCACATCCATTGTACGACCCTATGCTTGAACCTAAAGTACTGAGAGTGTAGTCACAAATAACGGAACAGTACGACCGAATTTCTAACCATAGTCCGAAGAAGGTAATAGATTCGCTTGAGAATTAAAGTAGAACTAAACACAGACTAATTTTTATTTTATAAAATAGTTTAAAATTTATTTAAACGTAAGATGGAGCAATGTAAATTCGGAGTTAACCGAACGTGATAAAATATACCACCGTTTAACCCTGAAAAGAACACATTACTTTTATCAGACCGTTGTCCCAAGTGTGTCGAAAGTGTTTCATTCTTATCTCCTGACACAAAGAGGGTCAGTAATGGTCCTTCCAAAAAAATTTCCTGACGTGTGTATCTAATTCGGATCCATAGTCAATGGTAACAAAAGGGAAGGTTTATTATTTTCGTCCACTACGGACATTCACGAAAGTAATATTTATAATCTCTTGTACGACGAATTTTGTCTCGTACCTCTTGATATCCTCCTCCCCAGACCTCACGACTAAAACAGGAACTTACAACTACCCAAGGTACAACGTCACTTCAAACAAAACGACAACCGTCTACCAGGTTAATAATTTTAAAAGAGATGGTTTTTAAAAGACGTAAAAAGAAAAGAAAAAAGACACTTGTACATGGGAAGGTCTAATTACGATGGTTACAGTAACACCTTATCGGTGACAAGTTTCCTACTTATATAAGAGAAAAACAAACTCCGTTCCACTGTCGATTAATTAAGTCAGTATGTTGGACGTCTTATCCATAGACTTAGTCTAATTGTTTCAGAATAAATTCAACGTTGACTTAAGGTTAAGACGTTTATCAAGACAACACTCCACTGTCCAATACCTTTTTTATATTACCACTATTGTCACCGTCCCTGAAATCAAGTCTAATGAGTCATCCTCTTTTGAATGCATTTGGGTACATAAAGATTGAGATTTTTAAGATACATGTCGAGTCAATGATTTTATAAAGAGAAAAGGGAGTCTTATAAGAAAAAATCGTAAGGTATCTATTCTCAGTGAGGAATCTTTATACGTAACACCAAAAATAGTCATCAAGATATAAACTATTATCACAGATGATCAGGACCTTTTTCCTCCTTTCACTAATACGATTAATACTATGTTCGTCGACCTAAGTACCTTTCAACAGTGTGTAGTATCAGAAGACCGATTTCAGAATATTACTTGTTCATTACCGTAAAATAGACCATACAGACCATTGCGAGGGTTGAATAAGAGACGAAGTACCGGTGTGTGTCATATAGGTTGTACCCACCGTGTATACTCAAGTCAGGAGAACTGACGTTAGTTCTCTCGTAAAATTGGTTTACGTTTGGATTATAATTACCTTTTTATTTAGTCATATCTACACCGTAACTGTAAACAGATACTTTTGTATCTATATTATACCTTTTTAAAATCCTATTTTATAACTACATTTTAATTCAAACTCCTACTTTATCGTGGTGATATTCGTATGATACTTTTAATATAAACATAACACCTAGATAAATATGTACATCAAAGTTTAGATTCCAAGTACAACTGACATGTAAAAGTATCAAATTCCTTAATAAAACTTTATTTACTAGATAAGATCTCTTTCAAACTTTACTTAGACATCTTGAATTATCTTTGTCGGTCCCGTCGTGAACGTGTCTAAATTATCAAATCCTTACCCTTGTCGGGTAGAAGGGGTCGTATCCATTACCCCGTCAATAGGACTAAATAAGTGTCCTACAGTACATTTGTCGTGAATATTATTTACTCCATCTATATGTTCATAGTAACCCTGATGTACAGTCTTTGTGTCGACACAAATTTTTCAATTTTCTTTCAACGTTCGTCGTGTTATACTATGGTAAATGTATTTCGAATGTCGGAGTCTTTGTTAAGATATATAACATTTTTACTTATATGTACATTGTTTTCATGTTTCGTACGGATTTTACCATGTACGGTTGTTCGTCATTAAAGACGTGACTAAATGAAAAATCTTTTTTCCATGGGAAGACACACGTACACGCGAGTCAACGATTCAGGACAGAGAAAACGCTGAGGTTCCTGACGTCGGGTGGTCCGAGGAGACAGGTACCCTAAAGGGTCCGTTCTTATGACCTCACCCGACGTAAAGGAAGAGGTCCCCTAGAAGAGCTGCAGAGAATACGGAGGACGCAACCGTCCACCGAAGAAATGGTGACTCGGTGGACCCTTCTATTTATCTGAGAAGTCATCTATACCGGTTGATAAATGGACCAAATAGACCCATCCAACAATCGTACAAACAAACAAATATAAAAAATCATGGACAGACAAACCATGTTAAGTTTGAATATAATTTTACACCGATATACTCTACTCTCTTGAGATTATCAGGTACAAACACTAATCAAACCTTTGAAAAATTTTTCCAAACTTGGAAAAGAATGTAAGTCTTGGAACCAGATGTATCAATTAAACTTTACACCATGACTTATGGTTCATAACTTACTCATCGATGTGTTTCGGACATCAGTCAGTTACTACCGTGACACCGAAAATCGAACACCCCCACTGTACCAATATCTTTTCGTGAAATGGACAACTCTTCTTCTCCCGACTACCCCAACCCGTGACTCCAAATCTTTTCTGTTACATCTTTTGCCCCCACTCACCTCGTTTAATACCCGACTCCCTCTCATTACGATCCGTTTTACCCCCCTCCCCGACAGACCAACTTTTATATGTAAACTTTACCTGAGTTAATCGTATTGTAATAAAGGTCCGTTCCAAATCGGAGTCTAGGGGCAAAGAGATCTGGTGGTACTTTGTCCCTAATACAGAAAAAGAAAACTTCCGTTAAATCGTTCTACCAATTTGGCAGAATCTGGCAGATCTAAGTTTAGGTACACAAGTTTAGACAAGAATGTATAGGTCCGTTTCACCATTACTAAACTACTTCTCAAACTAAGTCACCAAGTCAACTCCTAGTCTACTTCACCTAAACCTTTGTCTTGAAACCAGAAGGGAACAATTCAGTAGGACACGAAGGGACCACCGAGTCTCCTATTTCGCAGACGGACGTTACGCCCTCTGGGCCTAACATAGGGACCCAACCCTTCTAGGGACCTCTTCCTTTACCGTTGGGTGAGGTCATAAGAACGGACCTCTTAGGGTACCTGTCTCCTCGGACCACCCGATGTCAGGTTACCCCAGCTTTTCTCAGCCTGTGCTGACTCTCTGAAGTGAAAGAAAAGAAAGAACAATTGAGTATCTGGAAACTCGGGAACTACTCAACAACCTTTGACCGGACTCCGACGTTAAAAAACCTGTGTGAAGAAGGGATTTCAGTGGTGCATAGGGTCTGACCCTTCCTATGTTGTAACCTGACATTTATCGTGGTCACGGAGAAACAAGGAGGGAGGACAACGGTCGAGGGGAAATACACCAACAGAGTTCTTCGACAAAAAAGACCACAAGTAAGATAGTGAGTTTCACGAAAACTCTCAAGATAAAACTTTAATGCAGTTAGTGAACCAGATAAACCGAAGTTAAAAAAGTAGACGTGACACTTTGATTATTACGGATGAAACTAAGGACTTCAACAGTATTTTTAGTTTACTTTTTATAAAATATTTAACAATTCACGTTACATCTACAATGGTTAATTATGTGATAAAGTCTTTAACGTGGAAATGAAATACCGACGATATATGAAAATCATTTTTTTTTTTTTTCTTTTGTGGAGTATGTATTTACAAAGGTTTACTAAAAACGATTTTGGATTTATTTCAGAGTAAAGTATCACATTTCTATAATGTTTCCTGTAGTTCTCAAAGTGCATACCGTACCGGGCGACACATTCGGGTAAAATTTAGGAGGACATTTCTACTTTGACGAACACAACTTTAACGTTCCTGTAAAATACTTTCTTTTTATTTTAAAGTAAAAAGACAAAAGGTAGAAGACGTCCTTCAGTGGTTTCGTCAGGTTGGAGAGAATGACCCTTCTTAGTATCGAAGGATACTGGGTCTATTGTTCCACCTTGCGAGGTAACGGTAAATGAATCCGTATCCGGATACGGAAGAGAAATAGCACTCCTGCGACGAGGACGTGGGTCGGTAAAAACCAGAGGTAGTGTAACCTTACGTCTACTCTTATCGATACAAATCAAACTAAATATTCTTCCATTATGAAGGAACGTGTCAGAAATACGATGAACAATCATCGTAGCACAAAATTTACGATGTGGTCATGTTCATTCCCTATTTACGATTTTAGTCAAAACATCCCGACACTTCATTTACCGTCGTTATTACTTATAAAGATTAAAAAGGAACTGTGAAGGGAAGTTGATCATTAATAACTCATTAAGACATTTGACGGACATAAAATCTGAAGTCAAAACAAAAAAGGTATAGTAGTCAAAAACCTTAGGTACCGAGGGACAACTTTACTAAGAACGACACACGTATTTTCAGTAACTATTTTATAGTAGAATACCATTTTACGATACACAGAAATACACGTTATTGTTCTTATATCACACATTAACAATAACTAGTTGGTTCGTTAACTATAAAGATGGAATTGAACAATACCCCCGAAGGAGGTATCGAGTCAGTCAATTCGTAGATGGACGTTACACCCTCTGTACCCAAGTTAAGGACCAAACCCTTCAAGGGTACTTCTTCCCTTACCGTTGGGTTAGGTCATAAGAACGGACCTCTTAGGGTAACTGTCTCCTCGGACCGTCTGATATCAAGTACCCTAGTGTTCTCAACCTGTACTGAATCGAGATAAAAATTGATCAATACTGTGTTACTATCATAGGTGACGGAATAAGACTCAATCTAAAAACAGTAGGATTCAGAACCTTTAATTTTTAAAACCTTATTGTGTATGTACCGTTGGTATTCTTGGAAAAGATGAAAAGACATACGTAACAGTTCAGTTTTCGAGTTCAACGATTTGGTATGAAACCTACCTAAGTTTAATTCTGACAGAATGGTCCGGAAGGGACCACTAGGTCACCAATTCTAGGATGTGAAGGTGACACACCCCGGGCCCAAACTAGGGACCAACTCCTTGACTCTGGGACGTACGGTACATAGTGTCACCCTTTTTTTTTCCTGAAAGAATGGAATGTTTGTGTAAAATTCCAGTAGAATTACTGTGTTACTGTACACGAAAGTGGTTGGACTAAATACACACTGAGAAACTAAATGGTTCTAATTTCTAAAGAAAAAAAAAAATTATCTATCAACAACCAATAAAACCAATAAAAGAAATGGGAAGAAGAGAAAGAAGAAGGGGTTTATATTTTTGAAATATATAAACCGAATATTCTCGACACCCGGACTGTAAGGGAGATGTTTATTGGGTAATTGTAAAGGTATTATATGTACGTTCCAGTCACCACAACATTTTAGAACTATCAATATATAATCACAAATTTTTCGGGTTCACTTTTTGGCTCAGGTGTCAAATTGGTTTAGTGGGGTCGACGTTAGAGTAGTCAAGTGTTCATGGTCCTTTCGTACCCACTATTTAGTTATTTTTAGAATAGAGCTAGGTCTTTAAAATATATTCACTTATTTAATAATCCATAGTAAATCTTCTATCTTAAATCTGTTCTATGTATAGTTTCTTTCAACTTAGGTCAAATTTTCATAAATATTTTCGTTAATAATATTACTATTGACTACAAGTACTGTTTGAAGATTCACTAAATCCATATAGTAAAGTAAACTAGGAGGAGTTTTGGGATATACCAGCTTTGATAATAAGGATAAAATATTTATTTTATAAAACTATTTGATTTCCGGATTTTTCATAACTTGTGACACGTTCTTGACGAAGTTTTAAAGATTTGACCTTTTCAGTGTTAGGAATTTCAGCACAGGTTGGGGTACCCGGACGGTCTGAGGTGACAGGTACCTCAAAAGGTCCGTTCTTATGACTTCACCCAACGGAAAAGGATAGATCCCCTAGAAGGGTTGGGTCCCTAGTTTGGGTGTAGAGTACAGAAGAAGTAACCGTCCGTCTAAGAAATGGTGACCCGGTGGACCCGAATGGGGAACTTCAATTCCCAAAAGGTTAATGATCTCTTGTATTCATGACTTTATTACAACGGTTAGTTTAACACAATGTATCTTTCTCTCTGTACTTCGTGACCCCCGATTTCGTCTTCCCTCCGGTTTCTCAACAAATCAAACACCTAATCAAGAATATAATACAAATCGTGTTTATGTCGTTATATACAAGGAAGTTTGGGTCCTACGTAATTACTTTTCAACCTTCGATACAGACAGGAAAGAGTTGTAACAAATATACACAAGAATGGATCAAACGAAATGGGGAGATCGGTATGGATGACTGTACGTAACTGTAGTAGTAGATTCTTATGTTAACGTAGAGGTACGTCGACACCAAACCAGTGATTGTAATTGATCACGGAATAGACTGGTCAAAGTGGGTACACCGTCCGTCGGTGACTAAGAAGGGTCTAATAATATCTAAAACAGTATCTCGTAGTAGAAGAAACAAGGTTTGAGATGTTGTACTATGTAAGTTTAATCTAAAATTTATTATTTACATTTACGTTTGATCCAACTTGAAACGGACACTTAAAACTCTTTCTATTGATATATTACTTATCTATAAGTGACTCATAACACGTGCATGTAAGGTACAATTCGTGATATCTTAAGTCCAGCGGACTCTGACTCATACAATGATTTAGTACATAGTAGATCGAGTTACCTGGGACGGGGGGTGTATGATGAGATTGTCGTAAACCTCAAGTGACGAAATAAGAAAGAAGTAGACACGAATAGATTTGTGATAGATAATAAGGTGTGGTAGAATTTAAGAGGGAGTCACTTTATAAATGTCTAAAAATATTGGTCTATACACTTGAACGAGATTGGTGGGACAATATAAGGTGAGGGAAATTGATCAAATAGTATAAATCAATACATAAACAATCCATAGAACTCCATCATTAAAACAAATTATTGATTATTATTAGGGACTTTGGGACCTATGTCACTAAACATAGATTCACGAGTTATGTACACACTCTCTCAGTCAACTTCGTTTACAGTTTACCCATGAGAAGTCAGTTTCGGTTAAGAATAATTTAAAACATCCGCTTCACATGGACACTAGAGAGTATTATTATTAATCAAATAGACGAATTATTAGGACAAAACAGATATACCTACATAAAAAGCAACATTTTAAATTCTTAAAAAACAACAATTACATTAGAAAGTTTGTTAATAATTATTAATAAATATTATATGAACATAACTGAAATTTACATTAAAATAAGTTATCAGTGGTATCTCATGTACTTTTTAAATTCCGGTTCTAAAATAAAATTTTTGAAAATAACTTATATAACCGAATATAATAATACAATCAAAGTTCTTATGTCGTTTTACTACGTCTATATATATATAGAAAAAAAAAAGGACTAAGAAAAGGTGATATCCAATAATGTTCTATAACTTATATTAAGGGATACTCTGGTTCCAAAATTAGAGTTTAAAGTGAACGGAAATCAAGGTAGACATTATTTTTGTTTGTTTTTATTTTTTTGTTGTTCGTTTGGAGACGTCATATATTTACTTATAAATTCATGTTATAAAAAGGGTAAAACCTGATCTTTGTTAACAATTGGGAGAGATCGATGACAATTTATTACATTCATCTCCGTACGGTAATATTATAATCAACATTTCTCTTTATAAATATTTAGACTCTTCTATGATTTACTTTACTTGTATTCTATTAAAATAATCCAAATGAATTTTTTCCGTACGTATCAATGGGTTAAGGAGTCGACATAATATTGTACGAATATTTAGACAGATGACACGTCATTGTAGTAAATTGAAGGGTAAAGGAAAATCTGAAACTTCGATAGTTCGGCACAAGACCTATTTTATTCATAACCTGTTGAACAATCAGAGGAAAGGTTATTGGACTTGTTTAAACTACTTCATACATGGATGACTAAGTGAGAAAATACGTGGAAACAATATTTAGTATGTTGGGGTCTCTAAAAGACCCAGTCTATTGATTACTCACCAATGTAGTAGTCGTAAGGATCGAAGGGATAAAGACTTTTGGCTCTTCCGATTCAACATATCGTCTCACGGTAAAACCAAAGAGTGTCTTGATCTGTTGAGTTCCCGTGGAGACGACCGAAAAATAAACCACACCAAAAAGTTTTAATTTAGGAATAGTCTAGAACAAAGTAAAATTACGAAATTCAGTCAATAAATAAAACCGACTCATACTATTGAGACTTTTTAAGAACAAATCCCGACAGAAGACAGTGTTATTTTAAGTCCCAGGAACTCCTGTCTAATACATAAAATATGTATTACATAAACAGAAACGTAAAGATCATAAATCGTACGATAGCTTGAGAGTCGTCCACGATTCGTTAAATGACACTTAACTCACACGTACTACAAAAGACTCATAAACCAGCCTACTATCCCCACACGTTACCATATCTGACTTTAAGTCGTCTCAGAACAGAAAGTACAAGACACAGTACCGAGAGCGAAATAAGTGTCTCCTTATTCAATGAATTTCTTAAGGTCTGTACCATGAATTCTACCGGTTAGTGGTGTGTATAGGTGACCTTTTTTAGTGTCACTGAACGTCAATCAAACCCCCCTTTAGGATCAGAGGCACCTCTTACAAATTCGTGCAACGACACACGAGGTATATTACTTATGGATCTAAAATCACGTAAGTCTTGGTACTAACATACTCGAGTGACACGAACTAAAGAAAGAGGATAAGAACTAAAAGAGAAACAAAACCCCACCTCCTATTGTACAGGTACCAAAAGTGACACTAAAATAAAAAGTCCCTGAACGTGACCGTGTAAAACACACCTAACGAGGAGACGTTCACTGCGACGACTACCCCGACGAGACCCTGAACAACGTCCGGAAGTGGAAGACACCCGAACGAAAGGAGTATCAGGAGCGGGAAGAAGTTCGGCCTAATCCCTTTTACGACTACTTCATGTCCATCTTTGAGAAATTTATCACACTTTGTGTCTAACGTAAGAATGATCAATATACTGGATACAGTTCGACGAAGACGGTGACAAAAACCCAAAAAGTAGAAACTTTACTTTATTAGTAGAGGGAATCCGACAGTCCTACTATTCCGTCTCACATACTGTATGATCGGGTGGTCTTGAAGAGATACATGACTTGGTACTAAAAGAATGATCCACAGTGTTTTTCCGTATAAAAGTATTACAATAGTCGCCAGGGGTTGGTAAAACCGTGGTCTCTGACCAAAGCACCCTCTGTCAAAAAGGTACCTGGCCCCCTCCCCTACCAAAGTCCTACTAAGTTCGTGTAATGTAAATAGCACATGAAGTAAAGACAATAATAACATAGTCGAGGTGGAGTCTAGTAGTCTGTAATCTAGAGCCTCCAACCCCTGGAACTATATTTATTATAAAAGATATAGTTACCATGTAAAAAATCGAACGATCAGATATCTTAAAGAAATATTCATACAATGGTAGGTAAAACGAAAAAACGTGTAGTCGCTAAATCCATGTTACCTATTTTGTCAATACACTTACCCTCCCTTTCGTATGTAAAATCCATTTCAAGTATTCGAAAAAGATGAGACCAAGTACTTAGTAGTGTCGTGTCGGAATCACCGAAAAATAATGACTTACTAAGTCACTATGGTTAGTGACGAATACTTTCTCCTGAAGACCTCAAACGGTCGATCTCATACTATCGTTCACAAGTTTAAAACCTCAGTTTATCAAGAATCAAACTTAGGGTGAAACGTGGAATGATCTGCATGCTGGACACAGTTCGACGAAGTTGGAAACACAAAGACCAAAAAAGTCAAAAACTTTACTTTATTAGTGGAGGGAGTCTCCTAATCCGTATCATATACTGTACTTAGATTATGTACACAGACGTGTACCCTCCGTAAATGACTAACTATGAATTTGATAAAAACAATGATACATAAACTATTATTTGTAGGTAGACAAATTATTTTCTTTACACCGAAAAGAATTTTCGAACCCGTCAAGAATCACCCGTCAAACTGAATAAAAATGATTCATAAACTAAACACCTACTTTATTAAATGTCTCTAGTCTCTCGACCTTTCTAGTTACTTTCTGACCACTATTGTAGTCTTTACTAACTTTTATAGGTTAGCCAATTCCGTATGACGACCCTTCTTCGTTACCTTTTTTAGTAACTTTTGGATTCTGTCATTCAGTAAGGTTTTTACAATTATAGTCAATTTAATCAGTTAATTCCAAATTATTTACATTTTACTCATACAGTGTCACCTGAAGTCGAGTATAAACTTTAAAAACTGTTGGTTTATTAACACAACAATATAGTTATAAGTACACAATCACCATATTACAGTAAAAGTACCCTGACAGTAAAATGTATCCACTTGATAAAAACGTGATGTGTCTATAGAATGTTTTCTTGACGGATAAACACAAATGTCGACGAATTATCTGATTTGATTACTAGTACTACGATCTCTGACTTACTTTGGATTTTATCTTGACGAGCTCATTTTTACTATGTTGAGACTTGGTTTATTTACTAAGAGATCATAATGTTGAAGGAATTAAATATACAATACCGAGTACTTTTCGTTTGGTTTTTTTTGGGAAGACAAACAAACTTTATACAAACAAGAAGGAAATGAATTCTCGTTACGGTCCCATTATAGATATTTAACACAAGATATTTGGGAGGTGAACTTTTTAGTTTTCGGCGGCGGACTTCATCTTAGTCATGAACCGTGGGTAAAACTAGAGACCAGAACAAAACGGAGTCTATTGGAAAGAAAGTGACCAATCATTTCTAATATCGGTCGTTTTTTATGTCGTGTCTGACCCTATGACAACGACTCTTTTAAAACCTGTACTATATTTGGTTCCATAAAGACATCGAGATTCTGGTAAAAAGAAATCAGTTCAAGGTACAAGATGTTTAACGTTAAATTTTTTCTCAAGATCCTCTGAGTCACCCGTATCTAGAAGACAATTTCCCGTTTATTAAAGTCTTACTTAATCGAGTACTCTCAAAGTATCCTTCTTTTCTATGATTTTTCTTCTCAAGGTAAAATCTACTATACTCATACTAATAGTCCCTAAGTCCGACGACTCAGGTCATCTGTCACCATTGACTCGACGTCCACACACTAACCTTGTTGTTTTTTCTACGACTTTACCATTCAGGAAACGGTACATTTATCTTTCTCATTTTCTGATAAATAACGGGTTTGTACTAACCAGTGGACAAAAATAATACGGAAAGTTCTGCTTAGGTCCTTTCCTTAATATAAAAGAAAGACCTTTGTAGGTATTTCTAGGACGAATCAACCAACTTTAAAAAGAGAAATTGTTGACTCAATCGAGAGTTCCCAGTGACTACTCGACCCATTTTCCGATACGTCACGAGGGACCTTTAGACGAAGAAATGACGAGAGACCATTATTTCGGTGAAAGTCAAAAAAAATTTAGTATTATTCTATTTTACAAAAAATACTGAGTTTCACAATCACAACAATAATACCCCTCATTCCGTTACCGTTGGGTGAGGTCATGAGAACGAACCTTTTAGGGTACCCACCTCCTCGGACCATCCGACGTCAGGTACCCCAGCGCTTCTCAGTCTGTGCTGATTTCGTTGAATCGTCGTCGAAAGACCCACTAAGAAGATAGTTATGTACAAGAACTCGGACAATAAGAAAAGAACATCATAGTAAGGAAGTAAAAGGAGTTGACAAATATTATATGTTACTGTCAAACTGTTTAAATAATTGTAAAACCATTAGTCACAAAAGATCGTAATTCTTTTATGTTCGGATCGGTTGTCATAAGAAGAAAGTCAACTTCTAATCTCTCTGTGCATTCAAGATTCACGTTCAAGGACACAACAGTAAATAACACCGCTGTTGAGGTGTTCCCTCTACAATGTAAAGAGAAGACATCTACACCTAAGACATCCTTGTCTCCCTTCTCGTTGAACGAATTCTACCGTATCGATATTGGTCGTCTCGACTCAGTGTGGGGTCAATCTAAGGTTTTAGTATTAGACGGAAATTACGGTTTATTAATTTTATCCATTCGATTTGGTGTAATCTGACCCTTAGTGTTACATCCAACCCTCGTGACTTGAAGTAAAAGAAGTAGTCTCACGACTCCTAATGTAAAAAAAAGTCTGAACTTTTTTTATAAAGTAGACGTAAGATGGTGAACTCTTACTCTTGAAAAGACTCAACATGTTCGTACACCTTGATCGTGGGTTTACGGTCCGTGTCGATAGCGAGGGAGGGTGGGCGTACGAGATGAACAGACAGAGTAGAGACGAGAAAGGGAGTGTTCTCGACTTGTCTTCCTAGTGTTCACTAAGGTCAAAACTACTAGGACACTCTCACCCTACTTCCGACTTCCTTCGTAACAGGAGACAAGAACGGTCGAGACGTGAGGGAACGAAAGACGGACAACCACGTAAATTTGGAGAAGACAAACACAACTTTTTTATCAAGTGCAAAAGTCAAGTCTGATTTTTTTTCATACTAACGTTTATTAATAAGACTTTCCTCTCTCCCACCTACGTTATAAAAAGAGAACATTAAAAGGTTCTAAATGACCGTCGTTAGAAAAAATTTTTCGTCTAAGACCTCCTGATGACGTCTGAGTCATAGAGACTTACCACTAGAACTATGTGACGTAAAATTTTTCAAAGAGTCCACTAAAAATGAACACGATTCGGAACTCTTGGTGAGGAGAAACCGAGTATACAATAAAAGTTCCAAGAGGTTTCGGTTAGGTCTTGAAGATTTTACGACTGTTAGGGAATCCCTTAGGGTCTTAACGGAAAAGGAAGATATTCAGAAAGTTATAATAAGAGTATAGACATGAATTTATGAATTTTGTGGTTAGTTATTTTTTAATGATCAAAATAATTAGATATTTAATTATTACTACATTTACTTCTATATTTTTGATATTAATAACTCTAATAAATTTTTATTATAAATATCCATAATATACGACCATATAAGTAACAGTAGGTGGGGAGAAAATCTTTTCTATTGACTCCGACTCTCTCCAATTTATTGAACAAGTTATAGTGTGTCGAGTAGATCCCATCTTGGTCTTAGTCTTTCGTCTCTCTTTCGAAAACTCTCACATACACGTCTAAAAAATAAGGTTCTACGGACTATAAAATCTTTCATATATTCGTGGGGTTTAGAATGATAAACAAAAACAAACAACAAAAAAATCTTGTCTTGACTTTGAATGGGCCTTCCGTCGGATACACTCTATGGAGTTATCGAGTCGGAAGAAGAAGAGTCCCAAGAAACACCATAAAAATAGACACGAAGGAATACGTGACGAGTTACCTTAGTAGGAAGCTTTTTATAAGTGTTGGTAGAGTAAGACGTAGCAAAACGCGTACCGTCAATGAGCCGTCAAGGGGACCCGTCATGTTTGAACCATACTAAGAGAACCTCGTTATTTGTTTTATGTCCATCACATGGTTTTACCCAGAAGACTGAGTTACTTAAATCTTGTCAAATCTTGAAAACAGTACTCGTTTGAGAGATCTCTACTTAAGAACCGGAACCTGGACAAACTACGTGTCATAAAGGAGAGAACTATAGATATACACCAGGTTGCTCGGAACATTTCGGATCACTTTATTTTACTTTCGGGTACTCTAAAATCTCTTTAACTTCTTTTATAACAATGACAAAAGACCTCTAATAATAAGTTCATTACTTAGTTATCAAGATTACTTGAACCGTTTACACGTTTTAGTACCACCGTCCAAGTAGTCCTTCAATATTTTAAAAGATCGATTACGATCCTTACAAATGGAATTTGAAAAGGTTCATAAAAAGACTTGTCATACTACCTACTCTTACTGTAACATAAGGTGTAATTAATGGAATTTTAGAGTCGTACGACTGTATCGACAATTAAAACTTTTCTTCAAGATTTCAGGAATTCCCTTAATCTGAGTTAAATACGGTTCGATTGTCTTAGTGGTGGTCCTTGAACCTACACCAATATTAAAAATCTTAATTATGTGTTAATTTTTACAAAATAATACGACAAAACTATATATAAATTTATAAATTAGGTCTTTTATTTAGTGACACAGTATTCAAATTTTTTTACTCCCACTTCCCACTCGGTGAAATTCCATCAAGACGGTAATAAATTGTGTCCGGTCTCAAACTGAAGGGACCATGGAGTCAGTCATTTCTTAGACGGACGTCACGTCCTCTGGGCCCGAACTAGGGTCCCAGTCCTTCTGAGGGAACCACTTCCTTTACCGTTTGATAAGGTCTTAAGAACGGACCTTTTAGGGTACCTGTCTCCTCGGACCGTCCGATGTCAGGTACCCCAGCGTTCTCACCCTGTTCTGGATCGTTGATTTGGCGATAGTCTCAGACAGTTACCACCCGGTACCTGGATTATTTTCCTCCTACGATATTTCTACTTTTATGATCAAAAGAGAGAGAGTTACAACTTGACTCCGTCAGTCATCAAGTCCACACGAAATATTTAAGTAATGATTCCAATTGTACAGTAGATCATGTTCCTACTCAGTCACCATACAATTTTCAATTACATATTTATTCAAGATATTTTACAGTGTATAAATTTCTTACGTGAATATTATTTAGGATCATGAACTGTTAATTGAAATCTTGTGTATATTTTAATAAAAATCCTTTTTAAAGATTATATTAAGTATTTTATATTTTACATCGTGAATAATCTCAAATTTTTCTACATTATTACATAATTGTGATAGGATCAAGATATTATACAAAAACGAAAGAAAATATTTGTCCTAAAGAATGTTTTCGTTCTTATATTCTGTAACCTTATATTGAATTGTTGATGTCTACATCACTACCTCTTACATTGTCGGAAGACCCTCCTCCAGTCTTAAAAAACAAACAAGATTTATAAATTCGAAAAGAATAAGCACTAAGACCAAAAGTAGAATTACCCGTTATTTGAATCTTACTACTATCTTAACAATCTTGACTTTCTCCTTAGTGAGGTGAATAAAACGTCAAATTGTCCATCTCCGGGTCCTTATAATTTATACTGTCTGTCCGGAGAAGTACAAAAAGATTCAGTACATTAAACAAAGTATATTATTTAATCCTTCATTACGTCACGAGTATCCATAACCTCGGTTTAACTCGACCTTAACTCATGACCAAGATGGTAAATGAAGATCACGTTCAATGATTTAAAACACCTTGGAGACCAAGAGGTAGACATTTCACCCTTATAATTATATATGGAACGTTCCAACAACACTTCTAACTGACTCTATTGAATACCCTTCATGACTCGTATCATGGTATGTGTATTATCAAGGAGTCATTTACGACGTGAGACACTAGAGTTCAAGATCAGGTTACACGAAACGTCTATGGTTATTTGTATTTCTACATATACCCTATCTGGATACCTATCAAAAGATGATAAAAATGAATAAAATTAAGTGATAATTTTTAAGAGTAAAGAGTACCAGTCTTTTTTACAATAATTACTAAAAAGTCGAAGATTTCCTGATTATAAACTAATATCTCTTATGGTCACCTCAAGGAGAAAGGAATAGTGAAAAAAAGACAACTCATTTGTATCCGTAATACTTTCGTTACAGGATAAAGGTGTATAAAGAGTTATAGAATTTGACCAAAATAAATATATTCATTCAACTGGGATTCCCGCAGTGACATTAAGAAAAAAATTCTATCTCCATTCTCTTATTAAGAAATAGACGGATCTTTTTAATACCCCTTCACACACCTAATCTAACTAAAATGAAGAAACTAAAATCCTTAAAGTTTACGGGAAAATCTGTATTTCTTTTCGTTCCTAAAACCACTATGTCTGTTAACAAAAAGATTAGAGGTAGAGTAAGAGGAAAGTAGATTATTTTATCTATCGTACGAACTCGTGAATGATACACGGTCCATGATCTATTCGTGAAACGTACAAAACAGAACAAAGAATGTTGTAAGGATACTACATTAGAATTATAAAGGTAAAACGACTATTCCCTTACCTCCGAATCCTTCCAATATCCTGGACCGAATCGAGTACATGGTCCGTTCCCTACTTCGATCCAAAACCTGGTATACAGCACCAGATGTTGGGAAAGTGACTTGGTAACGGAAAGTAGACCGACATAGGAGTAGGAGGTCTGAGAGTGACAGCGGATCGTTTAAGACCTGTGAGGAACTACTATAAATGGGTCCTGTCACCACGACCAATTTGGAGAGAGTAGCACAGATTCTGAAGTCGTGAGTGTACTCTTTAGGAAGGTTATAACAGGAGTCTTGAAGATAAATGTCAATGAAGAAGTCTTCGAAGGAGAGTACGAGTATATGACTCGAACCACTCACGGCTCTGAATGAGGTGAAACCTTTACAGGACGAGACCTTAGAGAAAGAGTCAAATCTTAAAGGATTAGGATCGAGAGAGTCAGAGAGTTAGGGTGGAAATGACGGAAGGTTAAAGTACTTCTAAAGATCAGAGGAATCAAGAGGGAAAACCTGAGGAGGACCAAATTGAAGGTAGTCAGTGAAGTCAACAAGGATGTCGTCGTGGGAGTTAGAGGAAAAGAAAAAAAAATCTAAAATAAAATAATAATAATGATAAAAAAAAAAAAATGAAATGTTATAACATAACCAAAACGGTATGTAGTTGTACTTAGGCGGTATCCACATGTGTACAAGGGTTAGGACTTGGGGGGAGGGTGGAGGTATGGTAGGGGTATGGGTATGGTAGGGAGACCCAGTAGGGTCACGTGGTCGGGGCTCGTAGGACATAGGACGTAGTTTGGACCCGACCGCTAAACAAAGAATATACTACAATATATACAAAGTCACGGTAAGAGGGTTTAGTAGGGTGGGAGAGGGAGAGGGTGTCTCAGGTTTTCTGACAAGATATGTAGACACAGAGAAAACGACAGAGCGTATGTCCCAATAACAATGGTAGAAAGATTTAAGGTATATATACGTAATCATATGACATAACCACAAAAAGAAAGGCCGAATGAAGTGAGACATATTAGCCAAGGTCAAAATAGGTGGAGTAATCTTGACTAAGTTTACATAAGAAAAATTACCGACTCATTATGAGGTAACACATATACATGGTGTCGAAAGAATAGGTAAGTAGACGACTACCTGTAGATCCAACGAAGGTACAGGACCGATAATATTTGTCACGACGCTACTTGTAACCCCATGTGCACAGAGAAAGTTAAGACCAAAGGAACCACACATACGGGTCGTCACCCTAACGACCCAGTATTCCGTCAAGATAAAGGTCAAAAAATTCCTTAGAGGTGTGATAAGAGGTATCAACGACATCGTCTCTTTCTTTATTTTCCTTAGGTTTAACCTTTTCTTCTTCATTTTGAGAGTGACAAACGTCTACTGTACTAGGAGATGTATCTTTTGGGATTTCTTAGAGGAAAAGAAAAGTGACTTAGCAAACGATATTCTGTAAGTGAACTGTCGAAACTACTTCCCTTACGATAGACCCTTTTAGTTTATGAGATCAGTCAATATTCAAAATATGTCAATGACAAAGTTGAAGTTTACCCGGACATTTGAAAGAACCCTTTACAAAAACAGAAATGAATTAAAATAAATGATAAAGGGATTTTCGATAAGGTCTAAAAATGGTCAAGGGACTTTGAGGGTTAGAGAGTGTCCTAGACGAGTGGGGGTCGTCTACCGGAACTGAAGACACTATATCTCTCTTTTATATATCTACGATATTTTATATCTCGTAGTGCATACTTACAAATGTCGTAGAAAGAAGTACGAACTCTAATAATAAAAGAGGATAGAACAGATTCTCTTCCTACATACGAAGGGGGACGGGAATTGACTTGACAACAATAGAACGAAGTAGATGAGTCCTGTACCCCGGCCGTTAATAAGAGAGAGATCTTCGAGTTAAGGAAAAAAAAAGTTGACTGAAGAAAATTATAGATTTATAAAAGTTCAATTTCTTTAAAGAAGAGACTGAAAACGGGGGAGACTTGGGGTAGTAGGTTCGGAATAGTAAGAGGAAGGGAAACGATAATTTTGACAAGAATGAAGGAGTAGAAAACTGAAAACGGAAGACGTTAGACCTAAGACAGAAATGGTTACGTAATTTTTGACAAGAAAACTTTATAAATAAATTGAATCGAAATCACTCGGTGAGAAAGATACATTAGAATATAAGGTCGGTACTGAAGAGTCAGAACCGACGGACGGAGAATTCTCCGCCAGCCGGTGTCCCAGGGGTGGCGGAGGACCATAAAGTACGAGAGACACCCACTGAGTGGGTCCGAGTTGACTGTAGATACACGACTACTGAGAGTTTCCGTTCAGAAGTCGGGGTCAAGGAAAGGACTTGAAGTATGTAATAAAGGTTTAAGGGACGTTCCAGGAGTTTGTGAAGTGTAAGTAGTGAAGGGTTCGAAGTATTTGGGTGAAGAAGGTCACAGAAGAGACGAAGTAAACTACTAAAGTGGTAAGTGGTCACTGAGTTCTCCGTACAGGGACTATTTAATATATACTGAGGAGGGAGTGAAGCGTGGACACTCTTCCTTGTTAAAGATAAATATATAGTCCTTCGACTCGAAATCCCTTAAATTCATTGATCTTGTTCTAATATGTTGACCAATCCTGTATTTCAGTCGGATCCGTAGACTGAGATTTACGAAAAAGATGAGTGAGAAGACACAGATTACTTTTTTTTACCTGATGACGAAATGACATATGTTCTATGAAAGTAGATGTAATAAAGTGAATTCTAGGAGTTGTCAGGTCCTCGGATTTCGAGTCTTACAGTATTAAATACACCGAGTCTACCATTTCGTAGACGGATGTTACGTCCTCTGGGTCCAAGTTAGGGACCCAACCCTTCGAGAGGACCTCTTCCTTTACCGTTGGGTGAGGTCATGAGAACGGAACCTTTTAGGGTACCTGCCTCCTCGGACCATCCGATGTCAGGTACCCCAGCGTTTCTCAGTCTGTGCCGATTCACTGAAGTGAAGTGTACGTCGATCAACTCTTCTACTCTGTCTATGACTTTATTTTCTGTTTCCTATGGTATTAGTAAAGAGAGTGTTGATGTCCCTCGAACATTTGTGTCTTTCACAAGTCGATATCATCCCTAGTTTATTTATTCTTATTCTAGTTATGACTCTAAGGTAAAAGTGAATATTTTGTACTTTTTTATCTTGTTTTGTTTTATTTAGGGTTTAGTCTTTAGTTGTAACAACTACTACCAAGGACCTTAGCTCGTGAGAGTATGGAACTACCTTCTCTTAAACTTTGACGGAAAGGTTTCTGAACCTTACAAGCGACATGGAAACGAGACCTTTAAAGGGAACATCTTTAAATATGATTTTTTTGGTCTCCAAACAAGGTTCTAAATATAGGTAAGAGAAGTTATGATAGGACGTTGAAGTTTAATATAATTTTTCTCACAAATTACCATACACTTTTATAAATACTAAATATAACATTCAGTCTTTTTCTCCTAGTGTTTCGAGTACATATTAAAAAGGAATTACGACATTTCAATATATACTAAAATGTATATACGCTTCCTCACCTCCCTAGAGTGACTTTACAATTTGTACTAAAGAATCACAATTCCGATGTCGACTAAAGAGAAAAGAAGAACGATGAAAATAGACAAAAGGTTTAAAAGACTTCATTCAAAACTGAAGACATTAGTCCTCAATTTTAATTCCATTTAATTTCATTTTCGTTGGAAGGTAACCAGGTTCACAAATAACCTATTTTCAGGATAAAGATTCGTACCTTGTACTCGGGGAATTGTCAGACGCGACGGATCAAATAGCTCCTATAGGAAACAGTAGAATGATATATGTAAGTAGATCAGTGAGTGGTGAGGACTCCACATACAACAGGAAAATTCGGATTTAGTAGTACGTACGTCCAGGAAGAAGGACCTTACGGATATGATAAAGAACCAAAACACTTTATGGTGGATATAGGAAGTATCTGATTATGACCCAATTAATTAACCTGTTCGAGGTCTGACTCATTGAACGAAATACATTACACGAGGATATCCTGAATCACACTCAAAAGGTAACATCGTGATTTGTGCAACGTTATAATTATAGACGGGTAAACAATAGGAGGATACATTCTGAAAACTTCACCAGAAATTATATCTCCACTACGAGTTATTTATAGATAATCTATTTATTCAATTATTATCTTATTTTTTACGGAAACAGAGTAAACTTCTTAAACGTAACGGATGAAGAATTTTGAAACGAAAATCAATAAACTACTGACTTTCTCTACAATCGGTAGGTAGAGTATTCTTAAGTTCGTCATCAGAATTTGGAATTAACGAATACATACGGGATTTCAAAACTATCATGACTTTTAGACATATGGAGACTATGTAAAATTCAACTGAATATTTAAAAGTTGTATCCAAATTCACCACCATTTCTTATAGATAACATATCACAGAAGTATACAATTTACCTAAAAACAGTTTTGAACCCTCGACGGTAAAGTCATGAATGTTAAAGTACCGTTTATTTACTTAAATATCAGTCCAGAGTAACGATTCAGTTAGTCTATTTATAATGAACGAAATATAGTCCTTTTACATTGAAATTTTACGTCTATTATTAAACATAATTAAATAATTTAATGATTTTAATCTATTACAATTAATTTTATTGAACAAGAAGTGAAGTAGAGAATTCAGACTAAGACTCTACTGTCCTGTGTATCTACGGTAGTGAAACTTTGGACCACTTTGTGCTACAATGGAGGAAGTCATAAAGACCGAAACGAAAATACCCTAGGGGAGAGCCCTCTTTTAGTAAGAGAATACCAGGGGTACAAGCAAAGTACCTCGAAAAATGTGGGACCTTTCCCGTCGGATCGATTTGAATCCTGACCACTCTTCCGACGGAGAAGAGACTCCCCTCTTCGTCTTTCATCCTTTCTCTTCACTGTTTCTCGTTCGTTTAAGAGTCTGCTAATTGAAATCCTTCCTCATGAAGCCCTACAACTCCAACACTTTTACGTAAGAGAATTTTGAGACACTTGATGATGGAAGGAGGACTAGTGGACGTCACGATAATTGACACTAAACTTCTGACGAGTCTACCATTTCTTAGACGGACGTTACGTCCTCTGGACCCAAACTAGGAACCCAACCCTTCTAGGGGACCTCTTCCCTTACTGATGGGTTACGTCATAAGAACGGACCGCTTAGGGTAGTTGTCTCCTCGGACCACCCGACGCCAGGTACCACAGTGTTTGCCCAACCTGTGCTGACTCACTGATTCGTGGACGTGCGTGAGATTACGTAGGGTCTCCCGTCAGGTCTTCGTCCCTCAAAAGTCTTTTCTTGAGGAAGAGGGTCGTGAAGACGTTTTTACCTTAAGTAAGTTTAGTTTACCATCATAGTAGTATAAATACGAATCATTATGGATGATTTTATGAAACTCGAAGAATCTCATTCCACGGTCGCACTATCTCAATCTTCTAAACCCAACATTAAGGTGAGTCCGGATGATGAATTTACTGAAGTCAATGAATTGAAGAGACTCAGTTTCAGATGTTGAAACTTACTTTCTCAAAATTTCAGATGGAGTATATAACAATAAGACGACTTCTAACTTACTAATACACATACACAAGTCGGATACCCTCTCCTCTATCTATGGAAGCATATATATCGATCTATAGAAATTAATTTAAACTACCACTCGTTGTTAGTCGTTAACTTTAATATTAAAACTTTATAAAACCTAGTACACGAGATCTTTAGTACATTGAACACACGATATTTCATACCTGGTACACGGTACATGAGAAATTTGATTATTATGTATTACATTTATCGATAACTTTTATAACCCGAAGGGACCACCGAGTCGACCATTTCTTGGACGGACGGTTACATCTTCTGTGTTCCCTACGTCCAAGCTAGGGGCCCGTCCTTCTAGAGGACCTCTTCCTGTACCGTCGGACGACGTCATAAGAACGGACCTTTTGAATATACATGTCTCCTCGGACTGTCCGACGTCAGATGACCCAACATTTCTTAGCCTGTGTTGACGTGGACGTGTGTGTGTAACTTTTATAGACTCTTTGTATGGAAGAATAAATGACACAAAAAAAGAAAAAATGTCCCTAAATCATTTAATAAACTCTTTCGTTTTCTTTTATTATTGTTATCTTTTTAAAGATTACCACTATGGTCGGAGAAGAAGTCATTGAATGAAGAGCCATGAGGACAGGACTTTCTATAGTCAAAGTTCTATCTTTCTCCTGTCAACAACCGTCAACGACCTAGATGCCCTCGTCCGTTCCATCAGACAAAATATGGAGTGGTACTTCTACAATTGGACTGTACGAAAAGAGGAAAGAAGAAGATCAAACATTTTCCTCTTATAAACCTATGACACATATTAATAAGGTGACTATCGTAGGAGATCGGAAAGTAAAGAAAGACTATAGAAGTCATTGAAAAAGAAAATATATAAATATAAAACCCGTAGTAAGTCATGTCACAGTACGTGCATGTACCACTCGTAAATTATTGAAACAACTTGTTCATTTCGTAGGTAAAAACGGTTAGACACCTTTTCTGTAAAAGAGTCTCGACCAGGTCCTTTCAGTACCGAATGTAAAATGAAATCATTGGTGTACCCGTTTTCTAGGGGTAAAACAACTGTGTCTTAAAAAAACCTCTTACCTGAGTCCGAACGCATACTAAATAATACTCCCTTTTAATAACTCACCCTATCAAAAAACTACCGTTATGTATCCTCACAAATAAGACACGACTAGTCGGAAGGTGGGATGGAGTAAATTAATATTTGGTACCTATAAACCTCTATGTAGACTATTTTCAATTCTCCGATTTTTTGATTTCCCAGTTTAAAGTAACAGTCCTCTTCTGAAATACAATCATAACTTACTAAACTCGATAACAAGTCTATTACTATTTGTGAATAAGAGAAATAGACCCTTTATGTAAGTTTCCCGTACTTCCTTATCTTAGTCTCTATTTGTTCCCAGAGAACCGAAACTTTACCTGATGAATTCCTATTATCTATAAACGGAACCTTCAGATAATTTTCCTCCAAGAATAAGGGTGAACTGATATTAAAATCGATGTTATGAAAGATCTTTATAATTTTTTCCAAGTCAAGTCAAGTCAGCGAGTCAGCACAGACTGAGAAACGCTGGGGTATTTAACGGAAACGCTGGGGTATTTAACGTCGTACGATCCGGAGGGACAGGTAGTTTTTTTACAAATCACAGGATAATTTTGAGAATTCTTATGAAACTACTTTATTTCCTTCTTCCTTCCTTCCTCGTCACGGTGATAATTCTATTTTTACATTTATATTTGTTTACTTTATGGGGACTTTTTATCAATAAATAATTACAGATCAATTCCTTCTTAGTGTAAAATTTCTTAAATCAGACTCTGAACCCTTTGTTTTATGATATCTTTTAAAGATCAGTAACTTAAACCACAAGTATTAACATCGTTATATGTTAAACGAAAAAAGAGAGAGACATACACAAAAGGGTGTACACTTTATCCGGAAAGTTGTTTCGTCGATATCACGCAAAAGAAGAAGCTTTTTTACATAAAGAAGAATTTCACGATGAAAAGGGAAGATAAAGAATATATTGATCTTTAAAAGTGATAATTTTCTTTTACTATGGTCTCCTCCTAAACGATTATTTGTTTAGTGTCTACTGAACTGGCTCTTATTAACGAATACTCTTCTATTATTAACACAAAGTGACTTAAAAAATTTTAATTAAAATAAACAAATTTTAATGAAGAAACTTTCCATATTTGTTTGTCGAAACCTTAATGTTTAATACCCTGAATTGGTCGTTAATTTAAAGTCCGTTGAGATAATTCTTAACTACTCGTCTAGTAACGACCGATCTCAATGTAGAAGACTCTTCATCTATACTTCTGTCTCAGTCTACCTCCGTCAACAAGGAATCCTTATTAATTTGGGGAGACTCTTTATCTCAAACCGTTGATTCAGATCCTCCTACAGGAAAGTAACGTCATTCTTACCTCGTAAAATATGAGAATAATCTATTGTCTAGATCGATTTTATATTCCATCTTATTAACGTTTATGAGTGTAAAGTTCTATTTATGACTTGGTGAGTCAAACCATTAAACACATAATTTTCGGAATTTTTATTGGTTGATTGTTAAGATAAACATACTGAATGGGATCATACAAACGTCTCTAAAAATATATTTCTACAAGTAGTACAACAAAGTTATCGGTGTTTAACCCTCTTGAGGATTTATAGATTATTATCCCCTAACTAATCCATTTAAAACCACATCAATATATTACCGTACAATAAGTCAGTCATATGTATACATATACATACGTATGAATCAGTACAGGCTGAGAAAACACTGGGGGTACCTGACATCGGGTGGTCCGAGGAGACAGGTACCTTAAAAGGTCGTTCTGTTGACCTTGTCCAACGGTAAAGGATGAAGTCCCTACAAGGACTGGGTCCCTTGTTTGGTCCCAGAATAGTTATAAACCGTAAAATATATATAATTAAGTCAAATTGAAACGTAGAGAATTTTATGGTTTTATAACTATTTATAATATATAAATATACAAATATATTTATGACAATTTATATATAAATTGGAAACACAAACTATATCTAGGTTGGAATATATCTAGGTTTGGACATATAACACATATGTGTGTATATATATACAACACATATGTATATACATACACACATATATATATATGTACATTACACACACATATATAAATATACATTAGTCTAGGTAAGGTAACAACCCCAAATTTTTAGACGAGATATACTTTTATTATGAATGTCAAAGTTAATATGTCTTTTTAATATACATCTTCATTCCTTAAACTGCTACCTGTCCCTTCGGACCACATGACGTCAGGTACCCCAGAGTTTCTCAGTCTGTGCTGACTCGTGGACTTGACTTCCTTAAAACCTATAAAAGGTATATGTTATTCTTAAAATTTTAAATGACTTTATCCATAGTGTTTTCACGGATAGAGAAGTAGGAAGAAAGAAGGATTATATAAAATCCACCATAATGATAAACAATTTTAATTTTAAAATTTACGTATTTTTAAACTTTTTAAAAGAGAGTGAAGAGAAAGAGGAGACGAATAAAAGGTGAAAAGTGGTAAGAAAGAGGGTTAAGTCCGTCTATGAGAACAATCAAAAAACTTACATATATGAAGATGTGTATCATAAAGTAACAAACCTACCTACAAACATTACATTACTTAGTGGATAACTAACTGTCAACCCAATAACGGTCATAAAACGATTATACTTCTTACTGTGATACTTATTATAACGTATATACAGTAAATCGTGCAGATGATCACAAAGACATATAGACGGTTTGAAAGAAAGGACTTCCGACGTAGTTAAACACGTACACACAATGTCAGGTACATCTAACATCCAAATAAAGGGGTGTCGTAGGGGTCGTATACAATAGATTGTAAACTTAAAAAAGGTCAACACAACCCATTTCAGTATACAGTCACAAAAAAAATTAAACGTAAAGAGAATAATCCTTATTTCATTTTTGATAGTATACAAATTTCCAGTGGAGATAAAATTAAAAACCACTTTATAGACATATGAAACATGACAAAAGATCACTCAGTAACAATAAAAAGAAAAAACTGAAACTATAGTGAGTTCTCCATTTAATAAGGAAACATAGTGTATTGAACGTTCGTAAATGAAGTCAAACTACAAAAAAGGAAAACAAAAGACACGGGTTCAGAAAAAAAAAGAAATATTACACTAAATAAAAAAGTAAAATACTGAAGACCTAAAACTAAGTATATCTTTTCGAAAGAATGTGTCACCATCAACAAAAAGAAAAGAAAACCTGTAGGAAGTCACAAAAGAAATTCTTAAGAATGTCAGAATAAAAACATGAATAAGACACTGGATAAACTTTAAGTAGCGCACAACCCATACCGTATGCCGATGTCAAAAAACAGACGGGAGGTGTACCGACGAGTCAACAGGGTGTTGTATATGACTTATTAGATAAAAAGAGGTGAGTAAAATCCACGGTAGAAATAGTCTATGGTCAAGAAAATACGTAAATCTGGATGAAAACATCGAAATTAAGATCAGGTAACTAAACAGACAAATACATGGTCATTAAATGAAAAATTTCAATAACTCGGGAATAAATTATTACATATTATGTCACACATTACGACGTTTCTCAGCCTGTACTGATTAGTTGTTTGTTATTACAGTAATACAAAAACTCATTTTACAAATATATATATACATATATATATTACAGAATACTACTATCTTCAAAACTTCTATTTTGTCTTTCTTTCTAACTACTATCCCCACGTTAAAATTCGTCACATCCGGAGTAACTTTCCATTGTAAACTCTTTTCTAAACTTCCTCCGCTCTCCAATCCAGTATACCAGTAGACCCCTTCTCAGAAGGTCCATCTCCCACCTCGTTTGGGAACTTTACCCTGACAGACAGACCAAGTGTCTCGTCGTCCCTCCAGTTACCCCAGCCGAGTCTCACTCGGTACCTCTCATCTCGACAGTCTCTTCATTCCCCCGCTCTGGTAATGTATTCCCGGGACGCTCAGAGTATTTCCCGAAACATTGCTCAATCCGAAAAAGAGACTCTTGGAATCTTCGGTAACCTCCCGAAATCGTCTTTTCATTGTACTAGACTGAATGTAAAACTGTCCCGGTGAAACTCTTATCTGACGTCCTTCTGTACCCACCTCGTTCCTCAATCTTTCGATAAGATAAATAAGACCGTTCTCTACTACAATCGAATTAAACCTATCATTACCTTCATCGTCAGTCTAAGACGTACACAAAGGTTCTTTCCATGTTGTCTTAATCTGACTTGTTCCGTACACTCTTTTGTTTACTCGTGAGTTATTTACAGTCAATAATTGATTAGAAAGGGACTGGAGAAGGTCGGGGTAGGGTTGTTGGACTTGAGTCGTGGGGTAGAGACACTCGGAGATCACATCGTAAATAGTATAAGACAACATTAACAGAGAACAGAGGGAATATAGAAAACACGTATCGTCGTATGGGTTTTATCCTTCACGAAGTATTTAAAACTTAACTTACTTAATTATGTCTTAGAAATTTTTAATCCTATGGATACGAATCCTACTGTCAACCACCGTGGACGTAGGACTCTTACTAAACTAGTTTACTAAACTGAATTATTGTGACCAAAATAGAGGTCTGAAGTGAAGAGTACTACTAATACCCTCTTAACCTTGGAAGTCTCCCATTTTAATTCGTGTCACCTTCTTAAAGTAAGACGAGAGTCATAAGGACCTAGTACGGACCTTGGTAATTTCTATTGTAGTAGAAACCACAAAGGATACTACTTATATCTATATCCTCACAGTAGTTTCGTACGGTTGATCTTCTCCATTCATTGATACACTTTTGGAAGACCAATACGTATACCTTGGAAGTTTGATGGATTTAATATATAAATTACAAAATTATTCAGATGTATATAATTAGTGTAAAGGCGATACTCATTTGATGACACTCATTAACTATTTTTATACTAGGAACGATATCCTTCGGACGTCTTTGTATTTCTATATTAAGTAAAAAATTACTTAAATTATATGTGAAGTAAAAAATTTACCACCCGACCAAACCAATGTCATTTTTGAGATACTTTACCGTTCTTAAAACAAGCGAATAATCACTCTGTTTACAGGAGTTACCCGTAAACATATCCTACGTAAAAAATTTCCATGAAGTCTTAATGCATTCTCTTGAAATTAATAAAATTATTGTGATATCGGATTTCTTTGTTTGTAACTGGACGGTTATCCCTTAGATTCTATTTCAACACTAATATAGAGTAGGAAACTGGAACCTGTACATTGATATATTGGAAATCCCATACATTAGGTGACTTTGTCACCGTTTTAATACTACTTAGTGGAGTATTGTTATAACTCCTGACTCAAGTAGTAGATCTTTATGTCTTTCATAAGGTTCATTTCGGTTATATACCTAGAACATGATAAGTCGTATATTTAACATACTATTTACCAACTGTGGGACTGCCGAGTCAGCCATTTCTTAGATGGACGTTAAGTCCTCTGGGACCAAGCTAAGGACCCAGTCCTTCTAGGGGACCTCTTCCCTATCCGATGGGTGAGGTCATAAGACCGGACCTCTTAAGGTACCTGACATATCAGGTACCCCAGTGTTTCTCAACCTGTCCTGGCTCGTTGAAAATGAAAATGAAAAGTGGGACCATCGAGTCTGTCATTTCTTAGACGGACGTGACATCCTCTGGACCCAAGCTAGGGACCCAACCCTTCTAGGGGACCTAGAATTACCATCCCTTTCACAGTAATACTACAATTACCATCCCTTTCATAGTAGTACTCAAATAGTCGTCTCTTTTATAGTGCAATACTCCAAACAGTCACCATAACGGACTTATGACTAGAACTAAGTTTTAGTGAGGGGAACTATCTACCGTAAACTATGATCATCTAGAAAAATTTAGTTGAAGATACTTTTTTTAACGTGACCCTTATTTTACTTCGAATTTTATGTCACATACCTTTTACCCGCCCCCCCTCCGACTAACATCTAATCTATCTTTGATGTCAGGAATGTTTTCTCTCGATGTACGAACTTGTTTACTGTGAGATATGTTTGAGTAAGTTGTCATCGAAAATTTCCGAATAAAAAGAATAAAAGTGTATGAGACTTTCGTATTACTTTTATTTTCGATAAGACTTTTTATAAACTAAATGGAACTTCTTTTATAAGAAGTAAGGAGTTTTCGAGAAGAAGGTTCTTATCATAAAGTGTTAGACCTCCAATCTTGTGAGTAATTTAGACAATATTTTTTAAGACGCACAAAGATCTCTTGTATCCATAAACAGATACTCCCCGATCCGACATCCTCACTATGAGTCACAGGACGTTCTATTTCGTACTCGAGACAAACAAATAATCACGTTTCCACAACCTTTCAAAGACCACGGAAATAAATAAATAACGAAAATTTATATAGAAAAGAGTATCTTTGTCAAAATATTTACGACAGGACTAAGGGGCTTCATTTGGATATTTTCATATAAATTAAATTTATATCGCTTTGATATCCGAAAAGTCCATAGTGATCACCATTCTTCTTGGGTGGACGGTTACGTCCTCTGTATTGTCTACATCAAAACTAGGGACCCAGTCCTTCTAGGGGACCTCCTCCCATACCGTTGGGTGAGGTCACTCGAACGGACCTGACTCCTTAGACCCTCCGATGTCGGGTTTCTCTCGGTCTGTACTGGCTTCACTGAATCGTACGTACGTACGTCCGTACGTACCGTGTCGAGATAATCATCATCATTTAAGTCTCCATATCCATGGATTAAGTATCTTACTTGTAAATGATAGAAGACTTATGACACGATCCAAGACTCTTACGGTCCCACTTATCCCACACCAGACAAAAGATTTCTCACGTATTATTTCACTGGACAGAAAATTACTTACCAACATATCATACACTTAACATAACACTATTTTGACAATTTTATTACTCTCTTTGTCCCATTCTCATTTTAGTAAAATAAAAAAAGACTAAGGTACTGATCAGAATTTTAATAAAAATTTCACATATTAAGTAACATCAAAAATAAAAGTATACGAGTTCCAACATATTGGTAGTTTAAAAGTTAAGGAGATTTTCTTTGGAGTCAATCGTTAGTTAAATGTAAGAGAGTAGGGATTGGGGGGATGTATTAACATTCGTTGGAAAACAGAGATTTTATAAGGATAAGATCTATAAAGTGTATTTACATTAGTATATTGTATTAAAAGACACGGATTAATTCGAAAATTTGATCTTCTTTCATCCCTCATAATTAAAACTTTTGTAAATAACTCTGTAAAATACTTTTATACTGATCTTGTTTTATATATATGAAACCTTCAAGTACCCGGTTATCCTTTTCTATAGTTATTTCTTACATTCCAATGAGTTTGTCCCTCCTTTTCTCCGTAAAGATTTCCTCATTTTTCTCTTTAGACCCAGACGATTACTACTTTATTGGAAGTCTCCCCCGTCTTCCGGTAAGAAACTACCTTACTAAGGGACACCTTAAGATTACCACTGTTCTTACCGTAAATACCACAACCTCCTTAAAAAAAAAAAATAATTCTTGTAACCTCAACGGTCATTTTATCTCTCTTCCGATCCATATACTCTTCACTTCTAACTACACACTATCAGTTACCTGACAACTCTTTTAATTTACTCTATTTATCTTTTACGGATTGTGTCGTAAACCACGTATAAACGGTGAGTCACTTGACTTCGATTAAAGATAAAGGAAACCTCCATCTTCTATGACGATCTCTCGTACTGTGTTCCGTACACAGAGCTTCGGTCAAGAACAATCCCTCACGACACCTTTGTTCCACCCAAAACCGTATTAACTTATCTTGGTACTTAGTCTTAGTACTTTTTTCAGTAGTCATACTTAAAACTACAACTGTTTTCATCAAGACTCTCTTTTGAAATTTTCACCAGTAGATATCAACCAGACGTACTGGTTTCATTGTCTTCAACCTCATAAGAGACCTTCTTTTGTCAACCGTATGTTAGGACTTCCAAACCTCGCAACCGGGTAACCAAGGTACGAGGTCTTTACCGGTACCCTAACCCTCCACTAAGGTCAAAGAGAAAGGGAAAACCTAGAGTGTCGTACTGAAGACACTAATGGTCTGAGACAAGTCACACCACCTCCGACCCATCCACGTCTTACTTTTGAACTAATAAGAAAGTGAGTTTCTCGAATATCCGACTAACCACTTTTTGTATGCGGTTCTCTGGTAAAGTTATATTATATCGTTCACAACCCTATCTTCGAGAGAGTCGTGATGTCTTCGGGTCAACTCCCGAAAGTCAAGTCCCTCCGAAAGAGATTTTTGTTTGTGAAACTTCCTATTCATCTTCCTTAATTCCTTTACAATTACCTTTTAAAGGTAAAGGTAATTCCTATTACCTTTTCTATAAGACCTGTCTCTTTTGACTCGTTTTTATGGTCTGTACTTTGGTGAACCAATCACATCCCTTGGTGTTCGTAAAACTGTCTTACTCCCACATTGACCCCCTGTCACTCGTCCCTCCTTACTTTGACCTTCCGGTACAGAACCCTCGAACACATGTTCAGAGTCCTTAAACCAGAACCTCTCCAAATTAGTCCCCTCACTACATTAGTCGAAACGTTAAATCTATATAGAGAAGCTGATACTTTACACTTCGTCTTAATTCCACCTATACTAAGTTTGCAAAAACCCCATCGTCTTCCTTTTCTCTAAAACTTTAGATAGTCGCACCCAACGACTACTTGCAATGAATTGGAACGATATACGACTCAAAATAGGAGACGTTATACTTCTATAATAATGGATTAAACATGTCAAAGCACCTAAGAAGATCGTGTATCTTTCGTGATTTATTTAGTCACTAATAATAATTATCATCATCAACATCACGACAAACAATAAGACTGATCTTCCCCCTTCTGTTTATCCTTCGATAAAGTTATTAGATCGATTACAGTTGCTACCTGTTCTTCTCTATTTTCATCGGCTCCTTAACACTCTTCTATCCCTAGAGAAAGACATGATAAACGTAGGAATGTTTGCCGTAGTCCTTTTTACTCGGAGACTCTTTCTCACTTATAAAAAAAAAGGAGTTCTTTAATTCTCTCTTCTCATCAACCAAATCCTAATTCCTAAGGAAGATATTGTCCTTGACCTTTCTTCCTGTCCATCTTTACGGTACCCAAATCTTTCCTTTCCACACCTCTAGTCAATGTATCTTAACTCTATAGACTAGTTCGTCTCCCTGGTGACCAGAACGATTGTCTCATGGTCACCCCCTGTGGTGATCTGGTCGAAATCATTGTTACTACTGGTGGTAAATTAAGTAAGAAGTAGGAGAAACGAAATTTTATAGTTTATTTTGTCGAAAAATAAGAGCTATCAGGGGCTCAGGGTCGAGGAATGACAAGACGACCGAAAACGTTGACTAAATCTGGAAGGATCAGTAGAATACGATCCGTTTTTGTAGGTCGTAGAGGATTCAAGGACATGAAATTCGACTGTTTACGTCACTCATGACACTCATGTAATCATATACTGACAGAGGAGGACTTACAAAGGACATACAACAATAGAGAGGTTGATGTACCATTTAAAGAACTATTACCACTAAGATTTTTAAAAATAAAACCCTATGATGTGGTTCGTGTAACTATCCGCATTCCTATTCAAGAATAACCAACTGACAAAGTCTCTACTCAAAACTTCATCCGTACAGTCAACGTTCTTAAAATGAGTCTTTTACAAGAAAAGACTCGAAGAGTCAGAGTCTCAAACTCCTCTACTAATATGTTCTCGTTTGACAACGACACTCCCTGTTTATTTTTATTAATGTTCACGATCTGATAGGAGTGTCAGTTTTACTTTTAAAAAAGGATAAAAGTCACTGAAGTCTCAAAGGTTCAAAACAATAACAATTCGTTCATAAGTGTGGAAACTTTTTCCGGTCACCCTTAGAGGTTTTACCTTCCAAAATATAAAAATTCGTTCCTCCTTAAGACTCGTGTCCTTGTGTTTTATGGATGTCTCGGGAACTCCCAATCGTCGACCCTAGTCGATTACTGAGGGAGACACATGACAGACATCGGGGTAGACGTTTATGTTTGTATGTACTAGGTTATACAAAAGTGAAACTGACGGTTTCGACAAGACAAAGAATTACATGATGTAGATCTAAACCTTGACCTCTACTCCGCCTTACAAAAGAAGGAGTAAAAACACAAAGAAAAGTCGAAATTATGGGTGTTTCATGAACGCACACATTACTACGAACCACAGTATCCTAATCCGTCCATACACATTTAAAAGAACCTATCCTTTTTCGTGTGTGTCGTATCAAGTGTATCAAAAGACTAAAGTCAGACACCAACTTTTATAAGTCAGTCACCTCAACGTACTTCTGAAATAGTGTCTCTTCCCGTACCTCTGTCCCGATACGACTATCTTTTCAACATTGCTCGTCTGTGCTCACTCGTTCAAGACGAGTCTAAGAAATGGGACTCTAGAGGAGAAAGTCCTTGAAGAGGTTCAGAACGAATATACGGTATGAAGCTTAGAATTAATATCATTTTCCTAAAAATCTGTTTAATTATAAAGAAAATTTTATGGTAACACATAGGAACACAGGTAACTGAATAGGAGGGTAACGAAAGAAAGGTACACGGGTTTGAAGGGAATTTTAGGAGGATATATAAACATTGAAGACATTGGTCGTGTCTTCTAAAACGATCGAGTCTTTCTCCTTAATTACATTAACCGGGGTGTAATTGAATGAATAGGTAATTCCTCTCAAATCAGTATAAAGTATGACATTCTCACTATAGAGTGATAAGAAGAATGGAAAAATTTAAAGGTCTTATGGTTGGTAAACGTCAAGAGGTTATGGAATAAGATGTCGTTGTCTAAGATCCGTCCGGTCGTAAACCTATGGTTTATTAACCTGATAGAAATAAATCACTGAGTGAGAGTACATTTTCATGGACCAAACCTCGTCATTAACCGATATATAACACACACCGCGTTCCACCCCACCCCCATACTCTTCTCTAGTCTCCAAATCATATAGATTAACCAAAGGTGTTTCAACAACGTTAGGAAAACGTTGGTGTTTTACCAGAAGTAATCCATTTATAAACAGTTCTGTCGGTAATATATGTGTAACATTATTTTTTATAAATGATACATTCAACTTCTACATTTTAGACAAACACAAAAGGGAAGATGATGTGTCAGAAGTACAAATTCAGTGATCTTCTTTTTTTTACCCTCCCTTCAACCGTTCTTCAATAATTCTCCTTTTTTTTGAACCCTCCCTTTAACCGTTCTTTATACTTTTTGAACCCTCCCTTCATTCGTTTCTTTACTCAATTGAGAAGACCTTTTATTTAAGGTAGAATGTCTATGGTGTTCTGATTAATTTAAACTTAAACTGGGGGTCTAGAAGTCTAGACCGGTTTTGATTGGACGTAATTTGTCTCCGAATTGAAAACCCACCAGTTAGGTGTTAACATCCTCTTAAGTCCTTACAAGTGAACCCTCTACACATTTATTTTTCTATGGTATGTTTAATTGTAAACGTAAGTCATCATCGGTTCTATATTATTTGTAACTTTTGTCTATAAACTTTGTGTGACTTGATACAAGGGATTTGGTCTTATTTGGTGTGATTCACTGACATGGAACTTGGTGGACAGTAAAAGATGACTATCCATTAATTCAAACTTTCGTGACGGTAAATGAATAACATTATACTTCGTTTATGGAAATAAAATATTATGATACCTTGGTCCTGGTTCGTCCTTGTGGTATCACAAAGGACTTGACTGACAATAAAGTGTAGTAAACTTGGGACCTTGAATTTTTTATTTATGATCGATTGTAGGTAACCCTCCCGTGTTCAGTCATCACGACACGACTCACAAAACGTGTGTAACCAGGAAACTTAACAGTGAAAGATCAAAAGATCACTGTCGAAAGACATCTCGAATGTTAGCTCTACTCGGACACGATTTAAGATTTTCATACTTGATTGAAAATCCTTAATTCTAACGCTAAGACCTTGATTAATAATTGAATTTACTGTCAAGACTGTAGACATTTAGGTCTTATTGGACTTCTGACGGGAAGAAGGATTCTCCACCCGTTTAGGTGTCTTGTCATCATATTTTTAAATTAATAGTGACACACCCCAGTTCGATCGAGTACTTATCTATTACTTTAAGTCTTTCAATTCGGTCCGAAAGTATAATTTTTTTTTTAATCGATTCAAAAGGTTTCCAGTTTCGGTACGATATAGAATATCTATTCGGACTACAAAGTAGGAGAACTTCTTAATCATAAGACCTGGGGTGTGGGAATCTCAAAAGACAAAACAACGTTACCGATTAATCTGTTCTAACTCTCTTCTAAAATGTGAATATAAATTCTCTTGAAATCTGAAATGATATTTGAATCATGAACCATTATTATAAGTATTTCCGGAAAGGTCCTTCCCTTTGAATCAAAAAGATTTTTAACTCACATTCATAAGAGATCTGTTTTTATTTGAAACTTTGCCGTTAACATAATAGTTCTTGTATAAACTCTGGCTTAGACATTATGGATTAAAAATAAATCTTCCAAATTCATAAGTACTAAGTTTAAAGCATTTAATTTTTAAACTAGAGTTATTTATAAATAACTCAAAGGTGACACCTGTGTCATATATAATCCGTGAGACTTATGACGGACGTTCATATTGTTTCTAGGACAAACAATACTCAAAAACTGAAAATATCATAAACCCCCTCTTTAATATATGTGTATGTGTTTTGTGTGTGTGTGTGTGTGTATAAGTGAACACATCATTCATAGACACTCACGTTAGTAACTTGTTTCCCGTAGTTTGAGACCCCTAATAACCACTTATCCTCGTTAGGGACAGGAGTTCCCACAAAGTAAGACCACTTCTATTCGTTCATTTCGGTCACGTCAAACAATTCAAGATCCTATAACAATTACATGCTAAGAGTACACCATATACCTTCGTCGCGAATTAGACCAGAATCTACCCATCTACTCCAAAGGAACTTACTTCACAGTCGATTTCACTCTCTACTACCCACTCATTCTTAGTACACTTACTTCTTGTCCTCTTGTAAGGTCTTTCTCTTGTCTTACATGTTCTGGACCTCGGTCGTCTCTTGCAAGCAACTTGGAAACATGGATCTCAGTCAAACCGCACCGACCCCATATCCCACTTTACCCGACCTCAGCTCGTTTTTGTCACGTAAAATTCCCCTTAAGATCCGTCACGTCGTTCCCATCTCAGACCTTTTCTTCCCCATATACCACTCTCGACTGGACCCTCTTTTGTCAGGCTAGTACTAAAGACAGAGGCGTGAACGGTCGCTAATTTGGTTTATCGGTTTTTTCCGTCTTTCCGTCTCAGGAGGTGTGAACTGAAAGTATAATGTATATGGACCCCGTTAGGTTAAGAGTGCGTTGTGAGGTTGACGTTTCCTAAACCGCTTTGCACCACGAATCACCCTCGTGTCCATCCTTGGGGCCCGCCCCTCGTCCACCAGGTGCCATAGAAGGTCCACTGAAGGGAGTGACCACCCTCACGGTATTATTTTTGACAAAATCCTTCTACATAGGTCACATTGTGTGTTTGACCTCCCTCTATTACCTCTACACCAATCTGTAAATACTTTATAACAATAAGTGTAAAATTTCACATCCTTCACTTTTAAATTCTCCGAATAACCTCTAGTATACAGAGTATTAACTACCCTGGTCACTCTCTTAGGTCTAGAAGACTGAATGGAAAAAACGATACGAACTAATCCTAACACATAATCTTTGAGAATCTGTGATTACGGAAGACGTAACTTGTGACGTCTAAAACTTAATCTTGAAGTCTGACCAATTAGAGTGATACTAACATTGTCATAATAATTTGGTAACCCTAACATTCCGACGGAAACACTTTCTCCTCCAATACTGAACAAAAGGATATTTACTGTATAGTTCGATGGTATAAGGATTTTAGACATGAGGGCCTAGAACCCTTTTAGTGGATATGATTGTGTTAACTTTACATAAAATTTAAAAAAGGAATTATATATATGTATACATAATAACTTCATATCAACTGAATGTCAAAAAGTTCCCGTGTCGTTCCACTAAGTCAATATGTACATGTGTATATAATAAAAACTCTAATAAAAGGAAACATTTAATAATATCTTATAACTGATATCAAGTGACACGATATGTCATTTGGAAACAACGAACTACGTATAGAAGAAAAAATTTATCTTTAGATCGTAAGATCTAAGATCTAAAGCTTTATCTTAGATCGTAAGATAAGTGTAATTCAGTTCGTTCACCTTAGTTTTACAGTATTCAAAAAATCAATCCGTTTTTAAACATTCAAAAGATTTTATATGTAATATAATATATACACATATGTTTTCGAAAAGATGATGTGAACTATTTCCGAACTCTTTCTTGTATTTTTTTGGGTGAACTTTAAATTTCCAGTCCTTTTGAAAAAAGTAGAAGAGGGTTCATTTGAAAAAAGAAGAACGGAACCCCGTCTTAGAAAAGAAGTACGGAGTACTGGAATTTAAATTTTATACCATGCACCGGTCCATCCACCCGTCAGTCGAGTCCCCTCCTTCGGACTAGTCCCGTTCAACTTGTCGACCAAGAGGTTTCAGTGGACATGAATGTTATTCCTAAAAGTATCCTAAAGAGGTCTCCACTACCCGCTCCATCATCCGTTCGAGTCGAGGACTCCTCAGGATCAAAGATCTCTGGAAACTCCTTGAGGTCTCGTCCTAGTTGACGTTCCGTCGTGTCAGTACACGGTCACTTCAAGATTCTTTACTCATGAAAAGTGTCTAACCTAAACAGGGTCGTAGAACTCACGTATCTGGATCTTCTCTATCAATTCCTTACTCATCTAAGAATTTACGGTTAAGAATCTGGCTGCCTTAGTTTTAGTACATCTCTCGAAAAGTTTTTATCCAACAGTTCCTAGTAAGGTCTCTTAGACTTTAGACCTCAAGTCTTTAGACATCAATTTACTCAGATTACATCTCGATCTTATGTTATTTATTTTAATAAACAGAGTTCATAGAAAAGATTGAAATTAAGGAACCTTTGTGAATGGAACTTTATGGAATTTCGGGACGTAAAGTTTCCAGAAGGACATTTTTACGAATGTAATAATCAAAAGTTTATGTTTATATCCGGATGTGTGTATGTCTTTATTTGTAGTTTTCCGTATCTCTATAATTGTCTTAATACATATATGAAAGTTCAAGTACATATTTTGGTACATACACAAATATATATATATAGACTCATAATTTATTATCAAATTATAACCACTGTTCCTGACATTGTAGATAATATTATCACGAAAAACATGAATACAACCCAGGTTATTGTTTATATAACCTTAAAGTCAAATAAAGTCAAAAGACGATACTGAATCATGGTTTCGGGTCACTTTCTTCTCGAAAATAAAAAGTTCAACTATTTTTCAAGAGTGACGGATACGAAAGTCTATTCCTGATTAGAGATCGGTTATAAACATACGTGTCAATAAACATTAGTTCAAACTGAACCCGGTTGTCCGATAGTAAGGACTATTTGTCTTGAGGTTAAAAATGAAATACTTAAACAAGCACATGTAAAGGACGACATCTTCGATTGAAGGAAGACAACTGTGTATGGTACGTCTCGACGCACGTGCAAATGTCGTCGACACACGTTTTTACCAATCAAGTAAGAAAAAGAGAAATGTCACACGAGGACCCGAAAGAGTTTAAGAGAAGGAGAGGAAAGGGAAGGGGAAAGAGACAAGGACGTTATGAAGAGAAGAGGAAGGAGGAGAAACGGATCACAGGAACATGTATTTCGTGTTACGTTCACAAATTATTAAGTCGAGTCAAGTCAGTGAGTCAGCACAGACTGAGGAACGCTGGGGTACTTAGTGTCGTGCGGTCCGGAGGAACAGGTAGTGGTTGAGGGCCTCAAGTGACTCTGAGTGCAGGTAGTTCAGTCACTACGGTAGGTCGGTAGAGTAGGAGACAGCAGGGGAAGAGGACGGGGGTTAGGGAGGGTCGTAGTCCCAGAAAAGGTTACTCAGTTGAGAAACGTACTCCACCGGTTAATTTATAATTATTGTTACCGTAATTGACAGATTTCTAACTACCAATGTTTGTAAGGAATAATTTATCGTAACGAAGATTTCAAGTACAAGAGAGTTGGGTTCGAAGAATGGTAGGAGGGAATGGTGTTCGTCGACATAACAGTTCCAACAAGACTTCCCACTATTATGTCCATATTTTGTTCCAAATACCATAAAAGGATAGATGTCTCAGTGTCCTTCGAGCTTACATGAGTCGTTTATAACGTATTAATGTGTCCCGGTCAATTACATTGTGAGGTGGGAAAAAATTTTCAAGAAAGAGAGAGTTATATTATGGGAGATGACAAAGAGACTATACAAGTTCTGTCTCAATTACTCGAAACATAATCGTCAAGGAGAAAATTATCGAAGACTAAAAAGACCGAGTCAACTTATTATAGTCCACTACTTTAAATCTACGTAATTTTTTTTGTTTCACCATGTGTAAACACATTTTTCATACAGGTATTGTACCCCATACAATACATGAAGATTTATTATTTTATTCAATTAGAAATAACCTGAAAATAATATTATAATGAAACTGGGAGAGACCATGAGAAATAACTTCATAAAAGTTCACGAAATGTTAGAGTTTGTCTGAATTATATAATACACGTGTCTTAGGAAACTTCAACTGTAAACGAAAAGACTGGTCGTACGACATTTCCTTCAATCGGTTTTCTTGTCCAAGTTCGTCCGTATTTTTAGTGTCCAATTTTACGTCTAAGGACGTGAGACCAGACAAAGAAGACTCATTCTTATCCACGTCGTCAAAAATGTTCGAGGGATCCACTAAGGCTTTATTAACTAGACTTTATTAAGACTTTTATTAACCAGTTTTATTTATTGAAACTTTTGGTTACTAGGTCTACAAACTAAAATAAAAATCCATTTGACGACTCTTTAAATAATTTTACCGTCACATCCCACCAATGTTTCTTTATAAAAAGTTCCAGAGGAAATTGCTCTTTTGATTAACTAGTGTGAAAAATTTTCAAATATAAACTAAATAAAACTGAATCCAAATTTTTTAGAGTTATTAATTAAAAACATATTCTTTAGTATACAGGAGATCGAACACACACATACACCCACGAGTCGGTACAGACTGAGAAACGCTGGGGTACCTGACATCGGGTGGTCCAAGGAGACCAAGTACCCTAAGAGGTCCGTTCTTATGACATCACCCAACGGTACGGGAAGAGGTCCCCTAGAAGGGTTGGGTCCCTAGCTTGGGACCAGAGGAGGTAACGTCCGTCTAAGAAATGGTAAGATCGATGGACCCTTCGGGTCGGGACATGAAATTAAGGTTAGTTACTAAAGGAGGTTGTCAAAAATACCCATTGAGGCTCTCTTGAGGTCTCTTCAACGTCCATTTCTCTTTAGCAAACAGAGACTCAAGTTTCGAAGAGACTCGTCGAGTACGAGACATGACGAAAAATTTGAGTACTATCGTGGTTCCGACTTTTGGTTGTGGGAATTCTATTTATATCGTGGTCTAACCTCACGGAAATCATTAGTCGTTTCTATTTACAAATTGTCACATAAGTTTTGTTTCACAAAATACAATTTAGTTTATCTTCGATTTATGATTATTTCTTGAGATGTTTACTTGTTATTTCATTAGTCTTATTCATGAGTGTAATCGTCCTATAACTACAATAATTACATAAACTAGAATTTCATGATCCGAATAAGTGTTAAGAGAAGTCAGATGGGGATGATAAAACAAAGTTAGACTTGTCGAAAGATAATTAATATTTGAAACTCTATGAATAATTTAATAGGTGTAACTACGTAAAAAGAAGTTTTTACTAAAGTAAGGTCTTTTCTTCCAGTTTACACAACCGAGTCTTGTAGTTTAGAAAAAGTCTACGGCCTTAGAAATCAAAGTACAAAATGTTACAGTAGACATAGTGATCGAAGACAAGATCTAAACCTTTGTAGGTAAACTGTCATAGGGACAAAAGAAATAACAATCTCGAGACCTTCTTAAAATTCTTGTAAAGTGATTTAGGAGTTGTAGTAAGAAGTATTTGGGGTTCGAAGTTCATCAGTAATAATGTTTACACTATGTATGGGGAGGTTAGGTAAATTTACTTAATTGTGATATATATATAAATAGATATTTACTATGAATTATCAAAAAACACCGAAGTTTTAAACACATTTATCATATTAAACATGTGTAGTAAGAAGTTGAACGAAAGAAACGAGGATAATGGAAAAACTCCAGATCGAAATGACGAATCTACATCTTTAAGATAAAGTAAGAAAAGTAAACGATATACCACGAATACACATTGTAAAATAAATAAGTGGGACAATAACTGTACGTAAATCCAACAAGATTATAAAAGGAGTCGGTCAAGTCAACGAGTCAGTACAGACTGAGAAACGTTGGGGTACCTGACGTCGTGTGGTCCGAAAAGACAGGTAGTGGTTGAGGACCTCGAATGAGTCTGAGTACAGGTAGCTCAGTCACTACGGTAGGTTGGTAGAGTAGAAGAAAGCAGGGGAAGAGGAGAACGGAAGTTAGAAAGAGTCGTAGTCCCAGAAAAGGTTACTCAGTCAAGAAACGTAGTCCACCGGTGTCATAACCTCAAAGCCGAAGTCGTAGTCAGGAAGGTTACTTATAAGTCCTGACGTCAGGTTCCCTGAGAGTTCTCCGAAAAGGTTGTGGTTTCAAGTTTTCGTAGTCAAGAAACCGTGAGGTGAAAGAAATATAAGGTTGAGAGTATAGGTATGTACTGATGACCTTTTTGGTATCGAAACCGATCTACCTGGAAACAACCGTTTCATTACAGAGACGAAAGGTTATAGTGATCTATGACGGTTTAACGTGAAATTTCGTCGACAAGACCAAATATGACGGCGATCGGCAAATACTCACAAGGATAAAGGAGTTAGAAACTTTTGCGAAGAATGATTGTCTCCGAACTTCAAAATGGTAAGATTCAACATTTTTCAGCATAAAGAAAAAAGGTGAAAATACATGAAAACTGACATGACCCAGAAGCAACGACGTACCTCCGAAGGAGATCAACGTCTCTAACCCTCGATACAAGATCAACCCCCATGTACCCGAAGAGTAACCTCACCGAAGAGAATAACGTCTCGTGTCCGAGATCCGTGTACCCGAAGTCATCGACACCGTGCACCCGAGTCATCGACGGCTAACGACTGAGGTCCCGTCCACCACAGTCATCAACGAAATGCCCCGAGTAACCAACACTGAACGTCCGGAATTTCGTAAGTCCGAAGTCATCGACACCACGTACCCGAGTCGTCAACACCGCGTACTCGAAATCAACGACGCACCATATACCTTAGAAGGGCCTGGTCCCTAACCTAGACACAAGGGACGTAACCGTCCGTCTAAGAATAGGTGACACGGTGGTCCCTTCAGGGGTATAAAGAAATGACAAGACTAAACGTTAAGGGACTGACGAACACTCCAATATAAACAATCGACAAACTGAAGTATAGGACACAGTTAACAAAACGATTCAAACATCATCGACTCTCTAAACGGAATACGTGGTGATAACACCACATATGGTGACAACATCCCTTACATTAACTTACTCCCAGGTAGCGACACTCAACTTAGTAAGGAAAAGTCTCAAACAAAACTCTGATGAGGAAGGTGTCCGACGAAAGGTAATAACTAGTTCATACCGTACCTATGACTTCGTCTAGAACACAGACTTTCTGTACCCTGAATAAATAAATGTCTAAAACCGAGTCTCTGAAGATCTACCGAGACAGTTTGGAACGAATCTAACACGTCACAAAATTACAGAAAGATAAGTCCGAAGACAGGAAAAGAGGAAGTGAACCCCCAACTTTGACGTAACTCCAGACTGTCGAGAGGGTCGGAAGGAACGGAGGGAAGGATAAAAGAAAATATGTTCATAAAGGGTATTATTCTATTATAGTACAAATTATGAAAGAACCATAGGAGTCGAACCTTCCTGACCTGATTCTGTCAATTTATGTAACGTAATGTAGGTAGGAAATACCTACCCTCCACTACGTTACATATAAAACGAGATTCTAGAAAACAATTTATCAGAAAACTAAAAGTAGATTGTTTAACATAGACACGTAAAGAAATACCAAACAAGAAATAGAAAAGAAATTCTATAAGATTGTGTTTATTATTTTTATATATAAAATATATAAGAATCATAAAAATCGAAGTAAAAAATGTAGATCCCGATTTTTGGCGACCTTAACTAAAAACATAAACCACACTCGATCCCAGATTAAAATAGAAGGTATCTCTCTAGGTAAACAGGGTCCTAGTAAAAAACTCGTCAAAGAGGAAAGGGATATTTAATAGTAAGATTGTGAAAATACGATCCAAGTCTAGATGTACAAACAAACACTTTATAAATAAGACAAGGTAAGTAGATAGACAAATTAGAGTGTAGTGTTAGATGAAAAATTTACTGTCATAAATAACAGTAACAAGTCCACGATTCAGTACGGACTTACAAATGTTGGTGTACCTGACATCGTGCGGTTCAAGAATACAGAACGTGGTAGAGGACCTCAAACGAGTTCAAACACAAGTAACTCAACCACTACGATAGATTGGTAGAGTAGGAGACAACAGGGGAAGAGGGAACAAAAATCAGAAAGGGTCGTAGTCCCAGAAAAGGTAACTCAACCGAAAAATGTAGTCCACCGGTTTCACAATCTCGAAGTCATCGTCAGGAAGGTTACTTATAAGTCCCAACTCCCAATTACTTACACAAGACCACAGAATAATGTCAAACAGTTGGACCGGTCTCTCCATTCAACCCCCGTCTGAACCATTTCAACCTACTCCTTCTGTGCTTCAAGAGTCCGTACCTCGGTGTAGAATTGAGTTTTAGGTCCAAAAAGTAATTCAACGGGACCATCCGACGTCTAACATTCGAGGACTTCCGTCTCCTAATTAGAATTGATAGAGATTCAACGGATTTTGTGAAATGAGTGACAAACCTTGTATATGGATATTATAGAATTTGGACAGGACCGAGGGTTTCGTATCTTGTTTAATATTGAGGCGGAAACAGGAACTCTTCGAGTGTCAGAAACTCCTATTTCTATTACATTTGTCTGTTATTCTTTTTTCTACTTTCGAGAATGTATCCTTGTATTTGCCGAGAATTTTGTGTATCCTTGTACGGAAAATTGCATTACCTTCTGAAATACCTCCTATAATTTAAAAATAAATGGAATTTCCTTAAACGGTCTAATTCTTCGTCTCCTTTCAATAGGTCTCTCTCCCTGGTCGTCCACGTCAACCACTTTCTATACCATTTAAACCTCGTGTTATTTTGAAGTCACACCAATCCCCAGTTCTACATAAACCTTCTCACGACCCTCCACTCCTACTTCTTCACTCGACCCTTTTCAAAACATACGGTAGAAAACTTCCTAGGTCATATATAAAAACAAACAAACAAAACACTACAAAATTTGTCCCCACACTGTACTAGTCAACCTAACTTACTTGAACTTAACAAATCTCACAAGAAACCAGGTCGACAGGGGATAGTTCACTCTTTTTTAATCTGAAAAGACATAAAATCCCAGTACCCTATGTTACTCGGAAGAGCCAGTCAGTCGAGAGTAATACAATATAGTTGTCCTGACTCCTCCTATTTGGAAACCTTTCACTCTGTTGAACAAACAATTCCTGAGGTAATAGAAAGTGTATAAAAATTGAAAAAAACTATTCTCTTTATCATTAGATTAAGTATTTTATTATTAGGAGAAAAGGAATAACGTCTGGAGAGAAAAGAATCGTGGTATTATCACCTACTATCTCTAGTTCGACTTATTTGTGGACGTATAAACATACGTACGGTGTGTGTCAGTGTATACATAATATGCACGTGTATATACATGTACATATACGTGTATACATGTCTACACATTTTTACGTTAGACATACACAAATATATACACACATATAAATTTACATACACATACAGATATGAGGTCAGTAATATTACTTATAAAACTTATCGCCAACATTATTGAAGACAAATCTATATGATTATTTACTTCTATAAAATATATGGTAATTTTATAATAACTCCTTTCATCACGATCTCCTATTTCAGAATAGATCATGAATTTTGTTGAAGTCAAACGATTTTGCTGTTCGTTGTGGAAATATAAAGTATAGTCTAATCTAGAAAAATTTTATGCAAACTTCTAGAGAGGAGAATTCGATTTAAATCGGGTCCTGGGTTAAAAAATTCACAACGATAACTTCTAGACATTTTTAGGTAATTTTAAAATCCTTTATGTACATTCTGGAAGATTATAATGAGAAGAAGGTGAGTTTGAAAAAAATCGAAGAAGAATTCAGTATCCAAGATTACTCTTACTGTTTTATACAATCAATGCGAACGATTTTTAATGTAAATAAATCTGTATTATGACTTCGTTGAATCGTCGTCGTCATCGTCGTCGTTCGGTCCATTCAACGTTTGTTTATGAACCTTTCCATTTTAGAGGACTGACTGATATTTAATAAACTTTGGATCTTACGAAGTATATTGTTAGACATCTTGTACTGATGTGAGTCATCTTCTAAAAATCGAGATTTATGGAAATAATAATTCTTTGTTCCGATTTTTATGTGTTTTAAATATAAAAAGAACTCTTAAAATTTCTTCCTTGATTTATTTTTCAATTTTGAATCCCTCATTCACTACTAGTTTTAAATTAAATTACTTCCTCTTTTGGTTGTCTCTTAACTTTCTGAATTATATTAAGGATTTCGGTCAAGAAACTTTTCTGGTTATTTTAACAACTTAGATGGGAATAAACATCATTTCTTTTCTAAATGTCATAATCCTTATTGTTCCTTCGAATTCGTTTTTACACTCGTTCTAACTTTAATAATAATTTTCAATTACGTTAAGACAACTGTGTCTAAATTTTGAATCTCCTTGACCTACTAATTCCTTTATGTTTACTAGTTTTAACTTCTTTCTTTTTTTTTGAACCTGTCTAATAATGACATTTCTATCAAGTCACACATAATGAATTTTTCTGTGATAGTCATCTATTAACGTATCGACCTAACATAAAGTGGAAATTGCCGTATTGAAGGATATAATAAATTTGATATGGTTTAATATCTGTTTTTACTTTTTGAGAAGTAAAAGAATTCACTCTTCTCATAAACATAGTTTTAGACTTTTCAATATATTTTTTCTTCTGATCAATTAGTATGAATCTTTATATCTATAAATTTATTTTATGATAATTTATTTCATAATTATCTTAAGTCGTATCATACTTTTCTACTAGTTCGTTCTAAGTACTTATCTTTATACTCACGTAGTTTTATTTGTTAGATATTTATACTATATAATTATTTAACATATAACTGTTACTTCTTTTGGTACATTGTTCCAGTCATCTACGATTTTCTCAGAATGTATTTAAATCGTCACTAAACATTATTTTTAAGTTTCATTCTTATCTTGTTTTGAAGTAAAATTTTTTGAAGTATTGAAAAAAATTGGTTTGTAAGGTTTCATTCGTAATAAAATTTACCATTTTAAATTAACAAACAGAATTTTTTTCTTGTAATGTACAAAGACTTTTTTTTACAAGTGGATTTTTTGGGGGTTCTCTAAGATTGTTTTCGTCTCTCGTTTTGAGACGGTCTTAACTATTTCCTTATATTCTACCGACTTATCATCTATTCGCATATTTTTATTAATCGAGAAGAGATACAATCGTCGTTGTTAGAGCTTTACCTTTACTTTTCGAGAAGTTAAGTGTGATCATCTTTTACTATTTTATGAATTCGTATTTAAATTATCCTTTAAATGTCTTGTACATATATCTTCTAGTCTTTTAGAATAACTTTCTAGATTTTGTTCTTGACTTTATTAGCTTTCTAGTACTAAAAATTATTCTCCATCGTAGGATTCTCCCAGAAGGGTCTACCACGATCACCACTCCTTGGGGCGGCTGTCACGTCCTCTGTCTTCTCGACACCCAAGCTAGGGACCCGACCCTTCTAGGGAACCTCCTCACTCACGTACCGTTGGGTGAGGTGACAGGAACGGACCTCTGAGGGTGTCTGTCTACTTGGACCACCCGAGACCACGTATCCAGTGTGTCTCAGTCTGAGCTGACGTCGCTCACTCATCGTGGTCGTCGTAGGATTCTACGTTTAACGTGAGTTTGAATACACATATAAATTACTTTAACGTTTATGTAGACTTATTCTAATAAAAGTCCTAAAATGATTTCATATAAAGTACACCCTCCTTTATGGTTTTCCTCAAATCTCAGGTGCGAAATATCTGTTTAATGGAATCAAACTTAGGACTGAGACAACAAAAAACCGACACAATAGAAACCTTACTGTAAATAGAAATGATTGAAACTTAAAAGAGTATAAAAATTCCCCCTATCCTAACACTACTCGTAATTTTTTCAATTATGAGTATTTCCTGAATTTTATCATGGACTATGGATCATTTGTAAGTTATATGTAATCGACAATAATCGTAAGAATGAATGTAACAATAATAACAATTATGACAATATATCCTCTGACTCGTTTTTCTCTGGTGTTAAATACTTCTTCCTAACACGAAACAGTGCATAATTTAGAATGAATTTCGGTAATTTTTTGGATTTGTGGTTTTTGAGTCGTCTTATAATAATATCTTTATCTTCCTTGGTATCAGGACTTCATCTAGAAACATTTACACTCTACTAATATCTACTATACATTTAATTAACCTTTGTAAATAAATTATTTAGTACAAATGATATTATCATTTTCTTTTATTCTGACCTAAGAATAGAGTATGGAACATATTTGTATTATCGATAACATCCACTACTAAACTCCTTTTCCCATGAGAGTCTAGAACGATCCCTTTGACATTGAAACCTTCATATTGTAAATCTACAACAAAACATTTCCTAAGACCGTTATCGGAGAGAATTTTTCTTTCTTCTGTATGGATACCGGTTCGATAGGATGAGTACTCTTATATAGAATATCTTTATTTTAGTGTTTTAGAGTTACTATACATGTTGCCAAAATAGTCTCAAAAAAAAAAAAAAAACCATAGTTTTCGGTCCTTTCCAGTATCTTGTGAACTATCTTGATATATTAAACTTTATGTTTTAGAATGTCAAGGTCAGGTCAGATCAGGTCTGACGTTTTTTTAAACCTGTTCACTTAAGCTCGACGAAAGGAACTTTCGTCGAATACAGGTAGATAAAAGAATATCTTAAGACTACAACTGAGTACTTCTTCCAATGACATCACAACTAACGATTTCATAAATAAACAGATTGATCCACAAGAAGTAAATCATCATAGAATCAATTAATCGTCTTTTTACACCCCCGAATTTTTATCACAACAAATAAACATGACGATTTTTGTAGACTATCACCGTTAACGTTTAGTTTATGATGTCTTAGTAGGATTTTCACACTTTTGTAAAGAACCTTTTCTCCTCCATTTCTTAACTGGAAGGGATCCGGGGGGAACTAATAAAATATAACTCCTCTATTATTCTACTTATTTTGACAGTATCGTGTCATATCGTACCCATCTATGGGACCTCTTCCTTTACTGTTGGACGAGGTCACAAGAACGGACTCTTTAGGGTACCTGTCTTCCCGGACCGTCTGATATAGCAGGTATCCCAGTACTCTCTTACCCTGTATCGCTGATTCGTTGTTGTTTTACAATTTATTTTAATTTGTCCGTAGAAGTTTCACCATCGTAAACCTTTCATAGATCTAGATTAGACCACAGTGAGAATTCTTGTACCACAGTAAGAATTCTTGGAACTTGAAATTCAAAGTTTTATACACTGGCACATGTATCGTTGGAGTTGTTTTCATGTGAACCACTTCTGTATGTTTCAATCCTGAACTTGTATCCTGAAGGTTAAGAGTCAGGTCAAGAAAAGGGGACGTAATAGGGAACATGTAAAAATACTATTATACTTATTTCCGATATAAAAGTCTGAGTAATCTTAAACGAAAAGGAAATCATCCTCTCACCCCATATCATAATGTAGTCCACTTGTAAAATAAGTTCCGGTTTACCTTTACTTACTACATATGTTTAGTAACCATTTGTGGAGTAAGATTTTGACATATAGTGGTTACAAACTCACACTAAATACCTGGTTCGAGAAACATAATTTAATGAAGTTTAAAAACTTGGACAATTCCCTTCCATGATAATAGGGGAACATGTCTACCTCTTGACTTCCGGTCTTCTCTGAACGGGTTTCGATGAATAGATCAATAATTACCTTTGTCGACCTTTTATCCAGTGACACAAGACACTAGTTACAACGATAAGTATAAAAGATAAAACAAAATTCGAAACAAAATCTTAATTTTTATAAGGTGAATCTAACCGTGTAAAGTAGAGAAAATAAATATAAATAACTTAAAGAAACATGTACGGTATAAAGATTAAGAGTATGACTCGTGAAAATATTTTCTACCCGATATAAACGTGGGTCCAATACCAATCCCCTTAATTTAATGTTTCGACAATTCATTGACTCTAAAGTGTTATCAAATATCTGGTCCCAAGTTTAGGACTCAGGGTACGGTAGGTCAACTCATAAGGTCGAAACAAGAAATAACTTGGCAGTGGAGATCGTACCAAATGTACTGTAGGGTTGACGAAAGATTTACCCGTGGTGTTTGTAGTAAGTCTAAAGTCGAGTGGTCACTGGACCCCCGTTCCTACGAAGTAAAGAAGTACCGTAAAAGGTTCTTACATCGGTCGGACCTTTAAGAGGGTTCATACTCATATTCAAAGTGTGACTCTTTAGGGTAAGACAGATTCGGTCTGGTTTCTTCCACTGACTGAGTGGTCCGTAGTAAGGTCCGTCCGGACCCGTAGGGTCCCTACGTCCGTACCGAATGACCGTCTCACGACTCGTAGGGTCCGTGTCCCGTCTCAAGTGACAGTATCCTCGAATTTTAAACTATGACAAGACTTTTATTTTTCCTTTGTCATCGAACATAATATTAACTTTATCTAATTGAACTATGACTCTTTCGTAAATTCGTCAAGGAAGGAATTTAGAATTACGGAAATAAAGGAAAAGATTACGTAAATGAGGAAAGGGACCTGATCGAGGTTCAGTCCTAAACTCCTCACCATGAGTTTCTTTCACGATAAAGACCAGAAAAAACCTCCTTAAACTACTATAAGGTAAGTCAGACTGACACTTTTCGAACTCGAGTGAACTCCTAGAAGACTAAAGAAAGAGATCACAATATGAAGTCGGACAAGTACATCCTTTCTTCCTTCTATAAAAAGTCAAAGGAAGAGGGAGGATAAAGGAACCGAACAACTTTCCTACTCATAATGTCAGAGGACACTCTCTATAAACCGACTTTGTTAGAGAGTATATAACAGAATTCTTTTAATAACATTATTTAACGTAAACATAAGAAACCTGTAAGCTTAAGTGGTCCCTATAAACGATTTCACAGTTGATACCAAGGAAAAGATAGTAAAGGATAGAAGGGGAAGTAAAAAGAACAGAAATACGACGGTGATAGAAGGACGAAACAGGATAACTATAGACGAAGAAGACTGTTAATAATAAAAGGGGTAAAAGAAAGAAAGGGACATGTGGAAAGAAGTAAAAGAAAAAGAATATATATGGAGAAACATCGAATTATAAACCAATGGAAGGGAAGGAGGTAAGTGAGGAGAAAGGAAGGAAGTACGGTGTTTAGAAACAATTTAAAAACGTGACCCGATCCTAAGACGTGGGAGGTTTAGATATTAACACAATGTTAGTATGGTAGTTCTATTGATGACTATAGAGATTTAAAATTTTTAATATTTAAAATAGACTAAATTGATTTTGACATAACTTAAGTTTAAACCTTTTTTTTTATTCGAGGTTATTAAAACCGTTGGAGACCGAAAAAGTCTAACACAATCTTTTACACGGAGGAAATGTTTTCGGATGTGAGTTAAATAAGTATATACTTTTTCATGAGTAAAAAAAGGAGATTTTCTAAATTAAAAGATTTTCCCTTACCTTATGTCCATTCCCTTTCTACCATGTCATCTCTTCTTTATGTGGACACTCAAAATGGTTAACGAGATCTAGTTCCCGACTCCTACACGGCGCATCTTGTCAAATCCATTCCGAAGTTCCAGCTCCACAAGGACCCACACGAGGAAGTCGTTCTGACTGAATTTTGTCCCCACACCTTAAATCGACGTTAGGAACATTAAACCTACCTTAGTATCCATACACCAGACCAAGTATTCAACTTGGTTTTTTTAAACCAGGTCATCTTTCTTTACTTCGTGAACAAAAGGACCCAGAAGATTGATACCTTCCAGGACGAGTGACGTCACGATATACCCAGAGTCACCAGAGGAGGTCACGGGCTCATCGGTCGAGGGGACCCAGGACGACATAGAAAAGAATGTACAGTCACAAAAAAAAATTGGTGTAATTTTTTTTTTTAGTACAAACCAGGACAATCCAGTTCGCATAACTGTTGTCGTCAAGGAACCTCCGTCACCGACCGTACTAAAGTCGGATGTCCTCGACGTTCGATCAAGTATTATATTTACTAATGAATACTTAAACGGTCGATATTTAAATATCAAAACATATACTTCAAAATAAATTGAAAGTACACCATCTATTGTCTTTGTTATTTTCATTTGTAAAACCGTCAAATTTATATCTATTACAATCACAGTCTAGTTCCTCTTGTCTACTTGATGAAGACCCAACACTTTCTTTTTTCTGAACTTCTCATAAAAATTCTCTCTTCTTCCATCATTGTTTTCTTTTCTCTTTAATATACCCCTACTTTTTTCTTTTCCGTTTCTGGAACAAAACTCGATTTCAGTCTTAACAACAACCAATCAACGATTGAGCACAAGTTGAGAAAACGTCGGGACCTGACATCAGACGGTCCGAGGAGACAGGTACCCTAAAGGGTCCGTTCTTATGACTTCACCTAATGGTAAAAGAAGAAATCCCCTAGAAGGGTTAGGCCCTAACTTAAACACAGAGAACATAACCGTTCGTCTAAGAAATGGTGACTCGTGGACTTATGATAAGTGGACTGAGAAGAGTAAGAGTTCGGAGTCCCGTTTGAAGTAGATTAAGGCCTTTCGGAAGATCGTAAAAGATGGATGAAATATTATGAAGATATAAGTCTTCTTAATTAAACGGTTAATTGACACATAACAAATTCGAACTTTTCCAATTAACTAAGAAACCCTACAAAAGATCGAAAGAAGTCTTAATACCGAATAGAAGACTCAATCCGAATGTTACGGTCGTTAAACTTGTGTTAAAGAATATTTAAGATTAGAAAATCTTACAGATCGTACCAACAACGACGTCTTTTAGACTACTTGACTTCTTTCCTGTGTACACCGTCCCTCCACTGTCCTCTCCGTCTCATCCACCTCTCTCCTGTCTTCCTACTCCACCCTCCTACCTACTCCTTCTCTCGACACAACAAAGTCCCCCCTCATCCACTCTCTTCATACCTTTCCTCTACGGAACATGAGTACCAGTGGGTGACTCATACGAATCTATGACGTCCCTCTACATTTACTATAAGAAAAACAAAGGAATAATCCTCCAAATAAGTAGAAGCCCCTAAAGGAAAATTTTCTCACCTAAATCTAACCTTCCTTCATGTACAATCGTACAATTATCGTGACCCAAAAACATTACCAGTCACCTACCGTGTGGAAATGTATAGTATCTAAACGTATACGAAATATAAAAGGTCAAGAATAAATAACTAGTATTTATCGTTAACCTTTTAATTTCTTTTTGAATAAATACTTTAAAGTCGTTAAAAAACTGGCTAACTGTACGTAAACTTTATCGACTCTACGCCACAAGTGTCAAAGACGACACCAATTTTACCTTCAGACTATATATTAATGTAAACTTCCTTTTACACGGAAAATTTAAGTCTAGACTGTGTGACTGTTAAGATTGAAAGATAAAAAAAGAAAAAAGGATTGAAAGATAAAAACTATTATCCTGTAGAGGTTCAAAAGTCTCTTTCTGTTGTATCAAGAACCTCTTCCACCTTAGTGTGACTCACCTCCAGTCGCTCGTTCTTAAAGAAATCGTTCCATTTATAGACGAATAACCAGGTCGTTCGTAAACAACATATTTACTCACATTTTGTAATATCTATCAAGAGACAAAGAAACATAGGAGAAAGACATTGACTTTTTCATGGGTCCTAGAATATTGATCTCCCAATTCTGATTGGAAAGTCTTGATATCTATCACTATATCATAAATATAGACCATTTCGAGTACCGAAAATTTTTTACGTATGGGAAAACAATCGCACGTATACAAACAAACGGAATACTAAGGGATGTTTACCTTTTGGGATTATAAGACGGATCGTGTCCCTTCTCTTCTACGTATCAAAATAAATCAGGAAGTCTGTTAAGGGACGAGTTGTATAGGGGTTTACATGTGTGGACGAGGTCCGAAGACCAAAACAAAGAACCACAGTCAAGTCAAGTCAAGTCAACGAGTCGACACAGGCTGAGAAACGCTGGGGTGCTTGGTGTCGTGTGGTCCGGAGGGACAGGTAGTGGTTGAGGGTCTCAGGTGGGTTTGGGTGCAGGTAACTCAGACACTACAGTAGGTTGGTAAAGTAGGAGACAGTAGGGGAAGAGGAGGACGGGAGTTACAAAGGGTTCTAGTCCCAGAAAAGTTTACTCAGTCGAGAAACGTACTCCACCGGTTTCATGACCTCAAAGTCGAAGTTGTAGTCAGGAAGGTTACTTGTGGGTCCTGACTAGAAATCTTATCTGACCAACCTAGAGGATCGTCAGGTTCCCTGAGAGTTCTCAGGAGAGGTTGTGGTGTCAAGTTTTCGTAGTTAAGAAACCACGAGTCGAAAGAAATATCAGGTTGAGAGTGTAGGGATGTACTGGTGACCTTTTTGGTATCGGAACTAATCTACGTGGAAACAACTGTTTCATTACAGAGACGAAAACTTATACGATAGATCCAACCAGTATTGAAAGGAAGGTTCCTCATTCACAGAAAATTAAAGTACCGACGTCAGTGGTAGACGTCACTAAAACCTCGGGTCTTTTTATTTCAGACTGTGACAAAGGTGACAAAGGGGTAGAATCTATTTGTATTTAAAAGTTTTAAAAGTTATATTGATTAATTAGAGTGTTGTCTTTATCGTCCCGTCTACTACATGAATTCGAATTTCACACATTAGAAGTTTCTTTTTATTTACCCTGTTCGTATAGATTATAACACGTCCCATACCACCAGAGAATCATCTCTGTAAAAGCCAGATTCGTAAAACTCGACAGTTTCTCTTCACACACACACACATAAATATATAGATAGATAGATATATATATACAATTAAACACCAATTTTACATTGTAAGTCAAATTTTTTATAACTACACCTTATAATTTACAAGGAGGTCCAAATAAACTTATTTTAAGAAGAATGACACAACGACTTCAATAATTGTTCTTTAGTGATACTGAATAACTATAAAACCGGAGAGAGGGGGAATAAAAGAGTACAAAGGTTTTCGACCCTGTCCTTTGAGTGAGTGACTCGTGGATGTTAACGGATCATGATAAGACCCACCCCACACGCACTCATGTACACATTAAAATAAATTAGGCGTATAATGAGACGGTTTTTTCTTAACAAGAGAGGTGAAAAATACTTTCTCTAGTAATCCATTAACTCCACCAATCTAGAATTGAACGGTTTTCGGTGTGACGCTTTACCATCTCAATGCCAAACTTAGTCCAGTAGAACTGAAATGTAATTTGGTACTGAGCTGAAACCCTAATGTTACAGTTCATTATTTAGTCACTACACATCAACGTTACTACACAGGTTGAGAAAACGTTGGGGCACCTGACATCGGGTGGTCTGAGAAGACAGGTACTCTAAGAGGTACATCCTTACGACCTCTCTCAACGGTAAATGAGGAGGTCCCCTAGAAAGGGTAGGTCCCCAACTTGGTCACAGAGGACGTAACCGTCCATCTAAGAAATGACTGACTCGGTGGTCCGTTCGGGTTATATAGATACATCGGGTATATATCTATACTCACTAAGTATCTGTTTTATTACCGAAGATTCATTTCCTTTCAACTAATTAGACACTCGGTTTCATTCTGACACAATTTGTAAAGTAAAGTTTAAATCCTTTTGTACGATATGCCGAAGTTTGAAATCGTATCTTAACTCAGACATAAATGGTCAACTTCTAAGTCAAAATAATATTTTATGTCAAACGTCGTAATTTCTTTTATCAACAAATAACGAGAAGACTAGACTTACACAGTACATAACTGGTCAAAACCTACTACGCATACAATAAAGATTGGAGAATTCTTTGAGACCAGTATTTACCCCGAAGGGACCACCGAGTCGTCTATTTCTTAGACGAACGTTACGTCCTCTGAGTCCTGTGGACACAAACTAGGGACCCAACCCTTATAAGGGACCTCTTCCTTTACCGTTGGGTGAGGTCATAAGAACGGACCTCTTAGGGTACCTGTCTCTTCGGACCGTCCGACTCCAGGTACCCCCAGTGTTTCTCAACCTGTGCTGACTTCACCGATTTGTGGACCAATATTTACACTTCCTCTCTCTCTCTTCTTAACTCATACCCTTCTTTCGAGAACTCCCATGTAAAACAACCCCCAGAAAACAGATCAAGGACTTACAACAAAAGTTTTATTAAACGTAACGTTTACTGGAAGATCTAAAACGAAACTGAAAAACGGTAAAGACAAAAATTAATAAAATAAAGAGAATCAATGGACGACTGATTTGTATCAAAGAAAAAAACTCTTAATATACATTTGTGACTTAACATACACCAACCATATCCATATCCTAATGAGTGTTGGTGTCAACTCTTTAAATCTGCAATACTTCTTTAATGGAGTAAAGGTAAGTATACCCTGGTATAGAAGTAAAATAATGACGGGATTCTACTTGAATTACTTCTAAAATGAACGAGTATTTTAAAATAAAAAATTCAATCTTATATTTTATTACACCCATATGTAACAATAATATTTAAAACGTAGGACGTGAAAACACCTTGAAAATACTCATACCAGGTATTTAATCCTGATATTCCTCGTTTCTCGTTATAGTTAGTATGACAACAGTGCCATGACGATAACCAAATAACCATTGTCAGTTGTCACTTTTTTTATTTTTTTTATTAAAGTGAATGCACGACTCTAAATCAACGACAGAGACTGTGAAATGTCCTAACTTTGTAAGAGAAAAGAAACAAAGGGGTGGTTTTACGTTCTAACGACTCTTGTCCCGAACACGTTAACAATGGTAACATAAGGGTCGTATATCGTATCACGAACGACATTTATCCATGATAACAACTTTCCAAAAGAAAGAAGGAAAAAGAAAAAATTCCGTTATAAAATTTAACATACATACCACACTAAATCAAACATTGAAAACGTTCACATACAGTGAATTGTGAATCGTTTTGCTAGAGTCTTCAAAAACCTCATAACACGTTTTAATATTTTTAGGATACACTGAATAGAAAAATTTAAATGAATTTTAGTAGATGTGGTTTACTTTACCATTTATAACTTCCTTAGATTAAAGTAAAAGTAAAAGACAAAATCTCGTCATATGTTTCTACGACTAAACATGGACAATCTGAGGGGAAAACCTATAGATCTACAAAATTGTCTCTTTCTTTATAAACTTTCCATACAAGAACTTATTAAATATTATGAGTAAGATTCTCTGTTCTTTCTTACTGATATGGAGGTATCCGATGTATAATAAGGAACTCTTTATTCCAGGTGGTGACACTGAGTCACACCGTAATACATTAAATCGACGAATTCAGACTAGAAGGGAGGTACCAGTTCTAGTGAAGTGAAAAGACAGGTGGAATACGACTTGGTCAAAAAGGGTAACGACCATGAAATTGACAGTGACAGATACCTCAAAACTATCATAATGACAGAACACTGTATCGAATATAATAAAATTAACTAACAATATGAGTTTAAAAAATAAATGAAAAAACACACAAAATGAGGAATCTATCATTTGCAGAATTCCTTGGTTCTTTAACTTACAAAACTACAAAATTATATCCACTTACGAGATTCATAAGCGGATGGAGTTAGGGAGGAAGTCTTGGAGAAAGAATCAGCGTGTCTCGAACCCCACATGTAAAAGAACCTCGAGGGTAATCCCGAGTTACATACACTTCAAAGATTCTCTTCGTCAACCAATATACTGAACTAAAATTCCATAGTTTTACTAAAATATCTGATACTTCATCAAATTTTATTAGTCATTCCTACATCTACACACATACATAATTTAATGGTGTAATAAGGATCTTCGTGGAAAGGATCTTAAACCAATATAAATTATGGACACTATGATAAAAATGTCAGGACATTAATATTTATGGAAGAATGGTTATACCTCTTCCTTTGCCGTTAGGTGAGGTCGTGAGAACGGATCTTTTAAGGTTCCTGTCTCCCCGGACTATCCGATGTCAGGTACCCCAGCGTTTCTCAACCTGTGCTGACCCACTGAAGTGAAGTGAAAGAATGGTTATATTTGAAATGACCAACATAATCATACAATTTCACATCAGATCTTAATACCGAGAAAGATATTTTATATATTACAAAATTACGGATTTTCTTTAAACAGAAGGAATCTACCAAGATCAGTCCTAAATTAAGATGTGTTCTCCCTTTAAAACAACCTCCTTCAACTCTAAAGAATATATTAAGAGGCCAATAACAACAAAAAAATTGTTCGTTTAATCAGAATTCCAAAAATTTTAATTGAAAAATAACCGTATATCAATGAAAGACTACACAATCCAGGACGAGATGTCATATTTGAAACTCCTGATTTAATCACCAGTTGAATTTTATATTTTCTTTTACTCGTCTTTTAAATCTCTTGTTCTTTCAAGACTGTAAAATCTTCTGTACATCTTTATATCGGAGATTCCTTAGAATTTCCAGTAGACTAAGAGAGTAAAAGATCTACTTAGTTGGTGTCGGGTTTCCCATTGATCAAACGAGTTTCAGTTTACAAATAAATTACAGTCCATAAATTAAAGTAAAATCCAGGTAATTGTGAGCTGAAACACCACATCGTATGATATTATTAATTTATTGTGTCATAAAGTACTGTATTAATTAGTTCTTCATGGTTGAATTAAATGAAAATCTTAATAAATTCACATTATTATTGTAAAATATTATCTTCAATATATATCCTCATGTAATTATTTCATAATTTTATATTATGTATATGATAATATTATTTTACAAATATTTTAATTACAAATATATAAAAATATAAGAATTTCGACACAGACATTTAACTACCGATTGTTTTGATCCTAAAACCAGTGAAGATTTTACCTCGTGAATTTCTTTCGACTGTTTTATAATTAAAATGTGCTTCCATCGTAGATAAAGATACCCTGTAAAAGACTTAATGTTTTAGTCGCCGGACTGAAGTCGAGCTTCGAGTACCCTACACTGTGAAAGCTAGTCAAATGACGTCTTGCTTCTTTAAGTTAGTATTGGCTCTGAAATGCCGCAAAGAGTAATCTTCCTCTATGAAGACACAGGACCTTACTTTGTTTTTTCGGAAGAAAATTTGTCTGACCTCTCAAACCACTTTTTTCCTTCTTGAGGTAAGAGTTAAGTTAGTTGAGATATTCCTTTAAAAGTCAACATGTTTTCGGAAGTAATGTTTACTTACCATAGCTACCTCGAAGACTACTCGGAAATCTCTCTTCTGATAGGAATCAAGGGGTAAGACTTGGACCTCTCCCCTAGGACGGAGCCTCGTTACGTCAGTTGTCACCGGGGTGTGAAGACCCTCCCTCCTCCGTCAGTCAAGACTTGGAATACTGGACGAGGAGTCACTTGGTTCCAGTCTCGTAAGTAGCTTTCTGTCGCTGTAGGTGTGCTTTTTACAGTGACCGAGGAGTCCGTTCGAATCGGCTTTATCTATATATAAGTTCTGCCAATAGAGTTCTATGACCGAACCTTTATTCACTTCTTTAATTACTTCTTCTAAATTCCCACACATATTTAATAGTCACACCACAAACAAAAAAGAAAACCGGTGTCTCACCTTACTTTATGTCTCATTTCTCGTTTTCAATGAATTTAAACTCAAATCCTACTCCAAATAAAAATTCTAAGGGCTTCAGGTTTCATACATATAATACATTCGTTGAAGTTTTACATCTTCTTAGTTGGTAAAGGAAAACCCTAAAGGAAAACAGAGAATGGTATTCTACATAACATTCAGTTTCGTTCCCGATAATAACCAAGGAAAAGATTCGTCATTATTAGTAATAGTTAATCTTTTTAGTACTTAATAATATTTAGACAAAGTAATGGGGGAATTTTGGAGACATCCTTCTCCACCTCACTTTTATTTATGTATTTGTTTATCATCGAAGTCAATAACTCTCGGATTTTTTACAAAGACATACGTCCATCGGAGAGACTCCGTATATATGTAGATCAGAGAGTCGTCGTGATTAAAAGACCAAATATGTAGTCAGAACGGACTTGAATCAATTTGGACTCGAAAAAGTAGAAAATTTAACCGAAATATGTATCCTAAAGACCCGTCCAAAGAAAATTTCTTCCAAACACTTTAAGTTGTATATGATGACGGTTGAAAGTCCATCTTTCATAAAATATAATTCAAGATTTCTTATTTTACGAAAGAAAGAATTTTATCCTTCGTCATCCTTTCTCCTTCAAAAGTAAAAGATCAAAATGATCTCTTCAAAGAAGTCACGGAACCTACTTTATCACAATATTAGTTAACTATACAAATTATCGAATCCAGTTAATTCTCATCACACTTGAAACCGTTCAGCGTACAGTAAATTACAGAGTCCCGGTTTCAAAAGAAGAAACAATTTACTCCCTTGTCTTATCCACTAGAGATTTCATGGATGAAACACAAAGATATTAAAACTTTTTCCAAAGGACTTTCTATTAAATAGATATACCAACATTAATAGTTAGACTTACTTAAAGAGTTTGACCTAAGATATTTAACTTACCATTTCTACTAGTGAAACTGACTATTATCATAAACAACTAGCGAAGATCACGGTACTTGTATCTTATCTTCCCTGGACAGTAATCAGAGTAAATGTCTATTCTTTTGATTTAAAATCCTTTCAAATCGACGGACTTAAGTTCGTGGAGGATCCTCCCATTACCATCTCAGGTCATAGTTTTGGTCCAAATAAACTGAAATCTTTAGAAATATGGATTGGTCACACGGTATAAGACTAAAGTATCCCAAGAAAAGAGGCTCCAAGATCGTGAAGAAGACACTTAAAACAACCATTATTTTTTTGATAGGAAAGACAAACTTTATAGACCTTAAAGAGAGAAGTTTAATAACTTGATATCGAGAGTTTATTGTCTACTTCTGACTCCCAATCTAAATATATTGAATTCAGTATCAAGCCTTTCTCTTAGGATCGATGATGCTTTACATTTTCGTAGTCCGTCCGAAGTCCAGATAACATTCTGGTGATCTCGACCGTTTTAAGGTTTGACATTAGGTACCTGGGGCGGGGGGTGTTTCCTTTCTCAATTCAGTCCCCCTAAGACCCTTCCAAGTTAAGTGATCATGGTAAATAACTATTTTATACACTGTGACAATTCGTAATTTTATCATTTTAACAGGTTTTTGTTATGTCAACATAACAGTCACTATGATACAAGTGTCAAATTTCTTAACGTCACAAAGAATAAAAACGTCTTTCGATAGAACGAGGTCAAAATGACCGACACTTCATTGTATCGTACACAGTAAGTATTACCAAATATAAGTAACTTTAAGTGAATCAAAATCTATCATTATAAAGAAATAAAGGAGTGTAAGTTTTATTCTGGTGTTAACAACAAACTTTAATATAACAGAGTAATATTATTGGTCCTAAAAAAAAAAAAATGTCCTAACGAAAAAACTACTACACCTCTTGTATGGTCGTCACTGATGGACCTTGTGTATGGAAGCTATACAATGACAGGTGTTCTCGAATTACAAACACGATTAAACCACGAATCAACACAAAGACCAACTCCATTCTTAAAAGACAATATTGTATAATTACACTAAATTTCAATTAACCCTTATCAAACCCTCCTATATATATACATGTGTGTACATATGAATACATATGAACATACACACGTACGCACGATTCAACTAAATTAACACGGACTGAAAAACGTTGGGATACCTGACATCGGGCGGTCCGAAGAGACAGGTACCCAAAGGGTCCGTTCTGATGACCTCACCCAACGGTAAAGGAAGAGGTATGTATATGTATTTATACACATATACATATATACATTAAAATATAATATTTTAATAAAACAATGAAGTATGTATCATATATTTTATATGAATTCGTGCATAAAAGATATACTTCTCAAAAATTACCTCACTAAGTTTTGGAGTTTCATCCTATAAGACATACTTAACTTTAATTGTTTCTTTTAATAAACATGATTTAAAATTTGAGTAAACTAAGATTATAATAATTTATACGACTACTACTTAGTGGTGGAAATTTTATGATGAAGGAGTGTTTTAATTTATTTATACATAATCACCGAAACGTTGGTAAAATTTGTTCGGAAAGTTTCTAAGTCTAGTGGGTAAACGAAGTCTTAAAAAAACAAAAGTGCGGTGGCAACACTAGAGAAATGGCACGGGGACCTTTTCTCTATGTAGTTTAGTGGTCCAATTTTATTTTCTCCCCCATCATGTAGGGGTCAAGTCGTGGTCCATTCTCCAAAGACTTAGATCAACTATCTACTCCAAAAAGAGATCCAGTCCTCCTCGATGAATTTACAATTTTCTCCGAACCGTCTCTTACAGATGCCCATTTCACCGAAACTCCGTCCTACCTCTTATGGGAAACTAACAGATTTCCTCCGTTAACATTGAGTTTTGGTCGGTTATAGTCAAAGTGATTTTGAATAAATTATTGTATTCAACTTCTATGCCTAAAGAAAAAAAGGACATTTGTAAAAGACGAAAAAATTACACCCAACAACCAATTTCATTTTGTTCGTTTACTTGTGATACACCCATGACCTTTTGTGTAGACCTAACCTAAGTCGGAACATACTGGTGTGATCCATTTAGAGTCTCCTATGACGACCTACAGAGGGTGACATCTCGGACTCAGGTTGTATTTCTGGGTCCAACGGAAGTCCCCTCTATACTGGACCCACTTCATAACGGAGAGGACTCGCGTATATCAAGATACGTATGTGTTTTGGGTTCGAATTTTGAGGCAGTAACAGAAGAACAAATCAGTGATTCAGCACAGGTTGAGAAAACGGTGGGGTGCCTGACCTCGGGCGGTCCGAAGGGACAGATACCCTAAAGGGTCCGTTCATATGATCTCACCCAACAGTAGAGGAGGAACTTCCCTAGAAAAACTGAGGCCCTAACTTGGGTGTAGAGGACGTAACCGTCCGTCTTAGAAATGGTGACTCGGTGGTCTCTTCAAGGACAACGGAATAATCCAACAAAGATTGGAGTTAATTCTTCAGATGTATTTTACAATAGTGGGAAGGGACTGGTTCATCACCTTTTATAGATTTCCATATATGGGTTTCAAAATATATGGTGAAATGAATAGTCGGGACCCTAAAGAAACCTTCCTTACTACGATTTCGACTTTGAGGTCATGAAACCGGTGGAGTACGCTTCTCAACTGAGTAACCTTTTCTGAGACTACGACCCTCCCTAACCCCCGTCCTCCTCTTCCCCTACTGTCTCCTACTCTACCGACCTACCGTAGTGACTGAACTACCCGCACTCAGACTCATTTGAGGCCCTCAACCACTACCTGTCCCTCCGGACCGCACGACACTAAGTACCCCAACGTTTCTCAGTCTGTGCTGACTCTCTGACTTGACTTGACTTGAATGGATATTTCACAACCAAAGGTAAACTAGAAACTCAAAACTACTATAGAAAACGAGAGGATAATAAAAATGTAATTATTTTGTTTACCTCCGACCTACACTCCATGTCATGTCGTCTCACGGTGGAGACCTTAGTTTGACTGGACCGACACTTAAAATTAAGACACAAGAATTGTGATAATTGTGGCTTGTTCAATCTATTGGAGAGAACTCGGAGTCAAAGGAGTAGATATTTTACCTCCAACATTATCATGGGTGAAGTATCCAGTAAAGACACTCACTTCTCTACTAATATTTCGTGAATGACATCCCGAACCGTGTATCACTCTGTACAATCAACGATAAGACTGATTATGGGAATTGCAGATAGTAGTAATACTTCGAGTTCGATTAAACTTCGCTTGTTCAGGTGTCGTCTCTATATCACTTTAAAAGTTATTAAGGAAAATATGAAATTACTTTTATACCCCGACTCATTGAACTGTGAGAGTGTACTCATTGTTTAAAGTAACTTTACATAAAAATTAAATGGAGTAATTAGAGACGGTCAATACGGTTTACTGGTGGTAATTACATTTACTTTGAGTAAGGACACAGTGTAAATTAGAGTTTGATCGGGAAACAATTATTAAACTTGGAAAAGTAACTTCTAGTTGTAACGAACTTACAGAAATCAAAATACTCTTTTTTACCAAGACACTTACACCATCACTAAATATAAGTGAATGTTCTGGGAACGGGTACGTTTCGATATCTCGACTTGAATATGTGGAAAGTTTTGTCACATATCAATTAATTAATCACTGACTCGTAACTCGGTGACTCGTGTACATGTTATAATAATCGAGTGAATGAGTTCTACTGTCACCAGGAAACAGAAGTCCGACCTTAGGTTTGATATTGTGTCCTACATTTACACCATACGACGACGACGACGACGTAACGAAGTCAGCACGGGCTGAGACACGCTGGGGTCTCTGTCGGCGGGTGGTCCGAGGGGGCAGGGACCCTAAGAGGTCCGTTCTTGTGACCTCACCCAACGGTAAAGGAAGAGGTCACGTACTTTCACTTTTCACTTTCACTTCAACGAGTCAGCACAGGTAGAGAATCACTGGGGTACCTGACGTCGGGTGGTCTGAGGAAGCAGGTACCCTAAAGGTCCGTTCTCATGACCTCACCCCACGGTAACGGAATCTGAAGGATAATAACTAACTTGAGAGTGTTAATAACGTTTTTAAACAGAAAAACATCCTTTTTTTTACTATTACATTAAAAGATCCGTTCTATCTTATACTATTTACTACTAAGAAAAACCCAGTTACAGGACTTCGTAAAGGTTAATTGACTGAGAGTTTTAAAACTTATTGTTTTTGAATCACTATCATCTGTTTATCACTGGTAAAAGTAATACACGTATCAATATGTCGATTTGTTTAGTAAGTCTACAAGTGTCAAGGGAGTATAAGAAACTTAGTTTTAAATGTATTAAAAAGAAAATCTGATTCGAGGAAAGAACTATGGTCACCCGGGAAAGAGTGATGGTAACTTTATAGAGTACACACGAAACGTAATATCATGTCCATGATTAGGTCCTTCTATCAAATCTAGAAAATTTGTAACAAATTATCTCGAAGTATGAGTTGTACTAGTCTCTGGGTTTCTTTTCAATTCTAGGTGAAGAAGGGAACACTTTCACTACATAGGTAAAAATCAAAAGTGTCCCCGGTATGAAGCTACATCTAAACATCATATATATTAATATTAAAACTAATATATCTTAATATTAAAATACTTACCCAAAAACGTCTCCAAAATAAAAAAATTACATAAATAAAAATTGACTTCCTATTAAAGAAATGTTATAACACAACCAAAGACGGTATGTATTTGTACTTGTCGGTATCCATATGATCCCTTGTAAAGTACGTTTCATTTCCTGTCTTTACCATACCTGGATTGTCTTCGTCTTCCACAATTCTTCTCCACCGTTCTTATGTGTCTGTTTGATATGTTTTTTCTAGAAGTACTGGGTCTATTAGTACTACCATACTAACGAGTGGACCTCGGTCTGTAGGACCTTTACACTTCAGTTCACCCAGAAGACACGTAACAACGGTGGAGAAGAATTATAGAAGACGAAGACAATCCAAGTAAATCAAAGACAGGAAATAACAAAGGTAGAAACGTACTTCACAAGGGAACCATAGAGATTAAAAGAACTTCTCTAGAGATCAGAAAGGGTAAGACAACAAAAGGAGATGAAGAAACGGAACAAGTGAATTTCCCGAAAGAAAAGAGAGGAACGATAAGAGACCTTGAGACGTAGGTTTACCCGTATATCAAGGAAAAGAGGAAACGGAAATCAAAGAGAAGAAAAGAGTCGATAAACAGTCCGGAGGAGTTTGTTGGTAAAACGGAATAACGTAAAGAAAAAGAACTCCTACCAAAACTAGTGTCGGAGGGCATGTCACAATCTTTGGAGACAGGTATCAAGAAGTCCGTAAGTTAGTCCAGATTAGGGAACTTAGATAAACAGTGAAGGTGACATATCAGTGTTCCCTAAACTAAATCCAATATGGACTTACCACATCACCAAAAGGGATACAAGAAGTTAAATTCAGAATTAAAACGTTTTTCCTCAAGTACTAGATTCGGTGTCAATCGAGGACCAGAACAAAAACGACTGACATGTCTCGAAGAGGTAGAAACCGACGTTTCAGAATAAAGCCATAACTGGTAGACCACTACAGGCACACGTCTCTGTCCAGAACACAACAACCTTCTCCCACAAAAAAAATACTGGTCGTACAAGAAACCGTTTTGACAATCGGAATCGAGAAGAAGTAAAACATGAGGTTCCGGTTTGTTTGGATCTGTCGTATAATTTTTCGTCTCTATAGTGAAACGGTTGTTTCCAGACACATCAGTTTCGATACCAAAAAGGTCATCAGTACATACTTATACTCTCAACGGTTCTTCCGACTCGTGGCTTCTTGACTACGAAAATTTAACAACACGACCTCTTCTAAGAACTCTAAGGGAACCTATCGTTCCTCTAGTTTAGTCAACTAGGATTTCCTTTACTTTGGACTTATAAGAAACATTACTAACCACGACTTGGACTTCGAGGTTTTATGAAAACGATGGATGATGTTAATCTGTCGAGTGACCTTTTCTGACTACGACCCTTTCTAACTCCCGTTCTTCCCTCTTCTCCCTCTGTCCTACTCTACCAACTTACTGTAATGAGTGACTTACCTACACAAACTTGTTTGGGGTTGTCTATCACTTCCTGTCCCTTCGGACCGCACGACGTCAAGTACTCCAACGTCAGTCTGTACTGAATCGATGACTTGTTGTTGTTAAATAGTTATCACACAATTAAATAATTCACTTAGTCATATGGAAATATAAAAACACGACAAAAGAAATACTATCGTATCATAGAAGACAATTCAAGAATCTATAATCTTGGTTCCTATGTCCGAAATTTTAAAGATAATACAACCAGAGAGATCACGAGGATAAACCGTCGCGTAGTAACTGATCTATCTTTTCTTTACGTTTATTATTTCCTCCGTCACGGGTGGAAAAGAAAACGTTGTTGGTCTCTATAATAACAACGGAGTTTATTGATTTCTAGTACAAATCAGGAAAATAAGGACACAAAATTCTTTATACAATCTCTTGACGATACATGATAAGAATATACTGAAGGAGAGACAAAGAAAAAAAATTCATAAAATAAAAAATGTTAAATAAATAATTAAAAACCGACAAGACGTAGAAGTAACAACACGTCCGAAAAAATCACACATCGACACCACTCGCCCCTGACGAGAGATTCAACTTCATATACCCGAAGAGTAACGTCACCAAAAAGAACAACGACTAACGTCCGAGATCCCGTGTACCTTGAGTCATCAACATCGAGGGCCCAAAATTTCGTGTCCGAATCATCCCCGAAGGGACCACCGAACCACCATTTCTTAGGCGGACCACTATATCCTCTGTCCTCAAATTAGGGACGAGACCCTTCTTGGACACACGACACGTCGTCGTTTCAGACAGGAGAAACATAGAATTACTCCTTAGGGAGTTATATCTTATACGAGGGTATTATGGAATTACTATCAATATGGAAAAACTATCATTATGAAAGTTCCGTCATAACGAATCGTTCCCAGATACAAAATCCCGTACTAAATTGGACGTTTCGTAACTTTAGACACTAATTCAGAACTGTTCCACAGTGAAATGAGAATGACGGAGAATGAGAAATGAGTAAGTAAGTCGGTGAATGAGTAAGTTGTGTATAAAAAGTTCAAGAAAGTTATACGGTTCGCACTAAGATATACGAGACAAATGTCACTTCTTGTTTTGTCTTGTATGGTTACCTAATGTGGTTACATGAATACAAATGTCACATTTGTCTTAAGTATTACGACATAAGGAAACCACTTTCGAGTTTTATGGTTATGACAAAATTATTCAGAAGTAAATATGTATCTAGAATACACCGAACCTTCCATCGAGACTTAAGATATATACATGTCTTGAATACTTAACCAAGGCCAAGAAATATGATGTATTTTACAGTAGACGTAAAATTTTACAAAAGATACACTAATCATATATTAAAGAAAGACAAATTTATTAAAATAAATTTAATATATATTTTAATATATTAAAGGTAAAACATAAATTTACAAAATTTTACTTTTTGTAAACACAAAAAATTCATAGAAGAATAAGTAGGGAAGGAAACAAATAATTCCTATCTAAATGACTTACGGATGACAGAGAACCTATGACAATATCTGTGATTCGATTCGTACGTTACCCTTTCTCCTGTCTACCGAGGAGGAACTAGAATACTTCGTGAAAGACTCCCTCTTCTACCTACCATTTATTTAAAACTACCTTTATTAGTGTCTTACATCTCTCAAGGTCTTTCTCTATTTATCACCCGATTTTATTTCGACCCGTTTCTCCTGTCCTTCCAGAAGGACTTCTTTACTGTAAATCAACTGTGGACTTTCTATTTTTCATAAGTCTGTACGTCTTTGACCCCGTTCACGTTTCCTGAACCTTTTCAAACCACTTAACACCTTTGACTCGTTTCCGGTCGTGTAAACCTCCTTACCCTCTTTCACCACTCACCGTATAGCACACCACTGTAACTTTTTCATTTAGTTTCGGTCCAGACGTCTTCGTAAACGACTTCTTGAAGTCAAAATAAAATTCACGTTATCCTTTGGAAACTTTCGGAAGAAAGTTCCATACTATACTAAAAAAAAAATAAAAATTTTTTCTAGTGACACCATATACCTTTTACCCAACCTACCCCTGTACTCCCTTCCACCCCTGTAGACAATACTGTCCTTTTCTAACGAGAATAATTGATCCTATTTATCGGTCACAAGTCTGGGAATTCCGTATAAATTTTCAGACGTCTATAAAGTCATTTTGTAAATTCTCATAGATGAAACTTCGAGTGACTTCAAGAAGTACTACCTGGTGGTCTGGTGGAATGGACGGAGGACTCTTTAGACATACGTCCAGTTCTTCTTTGTCAATCATGAACTGTACCTTGTTGTCTGACCAAGGTTTAACCCTTTCTTCATGCAGTTCCGACAAATAACAGTGGGACGAATAAATTGAATGTACGTCTCATGTAGTACGCTTTCCCGCACGACCTACTGTGTGGTCGACCTTAGTTCTAATGGTCTTCTTTATAATTATTGGAGTCTATACGTCTACTGTGGTGGGAATACCGTCTTTCACTTCTCCTTGATTTCTCGGAGAACAACTTCCACCTTTTCCTCTCACTTTTTCAACCGAATTTCGAGTTGTAAGTCTTTTGATACTAGTACCGAAGACCAGGGTAGTGGAACACCGTTTATCTACCCCTTTGTCACCTTCAGATTGTCACAATCTGAAATAAAAGAACCCGAGGTTTTAGTGACGTCTACCACTGACGTCGGTACTTTAATTTTCTACGAACGTACTGTTTGGATCTGTCACATAATTTTTCGTAGCTGTAGTGAAACGGTTGTTTCCAGTGAAACGGTTTGTATCAAAAAGGTCATCAGTACATACCTACACTCTCAACCTCATATTTCTTTTGACTCACAACTTCTTAACTACGAAAACTTGACACCACAACCTCTTCTGAGAACTCTCAGGGAAACGTTCCTGTAGGTTGGTTAGGTAGGGTTTCCTTTAGTCAGGAATTATAAGAAACCTTCCTGACTACGACTTCGACTTTGAGGTTATGAAACCGGTGGCCTACACTTCTTGACTGAGGAATCTTTTCTGGGACTACGACCCTTTCTAACTTCTACTCTCCACTTCCCCCTGTCGTCTTCTACTCTACCAACTTACCGTAGTGGTTGAGTTACCTGTATTCAAACTTGTTCAAGACAATCAACCACTACCTGTCCCTTCGGACCGTACGACGTCAGGTACACCAGACTTTCTCAACCGGTACTGACTGACTTGACTTGACTTCAAGAAGTACCATCTTACAACCTAATAATATGGAGAAAACCAATATAAGTGTAAAACTTGGAAAAGATATGGACTAGAACCGTCACAAGAGAAAAGTACGGATAAAAGAAAACACCACTCACAGTCTGAACATGACCGGGCCAATACATTACCATCCAAGGAGGATACAGAACTTATATAAGAACGAGATCAAGAGGTAGTGTAGAACAAAAACTTTGGTATGACAACCTCAAAATGATGTATGTACTAGTTGGAAATAGAAAGTGTAGAGGATCCTACAAATGATCAAGTAAATAGTATTCAGAAAGTCTATATCCGTGAACCGAAGAGAAACTTATACATATACGATACCAGGAGATCAGGGTTGTACGGTAATAAAAAATTTAGTATGTCTGTTTAGAAGATATATTAAATTTAGTACTAAATCGAAGATTTATGACCGATGATCAAAAAGTAAACGCCAGTAAACGTTTCAGACACTCAACAGTACAACTGACAAGTACCTAGATAGAAATCTCTTGAGACAGTAGGCCGAGGACTACTTAATCTGTTCATATGTAATTCACATACGTCCACCACTCGTGTACGTACGAGTCACACAGGTTGAGAAACGCTGGGGTACCTGACGTCGGGTGGTCGGAGGAGACAAGTACCTTAAAAGATCCGTTCGCATGACCTCACCCAAAGGTAAAGGAGTAGGTCCCCTAGAAGGGTTGGGTCCCTAGTTTGGGTGTAGAGAGTACAACGTCCGTCTAATAAATGGTGACTCGGTGGACCCTTATTCATGAGACCGATTTTGGGATATCTCGTTTATCCGAATCAAATAGGTACGTGACAGGTCATGTCATAGATGGACGATACATACTGTTACATTTAATTCAATAAATTTTACTTTGTTTTATATTGTAAGTCAAGGGGTTAGTGGGTGTGACCGGTGTAAAGTTCCCTAGTTCACGGTGAACATAATTGACCATTACTGTGGCTTGTCACGTCTATAACTTGTAAAGATAAAAACACCTTCAAAGACAACCTGTAACGACTAGATCTGATATGGGAAAAGTTGTACTATTCCTTACGAAGAAGTTTGGGATTGTTTCGACCTTTATTACTGGAAAAATGAAAACAAGAAATCGGAAAGTCCTGAACAGTAAGATAGTATTTGACGTAATTGAAATATTGGAGTCTGTAAAATCTTTAATTTACGATCTTGAACGGACGAGTTAACAAATATGCACGGGGTCTGTAAAAAATAATTTCAGTAATACAGTTCAGGAACCTTTGTAAACACAAGATCAGTAATTTTCATCAAACCCAACCATCAAGGTATTCACCAGAGACAACTGTCCTCGGTACTTTATGGAAATATAACGTGTCTAATCTGGTCCCAGAAACTTGTTGATGAAACCAACAAGGGATCATTTATATCTTATAAATAAAGAACCTAAATGAGTGTAAGTCTCTTCAACCTTACGGTTGTAACAACTGCGAAGAAAGTAACCTTGTTTCTCCCTGACATTGTTGGTTTCTCATTGACTGTTTATGTGGGAAACTAAACTAATCATTAAACTAATCATAACCCTTTAGTCTTTTGTAAACATGACCTTGTCTCTGAAAACTTCATCGTTCTAATAACGAGTCAAAGAACAATAAAACTTAAGTGAACTTAAAGTTCCTCTGTTGTCATGAAAAACAGTTATCCAACGTACCTCCGGTACACATTACTTTTTTTTCATCCTTTAACACTTACTACGGTAAGTCAAGTCAAGTCAGGGAGTCAGCACAGGCTGAGAAATGCTGGAGCACTTAGTGTCGTGCGATCCGGAGGGACAGGTAGTGGTTGAGGACCTCAAGTAAGTCTGAGTGTAGGTAGCTCAGCACTACGGTAGGTCGGTAGAGTAGGAGACAGTAGGGGAAGAGGAGGACGGGGGTTAGGTAGGGTCGTAGTCTCAGAAAAGGTTACTCACTTGAGAAGCGTACTCCACCGGTTTCATGACCTCGAAGCCGAAATCGTAGTAAGGAAGGTTTCTTTAGGGTCCCAACTAGAGGAAGTCTTACCTGACCAACCTAGAGGGACGTCAGGTCCCTTGTGGTGTCAAGTTTTCGTAGTTAAGAAGCCGCGAGCCGGAGGAAGTGTCAGGTTGAGAGTGTAGGTATGTACTGGTGACCTTTTTGGTATCGGAACTGATCTGCCTGGAATCAGCCGTTTCATTGCAGAGACGAAAACTTATATGATAGATCCAACCAGTATTGAAAAGAAGGTTCCTCATTCGCAGAAAATTAAAGTACCGACGTCAGTGGTAGACGTCACTAAAACCTCGGGTTTTTTTATTTCATACTGTGACAAAGATGACAAAGGGGTAGATAAAGGGTACTTGACTACCCTGGTCTACGGTACTAAATCGAAAAAGTAATATTATAAGGTTAGACTATCCGTTTAAATGGACTTCACCCCGAAGGGAACATCGAGTCAGTCATTTCTTAGATGGACGTTACGTCCTCTGTACCCAAGTTAAGGACCCAGACCTTCTAGAGGACCACTTCCTTTACTATTGGGTGAGGTGAAGAAGAAGGGACCTCTTAGGGTACCTGACTCCTCGGACCGTCTGATGGCAGGTACCCCAACGTTTCTCAGTCTGTGCTGAATTACTGATTTGGTGGTGATATATGATAAATCTGATATTCTGAAGTATTACATTAAAGAATTAATGACGATTGATAAGAGGTATTAAAAATATACCATAACAATTTACAAATTCAACTAATACTTTATTATGTATCTAAAGAATATCGTTCGTATAAACAAAGAGGGGATAAATAAAAACCAGACACAAGTAAAAGTTTAAAAAATTAAAATGAATGTCAAGAGGATAAAAAGATAAACTAAGAAACAATTTCAAAAATAACCGGATTAACGTATGATATAGTATTAACACATTTATAAAGATCATAATACTAACACAACCATAGTAGTGTTCTAACAAAGGGGTGTCACAAATCTTTTAACTTTACGGTTTAGTTTTATCTTGTCTCAAGTCTTTTATTTAGTATCAACAAGTAAAAAAATTTTAATACTGTATCTTATATACAAGGAGTCGGGGTTTAAAGGTGGTACTCTTTCGGGTGTATCACAGTCATCATATACAACATTACAATTACATGGAATAGAAATAATTTTTTGACACTTAAAAATGTGAAAACTTTACAATTGGTTCAAAGGACTTATACATAGAGTAGGAAAGAGTATTGATTAACCGGAATACCAATACTCATCAGGGAGTATTAGTAACATACTCTTTACTTTAATAAATATTAGTTATAGTCTAGTTAATAGACGGTCGTCCGACTCTCATTAGAGAAGTATTCTTTGTTTGAAGTAATGAATTTTGTAAATTGACGTCACAATCGAGAAGACACTCCAAGTTACTTATCAAGGACAACTTACTTCCTCTCTTTATTTATCATAAAATAAGCCACTTTAAACTTAAGGTAATCGAATTGTACAAGAGTGGAGTTTATCATCAAGGATTCTGTTAATAACGTCGAAAATCCTCGGTCTTTTCATTTCGGTTCCTTTTATTTTAACACACATAAAACTATAACCAGGACTACCTTAATCTCCACCTAACCTCTTCCTTCACCGTTGGGTGAGGTCACAAGAACGAATCTCTTAGGGTCCCTGCCCCTCGGACCACCCGACGGTAGACACCCCAACGTGTCTCAGCCTGTACTGACTTCACTGAATCATCATCACCCTTTTTATCCTTTTTTGCTACCTTTTCTCAGTTCACACATAACAAGGGAAGGTCCACCGACGAAGAAACCAACACAACACGGACAAAGGCTTCACTCATAAGGTACAGGATAACACCTAACATAAAACAAAGACAACTAATAAACCCAAAATAATTTGGAACATTAAAGATGAGACGAAGTAAAGGGGTGTCATTACATCATCTCTTAACTCAAGAAAACAAATTTTAACACACACGTCAAAAACATCGAGTAATAGTTAAAAATTTTCTAAATCAACACAAATCAAAGGTATTTTACGTTATTGTTACAAATTCTACTGGAACGTGTCAATCATAAAAGAGACTCATAAACTTTAAAATAGATAAAGTCACCACCTTTCGAATCAGACGAAAGAACGTCATCATTCAGGAAGTCCGATTTCCGCATTTGAGACGGTTACTTTATACAATATAAAGAAACCTGAGTTTAAGTCGTAGTAAATGTACATAACCATTAAGTAACCTTTTCAAACCAACAGTTTATTATTAAAGGAAAACGAAATGTCTTATAAAAAAGTTCTGTTTCCTTTATCATGATTCTTACGTTTATTGTCAATACGTCACTAGTAGTGGTCGTGGTCGAGCATAATATAAAAAATGTAAATACACCCTCATCGACTGTGAAACGAACGAGATCCTGAGAAGTCTCCAAATGGTGACCACGTATGAGATTAGTGTCACAGTTTTTGAAATGTGGTGTTTTACGATGTCAGACAAGAAGTTCGGGGATACAGTTGGGAGTTGTGCAACTTTTGTCCATGAATTGATCTACATGTTCTACTTCGACGACGAGGAGGTGTTTCTCCCGGGTATTCAACCAACTAAAACATCACTATTGTAACCGAAACGTACCTCCGTAAATGGGAAACAAGTCGAAGGAATACAACCCGCACCTGGACGGAGACCATAATATCCGAGAGTCCATGACAGCGAGAAACATAAAGACAAATGATCTCATCGTGTCAAATAATCCTGTACTACGACTACCCTGATATCGTCGTCTTCGTCCGGGAAGACTCAGTTTATAGGAAGAGAGAAGTCTATAATCTCGATCGAGGGAAGATCCGTAGAACAACAGTCACACATCACGACAAATTTTCCCCTCTACTAAACTTCTCTAGGTTTTTTGTTTTAAGAAAATGATTACTTTCATAAAACTATTCTATCTCATTAGATCAAAGTATATTGACAAGTTTCTATTAGGGTATTTAAGTAAGGTCTAAAATAAAATTTACCCACCCCCATAGGGTCTATATAAAACTTTTATGAAAACTGTGATAGTATCTCCAACCATTTCCTCATGTTCGAAAATCAATATTCTAGTCATTCCAGACTTCTAGATTACATATTACACCACCGGTATTAACTATTCTTGACCTTATAAACTAAACATTTCCTTTTTTATTAAAGGTTCAGACTCTCAAAATCTCACTATACATAAATTTTTAGAGTTCTATTCTTAATTGGTAGTAAATAAAAGACCCATTATTGTAAAGTAACAATTATAAGTTCTCCTAGAAGGAATATAAATAAGACTTCGGGAGCACTCAGTGATTTCAGAACGAAGTAAACCTATATGAGTAGTGGTACCAAGGCAAAATCTCGATTCTACAAAATCTAGATTTTCTCTTACAGGTTAATGGAAGTAGGTCACTAAAGTAAAAAAAGTTACCCTCTCGACTCGAGGTCTCTTCCATCCCCAAAATGGGTTCTAAGATCGTCACTCTTTATCCGTTACTCTATATTACCTTCCTCGTACCCGTAACAAACTCCAGACAGAACAAGAGAATTCTCACTACTAGTGCCCGTTTAATGAGAAGACTCTGAACGCAGGTGTAGACATTTTACTCTTTTCCTTATAAATAGAGTTTTCTGGTAACACTTTACTTTGTTCCAGTAGTGGATGACCGGCAATTGTATCGGTTGTAGTCCAGTTACGGTTAATGGGTGAGAATAAGGGAAGGACAACAAAGGGTAGACTTTATATGATTCGTGGTCTTACTACAAAAAGAAAAGAAAAAAATGGTTTCACTGAAAGTAAAAGATGTGTTTTACTTATGATATCCGATGAGGGGGGTGTTAAAACATGAATGAATACTTTTCCATATGTTTATACTAACTAATTTATACGAATTATTATATAGTAATCATTCCTGATCCTCTATCACTGTGTTTTATTCGTAACCTATTAAGGATGTATTTCCAAAAACGACTCCCGAGTCTAACTGTGTTTTATTTATACTGTACCAGGGTCACTGGAGATCTTTAAACGTTAGATCTTTTTTTCTCTATTCTGTACACATGTTCGTTGATATGTTGTACATATATTAATAATATCTTCACGACTGTTCTATATAGTTTCCATAAGTCACACGGGTCTCCTCCTTCCCTAATTAAACTTGACCACGTTTGTAACTACACAGGAACGGTCTCTCCGTAAACTTATCCCGGTCCTTCCTCTGTTATAAAAAATCGTTCATCTCTACTCCCCTTTCCCAAAAGTCCGTCTCCCTTGGTGTACCCTTCACGCTTCTTTATCCTCTCTCATTTCTCACTTAGAAGGGACCACCGAGTCTACCATTTCGCAGACGGACGGTACGTCCTCTGGACCCAAGTCAGGGACCCAACCCTTCTAGAGGACCCCTTCCTTTGCCGTTGGGTGAGGTCATGAGAACGGACCTTTTAGGGTGCCTACCTCCTTGGACCATCCGATGTCAGGTACCCCAGCGTTTCTCGGGCTGTGCTGACTCTCTGAAGTGTTTCTCACAAATTTGGTCTAACTAACTTTATCTTACAAACTTTTCTCCTTCGAACAAGGAGCCCACCGAATTCCAGTTTTAGTACCTTCAATAATTCATAATTTGATTCTTTAATGCTGAAATAGGACGTCAAGTACCCCCTCCCATTTACTATTCTAAGTTAGAATAGTCTTTGTTAAACATGTCATAATACAATATGAAATTAACATACACATTGAGTGGGGATCCGTTACTTAAGGAATTCCCGTTTCTCGTAACCGACTAGGTACAGATAATAGAGTCACGGATCGGAACACGGGTCACGGGACATCTGTAAGGTACACACAATAAAAAAAGTGACTTCCTTTTTTACTAGTCTGAATGTTTACACTCAGATATTAAATGTTCTGTACGACTTCAATTTAACAGTCACTTCTACCATCCTTTCCTCTTGTTCCGGTTTCTCCCGACGTGCCACCCGTCTCTCCCAAACTCTTGTCGGTGTCCAACACGACTCCACACAGTCTTTCCACACCTTCAACTTTTAATCCCTCCGAGATGTAATGCTTTATTCCCTTACTACTTTCGTGTCGGTCTTTTAATAGTGTTTTGAGTCCGAACATTCACACCCTAATCTCATCATCCTCCCACGGATAAGGACTGCACTAAACACTATCCCGAGACAATCTCTGCAACCCCAAACGCACTTAGAATGTCGTTAGATATAAAGTATTTTCAAATGTTCATCTCTGTTATTGAACCTGTGTCTCAATAAATCTTAGAAACATGGTTTTCAAAGAATCTTAGGAACAACAAGCAACAGTAAGTCAGTGACTTAGTACAGACTGAGAAACACTGAGGTGTCTGACGTCACGAGGTCCGAGGGTAGGAAGCGACAGAGGGTCTCAAATGTGTTTGAGCACAGGTAACTCAGCCACAATGGTAAGTTGGTAGAAGAGTAGGAGACAACGGAGAGGAGGAGGACGGGAGTCAGAAAGGGTCGTAGTCTCTTAGGAACATCTTGTGACTTTAACAGATATCGGAATATATAGACTAATATACAAGTAAATATAAACTCAAGACTTACGAAGACGATACTAGGTTCAAATAGTTTAAGACCATATAGAAAAAAAAAAAATTAGAAAAATTCTAATGATCAAAAACTTCTTAAAAAGAAATGGAACGTCCACCTTAAGAATTATCTAAGAGGTTTCTATATCGTCAAAACCTACTAGAAGACGGAGAATGGTATAAACTGAAGTAAGTCCAAACATTTTTATTCATAATAATTCACTGAAGTGAACCAACGTGAAAAATTTTCATAAATCTTTTTAATATTTCTCATTTAAGAACGAACAAAAAGTAAACCAATTCTCAAACTTGGTACAGATCATATACTTAG